>CM077452.1:9449189-10046689 GCA_039654765.1 Mylopharyngodon piceus
AGCTCTTGTGGGGTGTTCCCGGTCTGCAGGGGTCAGTATCTATCAAAAGTGGCCCAAGGAAGGAACAGTTGTGAACCGGCGACAGGGTCATGGGCGGCCAGGGCTCATTGATGCACGTGGGGAGCGAAGGCTGGCCTGTGTGATCCAATCCAACAGACGAGCTACTGTAGCTCAAATTGCTCAAGAAGTTAATGCTGGTTCTGATAGAAAGGTGTCAGAATGCACAGTGCATCGCAGTTTGTTGCGTATGGGGCTGCATAGCTGCAGACCAGTCAGGGTGCCCATGCTGACCCCTGTCCACTGCCGAAAGTGCCAACAGTGGGCATGTGAGCATCAGAACTGGACCACAGAGCAATGGAAGAAGGTGGCCTGGTCTGATCAATCACATTTTCTTTTACATCACGTGGATGGCCGGGTGCGTGTGCGTCGCTTACCTGGGGAACACATGGCACCAGGATGCACTATGGGAAGAAGGCAAGCCAGCGGAGGCAGTGTGATGCTTTGGGCAATGTTCTGCTGGGAAACTGTTCTGTCATCCATGTGGATGTTACACGTACCACCTACCTAAGCATTGTTGGAGACCATGTACACCCTTTCATGGAAACAGTATTCCCTGTTGGCTGTGGCCTCTTTCAGCAGGATAATGCTCCCTGCCACAAAGCAAAAATGGTTCAGGAATGGTTTGAGGAGCACAACAACGAGTTTGAGGTGTTGACTTGGCCTCCAAATTCCCCAGATCTCAATCCAATCAAACATCTGTGGGATGTGCTGAACAAACAAGTCCGATCCATGGAGGCCCCACCTTGCAACTTACAGGACTTAAAGCAGTCCCTTCAGTTTTTCGCGATTCCACGATCGCTGAATACAACGCAAAATCAACAAAATCGCATTTTTTTTCGATCCTGCATAATTCGTCATTTCACCGCAAAATAATCGCAAAAAATCATTTTAATCACAAAAATAAATAATATTATCTAATTGAATTATCCCTAATTCCTAATCCCTAAAAGCTGCAATGCATTATTTTCACGAGAATAGCCTACAGGCCGTCGTGCAATGTGCATGCACAGTAGGCGATGTGGTCTGTGCATAAGCGAAAGCTAATCTTTGTCACCTGTCGTCTCACATCCGTGCCAAGGAGTGGGCGAAACGATTACGTGACATGGATGAATGACAAATAAAAAGTATGATATGCCTGATAGCACTAAAAAAAGAGTTGATAAAAGCACTGTATAAGCTACACGAACTCAATTCGGCTCTGACACACTGACCGACTGGCTGCGGATTCTGTGCATGCGTTTGCCGCCTGTCAGCGCTCGCGCTGAAATGCGTTATTATATTTCTAGGCTTATTGCCCTTGAACGGTCAAATACACACATAATTATGCCTAAATGTCCATCTTGGTGGTTATGTCTTGAGTGAACAAGTTTGGGACGTGTGTCAGTGTTGGATCCGCTCATTACAGTAGGTCTTAAAGTGAAAGCAACATAGGCTATATACCCGCTCCTGTCTGTGTCGTTAATATTAATCAAACAACAACAACAGGGGAAAAACAAACAGTACTTAAACTTAAAGCACTGTTTGTATCTGTATTTTTATGTTGTATTTATTTGTCCTATTGTAATTTGTTTATTCTTATTTTATTGCTGATTTGGTCACATTTCCCACCGTAAGTGATCATGTTATTAAAGCTAGATAGCCTAGTACACCACTGGACTAGCCTTTTTTGGCAAGACACCACAATAAACAAGATTTGTGCATTTTGTTTGTTCTATTGCCATGTATGACTATTGTGCATCTAACATAATACATGTTAAATGTGGTATTCTAATTTTAAAAAAAAAACATTGCAAATTTTTCGCAAATTTCTAGAAATTACCACCACAAAATCAGTCATTTTGATTGCAAAAATCACAAAAAAATATTGCGAAATCCTGGAGGGACTGTTAAAGGATTTGCTGCTAACATCTTGGTGCCAGATACCACAGCACACCTTCAGGGGTCTAGTGGAGTCCATGCCTCGATGGGTCAGGGCTGTTTTGGCAGCAAAAGGGGGACCAACACAATATTAGGATGGTGGTCATAATGTTATGCCTGATCGGTGTGTGTATATATTAATATGGTTAATATTTATTACATTTATTAAACTTTTATATTTTTAGTCCAATTTTAAATTAACATTAAACCACAGCTACAAGCTATTTTTCAAAATGTATAGTACTAAGAGCTGAAAAATGAGACTTATTGTGTGAAGAAAATTGTCCAGGTTAAGAAACTCTGCTTTTAGTTAATTCACATTTATACTTCCATTTTTCTTGCATATCTCTCTCTCTCTCTCTCTCTCTCTCTCTCTCTCTCTCTCTCTCTCTCTCTGTTTGTGTGTTTGTCTCTTTCCCTTGACTGCTTATCATAATGCACTACTCCTCCTAATATGGCAGTTCCCATAAAGACAAGTATAAAGGCGGCTTATTTGGCAGCAGGAGTTTGAGCAGTAATTACGCAGTGTACCTTTATGATGCTCCTGTTCGCCAGCTGACCCCTCACGAGCCTGCAGAAGAATTAATTTTCATGCCAGTGGAACCCTGGTCACTGTTACCTCATTAAAATCCATCCTAATATGGTACGCATGGATTTACTACAGCATTGTGCAATAGCGCCCGTCTTATATAACAAGCCAAGCCTCTCTCTCTCTCTCTCACCGCTTACTTTCTTGATTCTTTTCATCTTTCTGTCTCTCCCCCTATCCCCACGTGTCACAATGTGCCTCTGGCTCACTCTTGGCTTGATTCATTGTGATTTGCGGTTTGTAAAGACCTCATACACGAAGGCAGCCCTGAGTTTACGGGTACGCTGTTTCTCTGACATATGCGATCTTGACAGAGTAGGATCAGACAGCTCCCGTAAAACAATAAAACATCTCTGTTCCCATCCCCATGTTGAACACGTGCGGTCGCGCAAGTCTCCGTATGTGTCCCAGGGCTGCGAGCTGGTATGTTGATATGGTGGGCCGCATGCCGCAGCTCATGTGCCTGCTGTGGTGAGCTATCACAAGCCATTCTGTCAGTCTCTCTCCATAGGGCACCACTTGTAGCACAGCGCCCCCAGCTTGTGGCTTCTCTGCCACTGTGCTCAGCTATAGTTTGTTGTTCTGGGCGTAGCTAACGTGATTACACAGTAATTAGTGCTTTAATTGCATGCCATTGAATGGAAATTGGAAGGGCTGAAGATTCTGTTTAAAGAAACATATTCTGAGGTTTTCACATAGTGGATTGATAATCTTTAGCTGTGTTTGATTTTACGCAAATGAAAATGAGATTGTGAGGGATGTAAGTACAGTCCGCTTAATAAGTGAATGCCTCCGCCTACAAAACAATGAGAATGTCTTTTTGTAGAATGACATGTTCAGTGTTTTGTCAGATGAAAATTATTCTATGACCAAATAAACAATTTTTTTTTTCTGCTAAATAATTAATTCTTTCCTTGCCTTTGACATAATTTTTTACCATTTATGACACAACGCTTCCTCGCCATTGACAGAATTTTCCGGCAATCTATGTTTTCACTGTTATACTGTAGGGGGCGCTATTACGCATTTTCTGAAAGAGTACAGAATCTCCAGATCAAAACATAGGCAAAGAAGCAGCAGAAACAAGAGCATTGCTAATGCACATGTTGTAGATTTTCTCAGCTTTTTTGTTTAAAATGTTTTTTTTTTTATGAAACTTAACCACATTCAAGTGTTGATTTTAAAAAAAAACCATGCATGAAGCTAGAATAAAATCTTACCGGGTTTACCAATGTCACAAGGTAGTGACATGAAGTTTGGATTATAATTTTATACAGACAATGTCAGTAAGCATTTTTTTTCTTTGTAGTCTCATGCCATCACATATAATTTATTATACAAGTTATGGCTATACTTTTGAATCAGTGTTTATTTAAACATTTTTTTTTTTACTGTAATTACATTTTATTTTTCTTAATTTTTTTTAAGTAAAGGTCAAGTCAGAATTATTTTTCCCAAATGATTTCAATAGAACTTAGTGTTTTGAAACTGGAATATTCTTTAAATATGACAACGACTCTGACTAAGGTCAATAATTTGTGTGTGTGTGTATGTTTTGTTTGTTCAGGGGCCTGATATTCCTTTAGTTTTTTTTTATACTGCAGGCTAGGATTTGTGGATATTTTTGGCTGTAGACTTCATTAACCCTCATCTACTCACTGAAGATGCTGTGGGAATCTCTCTGTGGTCACTCTGCTGACATTGGCTGCTTGTTATCTCTGCATGCGTGTTAATCACAGCGAGTGTCTCTTGCTGCGATGTGGGGCGTGAGGGGACGTAATTGATAGATTGATATTTCATTCCTCCATTGTTTAGCCACACAGCCTCCTCGTCCTCACTCACACACATGGATTCCCCCTTGCCTTTCAGGTGTTGATTAAAATGGTTCCAGCTCCCGCCCCTCTTCCACTGAACACAATCATGCACATCTGTGCTGAGGGTTTTAAGACTTCACGCAAAACTAACTCTTGGAAACCAACAGCCAAAATCTAAAAGTAACAATCACCAAGTACAAGATGCAAGTAAAAATTGGCTTTGGTTAGTAAATTAAAATAAAGTTGCTGGAAACTTTCTAAGGAACCACATTGTAATGCGTAGTAGACGTCTTAATAGTATAAATTAGATTTTGATAAATGTACTGTAAGTGACAAAGCAAAGACATATAAACCAACACATAAAGAAATCATGAATATCTTAGATACCTTATGTTTTTTTTCTCTAGATTTCAATGTCGGCCTAGTGGGTGATAATAAGGTGAAAGTAGGCACCTGAGATCTCTAGGTGGGGTCTTTTGACCTTGGAGCAGTAAGCAACCACCAAGAACACCACAGAAACAACCAAATGTTTCTAGCTTCACACAGTAGCTGTACTGGAATCCGTTCATACAAAAAGCTTGAGAAAGTCTTGCTAAAGCACTCACGATATTACTTTTCATTTCTTCTGGAAAAACTATTACTTCCATCTGACCTAATGTACTATGATTGTTGTAATGGAGATGTAACAGTAGGTTTATTTTATTCTATGAGATACAGAGCTGAGGGAAAACTTTTAAAGGGTTAGTTCACCCAAAAATGAAAATAATGTCATTTATTACTCACCCTCATGTCGTTCTACACCCGTAAGGCCTTCATTCATCTTCGGAACACAAATTAAGATATTTTTGATTAAATCCAATGGCTCAGTGAGGCCTGCATTCACAGCAATGACATTTCCTCTTATTTTGTTTTTTTGGCGCACAAAAATATTCTCGGCGCTTTATAATATTAAGGTAGAACTACTGAACTCGCATGACCTGTTTTAAATATGTTTTTAGTACCTTAATGGATCTTGAGAGAGGACATGTCATTGCTGTGAATGCAGGCCTCACTAAGCCATTGGATTTAATCAAAAATATCTTAATTTGTGTTCCAAAGATGAACGAAGGCCTTACGGGTGTGGCACGACATGAGGGTGAGTAATTCATGACATTATTTTCATTTTTGGGTGAACTAACCCTTTAAGTAAACATTTTTCTTTAGGTTGCGGGGCGGGGTTTATATATATATATATATATATATGAGGTTGCGTTAGACTTTCGCCATCATTTTGACAGACAGGATCGTGAAAATACCATCATAATCAATTATTGCCCATCATTTTAATTTTTATATTTTAATGATAAGACATTTAATAGCTTCTGATTTCATCCACATTTTCATTTTTATTCACAAACGTATAGGATAAGCAAATAGGCCTAGGCTATGCTTTTATTTATATTATGAAAAGAAAGTTAAAGACTGCGTCACTTTTCAGTTTTCATCTTGAACACTTGTCGAGGATCGTGAGTGAACGCGATCATCCTTTCCTCTTTACTACTTTACAGAAGGAAGTAAACATGAATGAAAATCAAAAAATATGTTGAAAGATACAGTAGCTTACCGAAATCTGTATCACGTCAGTTCAATCAGTGTTGCAAACAATGTCACGTATACCTCAGAAAAGCCATTCGTTGACCATAAACTTATAGTCAGCAGCAAGAAAAATAACAAAAACTATTTAAAACAAAACGAAATGGATTAGAAACTTAATTATGTAAGTATAAGTATTATAATATATAATAAAACGGACAAACTGGGTGCGTGTAATCAAACGCATCATTTTCATTTTATTCTGGAGACTGAACTCACGCTCTGCTGCCACACTGGAGCGCACTCACCACCAACTGGACAGGGGTGGGAATTACAGTTACAAGCAACATCAGCCTCAGTAATCTATCAAAATGACGGACGGGCTGCAGATTTTTTCCGTCACTGCTAAAAAAATTCCATCAATGATGGAAAATTTTTGGTTAATGCGACCTTTGAGATTATATATATATACGTCACACTACCGCCAGTGACACTCCACGACCGTGGAGTCTGAGAAACAGAGATTCTGAGTCTCTCCATCAGTGTCCGACTCTGGTTTGAACAATGTAAGGCTGAACACATTACTGGAAATCGTCATTTTGGCTGCGTGAGATTCTCCAGCTTTGTTGTTGTTGAGCAACCGAAGCGCGAGCTGTTAAAGCTCCGCTCTCTCCTGGAAAGTGGGCCGGGAGCAGCAGCTCATTTTCATTTAAAGGGGGACACACAAAAATGGCATGTTTTTGCTCTCACCCAAATAGGGGCAAATTTGACAGGCTATAATAAATGATATGTGGGGTATTTTGAGCTGAAACTTCACAGACACATTCTAGGGACACCAGAGACTTATATTACATCTTGTGAAAAGGGGCATAATAGGTCCCCTTTAATATTTTTGTAGAAACTGATGCTTTTTTTCAGGATTTTTTGATGAATGGAAAGCTCAAAAGAACAGCATTTATTTGAGTTTATTGGTATCATTTGTAACAATATATATGTCTTTACCCTCACTGAAGAAAGTCAGAAAGTCACTTTTTTATATATATATATATATATATATATATATATAGAAACCTGACCACTCTCCCCAAACTTTTAAATTTTAGTGTACATGTGCATATATCCGTGTGAGAAGTTCAGAAAGCCTTTTTGAGGTTATACGTCAAGTGATTGTGATAAGGTAATCAACACAATCAACGCTTCCCTCTTACGTCGTAATTACGATGTGATTTTCTCACAAGTGATTGGTTGGAAAAAAAGGTGAATGTATTTGGCAATTTCACATCTCTTTCCTTTTTTTAGCTCTAGCACAACAAAAAGTAGAGCAAAAGATTCACAACAGGCATGTTATTGATGTTTTAGCTGTGCTGTTTTATTCTCACGCTGCCACAGAAAATGGTGTTTGGTCACTTCAATAATGGCTAAATGAGTAATACAAGCTAAATTGTACAGTTAAAATTCACACTGAAAACTTAATTATGTTCTATAGCAATTATCTTCTGCAGTGAATCTTTAAATTACAGTACAGTCCTGGTAAATACAATCATTCCAACATGACTTCAGGCTGCCTGCATTCAAATGTCATTTCCATATGCTACATAAACCTTCCTTATGAGCATGACAGCATACAAACATTGTGTGGACTCAAAGCCATTAGTATTGATCATGGCTTTATTTTGGTATTTTCTTGGATCTTGTAACAACTGACAAGCAGAACACCAGTGCTTTGAAGTGTTGTGTTTTCAAATTGATTCTTGTGTATCCTCAGGGTTTGCCATCATGAATTTGGGTGTATCTTAGTTGAAGTTTCAAAAAGTTTTTATTTGCTAAAGTACAATATCGTAACAAAGAGAAGTGTGAAGGATCTCGAATCTCTTTCAAATAATATCTTGCTCTTCCTTCCTGGATTTGTGTGTCCAGGGTTGTGCTTTTGAAAGTAAATTAAATAAGCTAATTTCCTTCAGGCCAAACAAACTAAACTGATCTAAATTTCACCAAAGCAGTAGGGGTGCAACATTAAATAGGTAATATAATGAGTTATGGTAATCGCACCAACTTCACACACTGCCGAATTTAATCAGTTAGTTTGCGCAATTATTCCACCCCATCATTATTATGTGGAGAGAATCTCTTTTTTTCAGAGCTCTGGCTTTTCTTTGCGGTGAAACACGTTTTCAAATGGCGCTCGTTTCGATAAGGGTAATAATATCCCATCTCGTTGTTATTCTCAAACTATAATCTTGGCTAATAAGTTTCTTTAGAACTTTTCTTTTGGCTTTGAAAACTACTAAAGTTTCAGTCTGAAAGCATATTCAGCTGAGGTTCGTTTTATCAGATACAGGAGCGTTCTTATACAGCAGACTTTCCTCGGGTTCATTGATGGCTTTTCTCTCAGGATATGTGATAAATAAGCACACAGCTGATGTGAATCAAATTTTGACAGTCTGCTTTTTCTAAAGAAATTCAGGCAATGGAAGTTCTTGCTGGTTACGTAACTTTAAAAAGACTCATTCCGACCCCAGCACATCAGTGGATTTCATATTATTATTTATTGTAGTATGTTTTATGTGTTTCTGATCATGTGGGTTGTGTTTTTTACATGATTTATTAATTATTTGAGATAGTTTATCTACCTTTACTGTGATTTTAAAAACCCTCAGTTGCTTCCGTGCACTTAGTAACTAAATCAAAAGGAAATATTCCTTACATATTTGCTGCCATGTTATCAAGGTAAATTTTTAATTTACACTGCGCTCCAAAAGTTTGGAAACGCCCTAGAAAAGTGGGGTTTTGGACAATATTGGCATGAATCCTTTTTAATTTGTGATAATTTTGAACTGATAAGGGACAACACAAACTATGAAAACATATTTTATTACATAAACAGTTTATACATAGAAAAAACTTAAATTTTCGATTCATCAAAATATCCACCATTAGCAGCTATCTGACCTAAACTGGGTTCTAATTGGTTCATTGTATTCTAAACTTAATTGGCAATCAATTGTTGAAGCTATTAAGGTGTGCTGACCCAAAAATCTTTTACAAACCTGGGCCAAGTTTAAACCAGTAACCAGGCATCACAGCTGGCAAAGGGGCATGTCTGACTTTGACATGTATATATTGCCATTATTATGTAATCAAAATGAAAATTATTATTGCTGGTCTTCAATGATAATGTCAAGTTACTTTAATGTATTTGCACCAAAAAATGATAAGGATTTATGCTGATATCGTCCAAAACCACACTTTGCCAGGGGTGTTTCCAAACTTTTGGAGGGCAGTGTAAAATACGGTAATGCATGTCATGTAGTGAGTTACATATGAAATAGTAATTCCCTGCTTCCTTCTGTGTGTTCACTTCAAGTGTTCTTTCTTTTGGAGTAAGTAGGCCATAGCAATGTTCACTTTCATGTGTAATTCTTACAAGGATGTTGATCTAGGAATGTGTCCTTGAAAACGGCATCCAAAGTGCTTGAAAACAGCATCCAAAACACAACCTATGCTACTGAGCAACTGTAATGGTTGTAAATGTAGTCAAATCTATGCCTAAAGATTTTGATGATATGTGACTCAGTGTGAAGATGTATATCCTTGATTCTTTTGCTGTACAAATGCTTTAGTTAAGTCGTGTTTAATCAAAATGATGTGGCAAATCTCTTTAAGACGACTCATTTTCCCTCATTAATCATTACAATTCTGTTCTCTCTGTCTGGTCGCTTTCTTATCATGAGTCCAAACACGTACAGCTCGCACGACTACTGACATTCACTCTAGCCCTCTCAACCTCTTGCTTTCCTTCTCTCTCCCGCTCTCTGTTTTCAGTCCCCAAGGACTCTTCATTCTCATGCATCATATTTGTAGTGAAATATTAAAACGTCTATATCATTTTTTTAGTCTCAAATAATTATGAAAGCTGAATTGGAGAGGCACTGAATGAGGTGTAAAGAATGAAACCATGATTGAGCAAGAATGGAAAAAGTTACATTGTAAGGAAATTCAAGGACCGCCATGGTGCACGTCAAATGAAGCAGCGCCATTCAGGCTGAAAGGGAATAAAATATAAGTTTTTTTCCCCAAAACGTTTACCTCATTGCTTTGGTCTGTACCCAAAAGGTCAGGGACGAAATTCGGCAAGAGGTCGTGAATTGTAAAGGAGGTTAAAGTTCTATGGCTCGGACCGACTTTTTCCATCAAAGGGAAAGCAAATTGCAAGTTGTTTTAAAGACTTCCTGACAGGCAAGTGTGGAAGTGCAGAGCACAGCATTCAGTGGACCGGAGATGACAGAAAGAAAGGAATGGTAGTGAGAGAGGAAGAGGAGAGGAATGACATTAACATCATAACCAGTCTATCTGAGAAAGAGCAAGAGAGAGCTTGACACCCGAGCCAGTTAGATGTTCCTCCTTAGACCAGACCAGTAGGTACAGTGTCAAAATTATTCTTATTCATACTAAGTCAATTTAAATTTAAATATATACATATACCAAGCTTGATATGTACTTGTCTTTTTCCCTGTCTGCTGCCTTTGACATCACAGGTCAGGATAGTTGCTAGTTGAAGGACTTTAAGCAATGTTGAATCAATATTTGGGTCATTGACGAATAAGATTTTTAAAAGTGTAAAAACATAATGGAGATATAATTAATTTTTGAAGTTTTATTAAGTGTTAACAATTAGATTATGTGGTTTTTATAATCAATTAACACTGCTTTTGTCATTTTTTGCAAGATGGACAAAAGTTGTCACCAAAATTTCGGTTTTACCGAATGACACTTTTGGTTATACCAAATGATGATATTTTCAAACAGTGCTAACAGGCTGATATCTAGCTGGCTAGCAAAAGGACAATCAAACATTTTATATTTAGTTTTTACAATATTACAACATTTTCCATGTTTTATAGCGGTTGTACCGAATGACCTGATGTTTCAGGACATGCGGATGAGCAAGTGAAAACATGACAAACATGTGACATTGTGATAATTAAACTCACGATTACAGGAAATTAAGTTAATTTGAGATCACAATTGTAAGAAATAGTCACAATTGCCAGATTTAAAGTTGCAATTTTGAGACATAATGTCACAAATAGGAGAAATAGTCACAAATGTGATGTATAGTAGCAATTATGAGAAAGAGTGGCAATTGTGAGACATAAAGTCAAAATTATGAGAAATAAAGTTGCGGTTTTGAGAAATAATTTTCAGTCTTTAAAAATAATAGTTATTGTGAGATATAAAGTCAATTATGAGAAATAAAGTCATAGTTATGAGAATAGTAGCAAATGTGAGATTCAGCAGCAATTTTGAGATATATAGTTGCAGTTGCAAGAAATAAAGTCATTATGGTGAGATTACCTTTTTACGCTGAGACAGAAAAGGCTTACATAATTCACATTAACATCTGTAATAATTAAAGGAGTGTGTTCAATAGCATATTCATTGCTATTGAATATTGAGGTGGTATTGAATCTTTAAAACTGTAAAATTTACTGGTATCGACTATTGAAAATTATTATTACAATCCTAATGACAAACTCCTTTTAGCAGCCTGCTGACTTAACGTTTCTTTTTGAGAGGAAGTCGAGTGTGTGCATGTTCATGTGGAGGATGTGTCTTCTCTTATGTACAGCAGGAGTCTTTGGCATATGTGTTCTATCAGCTCCTGTGGACACGCTACAGCTGCTTGACTAGTCTCACCAACCAGAGCTGAAGGGACAGGCGGTATCCCACTACATCAGACATCACACACATACATACACACAAATCACAGCCAAATCTCTGTTTCCAAGGAGACACGGGTCGTGCTGGGAGGCGAGATGCTGTAGTAAATAGCGGAGACAGAGTCTTATAGAGGTGAAGTGCTACGAAAGCATCAGAGACCTGCACTGAGCTTGAGACTCACCTTCTGTCTCACTCTAATTAAACACAAACGTCAGTTATATGGCTGCCGGTTTAGCTTGGTTTTAATCGTCCTAGCTGCAGTAGAGGACGCATGGCATAATAACAAGACTTCTGTTTCTGTGGGGACATGGTAACTTGACACAGCATTTAGAGCAATTCAACTTAGACTTCTTTGTGCGACGTTAAAATACGTTTTTGTGTCAGAGCCAGTTAGCTCACGCTTGTGTTCTGACATTCGAGCAAGTTCGAATCTGGTTTGCGACATTTCCTGATCCCATTTCACCTCATAAAATGTTATTTTGCCAGTATATGCCCGAATTTGTCAGTGTCTAATTGTGTCTTTAAAGGGCTTTTCACACTTGAAACAGTTAACCCTGGGTCATTCTAAACCCCGGGTAAATGGAATCCAGGGTTGTTTTGCTTCACGTTTCATACCCGGGGTTAACAATTAATCCTGGGTATTCATAAGCTGACGTTTCACATTGTACATTCCTAAACCCTGGGTTAACATTCTTATTTGCATATTTGCAGTGTCAGTGTCATTGATTGGATAAACGCAGCGCATTGCGTTTACATAGCGCATTGCGCATCCTTGTTTTGCCGACTGTACTATCGAGTTTACACTGAATGGACATTTCAGGCTATAAAGGTAAGAATGAAACGTTCTTTTCTTTACTCAAATTGTTGTGTTTTCTGTCAGCATTTGACATTTTTCCTCTCAAACGCTGAATTTACTGTTTATAAACAATGCGCAGTGTTTCCGTGACTGTCCAAAGCAGGCAAAAATAGGGCTTTTCACACTGCTCTTAACCCCGGGTTATCATCATTCTAAACACCGCTTTTAACCCTTGGGTAAAGGAACTTTCACACTTGTAATTTTGAAGCGGGGTTAGCACTGCTTTTTACCCGAGGTTATGAAACCCTGCTCCTTGATAGTACAGTCGGCAAAACGAGGATGCGCAATGCTAGAGCTATGTATAAACAGGACGTGTGCTGCGTTTATCCAATCAATGACACTGACACCACGAATACACAAATAAGAATGTTAACCCAGGGTTTAGGACTGTACAATGTGAAACATCAGCTTATGAATACCCAGGATTAATTGTTAACCCCGGGTAAATTATGAGCAGTGTGAAACGTGAAGCAAGATTACCCAGGATTCCATTTACCCAGGGTTTAGAATGACCCAGGGTTAATTGTTTCAAGTGTGAAAAGCCCTTATGAATATGCGATTGGTTGTCTGTTGCTAAGTGTCTAGCTATGACATTCTAAAACCGCATCATTTCACACTGTACAAGTTTGGCACCACAATGCGGGGTTAACACTGCAAAAGCGGTGCTAAACCTGCTCCATAGCAGGGTTTCATAACCCCGGGTAAAAAGCGGTGCTAACCCTGCTTCTAAATTACAAGCGTGAAAGTTCCTTTACCCGGGGTTAAAAGCGGAGTTTAGAACGACGATAACCTGGGGTTAAACGCAGTGTGAAGAGCCCTATTAAGGCCAAGGCCTATGTCTTGTGACATCTGGTGTCTCATTCTGCTCCCTAGTTCCCTATGACGTGAATCAGTATATTACATTTAGTTGCTTGCAAAGTCCTTGATTCACTAGACATCAGGACATTGATGACTCAATTACCAGTAATATGATTATGAGGTCACGTGTCACATTTAATGTCTTGTGGTCTACAGTGAATACTTGCACTGACATTTATACCTCATTGCTTTGCGTTTTACAGTAGTTTATTTATATACTACTTTACGATTTGCACTTCTGTGCCCCTGTTATGCTTTTTCAGACATTACCTTTCTTGTAGTGAGATAACAGTATATAGCTGTTTGTAAATGTAAAACATCTGCAGAGTTTTAAAGATCGAAATGCATGATAAATGGAGTTATTGTCTCCCAAAAGAAAGAACAGATTCTGCCTCAAATGAGTCGCAAGTTTGTAAGAAATTTGAATAATAGTCTATGGTCAATGCTATCTGACCAATCTGAGCAGAGAAAACTCTTGGAAAGGAAGGGTTGAGAGAGATCGAATCCTTTATCAAACTGTTTCAGACACTGTGAGAAAAGAGGTAATACTGCAATGTATATTATGAAGTGTTTTTCCATGTAAACCTATTGTAGGAGACCTCCGGAGCAAAATTAGGAAACTTTAAATTAGCATGAAAGGGGCACTTTATTGTTTCTTTATTTGTTAATATTTTCAACAACTTGAGAGATTAAACAGAGCCAATGTTTTAGTTCTTACTACAGAGCAGATTGAGGTGTGGATTCATTGTGGGATTATTGTATAATGTGTGTAAATGTGCTGGTTTGGAGCAAAGTGTGTGTTGCTTATAGTCCTCTACTGCAAAGACACTGGGATTGTTGGAGATTTGAGCAGATTTAGGGGTCTGGAATTGTTGCCACAGCCTGGAGGGGTTTGAATTGAAAGATTGTGTCCATCACGGAGAATCATAACACTCCCAGAGAGAGGGACCGAGAGAATGTGCAGTGAAGAGATTCTGCCACAAAATTAAATCTCAGGAGACTCTGTGTTTGTGTGTGGACGTCCGAGTGTGTGTATGTGCAGACGGAGGCACAAAGCAAATTGAAATAATTGCCTGCTTACTCCTGACGGACTTTCTGGTGACCTTTGGAGCCGATTGATCGCAGTCATTTTATAATGGATATTTAAAGAATGGATGTCTCAAAATGCATAATTTTGATCTAATTTGCATTATTTCACAATCTGTCATTCTCTGCATTTCTTTCTAGCATCTGTGATTTTACACAGGTGCAGTTGCGGATCGTCTGCTAAGATAGAATTCACTGTCATATCATCCTCCTCCTCTATGTGAGGATAATGCTGACGTTCGAGATCGAACGTCTCAGTTGAAGCGCTCGAGTTACTGCTGTCAGAGGCAGACGTTTGTTCTGTTGAAGGTCGTTTTTGCAGTGGCCTGTACAATTTGACACCCAGCTTTCATTTAACTCTGACGGTTCCCTGTCGGCACTAGTCTGCTAGTCACAGTGATTAACTGTAATGATAATGGAAGCAATTGTGCCCTTAGATTAGCGTTATTGTAATCATCATTGCGTCGTCTTGCTGTGACTGAAGCGATGCGCTACACCCTGGCAAGCTTTCTTTGACAAGGAGAATTGGCTCCAACTTTCCCCGCTGTGTGTCTTTTTGTAGACAACATCTGAAGATGTCTTCAGAGAGCGCTCAGTCAGTGCCAGACAACACTGAGAGCAGAAATTTTGTTGCCTACTCATTTCGTGCCTGTCAACCCAGCTGCACCCTTACCGTTTTTTAGTCATGAACATGGAACATACACACAATTTTTATTTCTGTGTTGCTGAAATGTTGTTTGAACTGATGATCTGAGCATGTTTATGGTTGGCTCATCAACTTCCAGAAATCATATGCAGAGAAACACATTGTGTGATAGATGTGTGAAAACACTGCCCCCTACTGGTCACATGTTTCATAATTTAGACTCTAATCAACCAGATAGTTCTCTACTGTTAAAAATACATTAGTTCGTGTAGATTTATAGTGTAAACTTCATTATTATCTTGAAGTTTCAGTCAGACTTACAATATTTACATTTATACATTGGCTGATGCTTTTATTCAAAGCAGGTTGCTATGCATTCAAGGTATATATTTGATCAATTGCATTCTCTTCTAATCAAACCCATGACTTTGGCATTGATAGTGCCATTCTTTACTGTTTGAGCTACAGGACCAAATATTGTGTTATTTATAATACAATATTTTATATAACACAATATTTTCCCGGCAAAAATTTGATTCTTGTGTTGAATGAGGGTCAAAATACAACTTAGAAACACTCAGAACACTCTCATATATATATATATATATATATATATATATATATATATAAAAGCTCATATATACATATATATATATATATATATAATTTTTTTTTTTTTTTAAAGTGTCTGCCAAAATGAAAATGGCATGTTGTGTTAAATATGTTTAATTATGTAATATAGTTTTATTTTCCATTATTAAATGGAATATTCCGTTATATATTCCATCATCTTTATTTTAATGTATGCATTAAAGCATTGTAAGCATTTTATTAATTGTGTATTATTATGGCTCATATATTTCAATGCATGTTGTTGTTTGTTTGGACTGTTATGTGGCAGCATGCATGGCTCTCTTCCAGAGGAGGGAGACAGTGTATTAGAAGAGCCAAGCAGCTTTAGCATTACGCATATACACACTATTGCTTCTCATCAGCACACTGATCCAGGAACAGATATTTGACACGGCTGTACGGGTCTGTCTGAATATCTGCCATCATCCCTTTAAAATGAGCCCCGGATCACGCAAGTTATAATTCAATTCTGTCCCCCTCCGTGTCTCAGTTGTCTGTCCCCCGCAGCGAATTCAGTTCTCTTCTTCTCTCTTTATCTTCCTCTCTTTCTTTCCCTTTGCACATCTGGGGTTTAATGCGTGTCCATTATTCATACACACAGTCTGAGTGATCCTCTGAGCGGAGAGCAGAGCTGAAGACTGAGCGTGACTCTTAAGTGAGTCAGGGAGATGTGAGGCATGCAAATAGATCTCCCATATGTTTCACTCTCATTCCCTCTTTCAGATGATGAGGTGTCAGGTGTTCAGTGCCTTGTCACCTATGAAAGAGAGAAAACTCATGATCGTGTGTGTGCGTATACAGTGCATACAGTCACAGAAAGCTGTTGACGTGTATATTTCAGGCAGA
The DNA here is from genome assembly GCA_039654765.1 of Mylopharyngodon piceus. Taxonomy (NCBI): domain Eukaryota; kingdom Metazoa; phylum Chordata; class Actinopteri; order Cypriniformes; family Xenocyprididae; genus Mylopharyngodon; species Mylopharyngodon piceus. Next base: position 9,465,788 of record CM077452.1, read on the forward strand.
ATTGCTCACGATGAGCTGATTTCAACTGCAAGGATTTATGTTAGTGTGTTGTAATTATGTATGTTATTTCCTCATGCCTCATGAACACATTCTGGCTCTGGTCCGCCACATGAACACTTCTGCTTCAGATCCGCCTCAGTTCTGTTGCCTGAACACTTTTGGCTCAATTTGGACTACTTTCTGGCTTGTGTCTGCCTGGTGCGTGAACAATTTTCAGGTTTACCTCAGATTTGCAAAATTGAAAACTGAATTATTGGCTCAGTTTCAATTCATAAATTTGAATCCATCCATCCATCCAAAAAATGCTGTTAAAAACAACCCAAGTTGGGTTGAAAATGGACAAACCCAGCAACTGGGTTGTTTAACCCAGGGGTTGGGTTAAATGTTTGCCCAACCTGCTGGGTATTTTTATTTAACTCAACTATTGTTTAAAAATTACTGTATTGCTTGCTTAAAATGAACCCAAGGTATGTTGGAAATTAACATTTATTAATAGGTTTAATGAATAATAATTAAACAATAAACATTTATTTAATTGCTTATTAATAAATGTTCACCTTTTGATTATTATTGTTGCCTCTAGTAATTATGTGTCTGATTTTTGGGGTTCATTTTAAGCCAGTCATATGGTAATTTTTAAACAATAGTTGGGTTAAATAAAACTGCCCAGCACATTGGGCTAACATTTAACCAAACCGTTGGGTTAAAACAACCCAATCGCTGGGTTTGTCCATTTTCAACCTAACTTGGGTTGTTTTTAACCCAGCATTTTTTAGATCCATCCATCCATCTTTGAATTTCATATTATTCTACTGCATCCTGTTTGCCACTGTACCTTAATTTAAACTGAAGTCACATTGAGCAACTGGAATTTAAAAAGCAATTCTCAGTTCAATTTTGACAGTTGGCACACAACCCTTTCATGAACGTTGCTGCTTCAAGTTCACCTCATGAAGACTTCTGCATCAGTTCTGCCTCATGAATATGTCTGCCTCAATTCTGTCTCATGAACTCTCCTGCCTCCTCTGCAAATCTCTCCAATGTATCATGCCCCTACCTCCCTCTGGTTTTCCACCCCTTAGCAAATCAATAAATCATTTCTCTGTAATAGATGTTCAGTTGTAAGTAATCTTTTCTCCCTCGGTGCTGTATTGTTAGCGAACAGCTCAGGGCTAGCAGAGATTAGCCTGCTTCAGCTCCTCAGACAAGAGCCTCAGAGAGCAGAGGGAGAACATTGTCGAAAGCGAAACTTAGCACAGCCCTCTCAGCCAAGGCTAATTTCTGATCACAAGTAAGTGACTGAGTGAATAAGTCTGGGGGCAGGCCTCTTTGAAACCGCCCTACACACATATGCACTCATACATACACTCACTCACTCATAATTTCTAGCCATCCTCTCCAGGGGAGTGAATGAGTGCTGTTTCCAGGAATCGAGGTGGGATCAGAGATAGATCTCTTGTGTGATGTTTTGCTCCTTCTTTACTTCAGTTTGCAGTAGAGATGAGTTGCAGTGGTTGATTACCCACTAACTAGATGATTTTAAAATGTAGTTTTGCACATCCCTGGTTTGTAGCATGTTGTTTGAGATTTACATGCATACATGTACCTGTTACAGTGTCAAATGATTCAGCTATAGATATGAGAGATCCAGTGAGTGGTTTTGGCTCTGAGCTGACTGCCAATGCTTGCCTTTTTCATGTCTCATACAACATGAATTACATGTGAAATGCATTCCTTTAAATGTATAGGCTCTATGAAGCTCCGTGGATGACATTGACTTGTTTTGTTTTAGGTATTTGTGAATGATCATTAACATTGCATTAGCATGTGAATTTAATGCACATCATTTTGATCTATCAGTATGTCAGCATCTCTTGACAGCTGCACTAAAGCTGGTGTCCCTGATGGATGCACCTCTATCTTTCCTTCCCCACCCCTGTCCGTCATCTCCATACATGCATGAACAACACCAGTGCCAAAAGTCTCTGCCTCATGCCTGCCACCAAGGCTCCATAATGAGCGTGTTTGCGTGGAGATGTACAGCCTCATTACTGTGCTTTTTCCTACCCCTGAAAAGATCTGATCCCACAATGCAATGTTCCTTCGGGAGCTTAAATCAGCATAACAAAGGCCCCGACCTTGTTATATCAGGGGTGGAGATGTTTCCAAAGCCCCTCTCCGTGTTGAGTGCTATGTCAGCTTGTGGAGGTATTAAGGTGTGTGGGAGCCGGTTAAGTCTCCTGGTGCATGTTGGGAAGGTGTTTTATCTGACAGGTATTGTTATGATAACTGGAAATGTGCATGTGCCACGGCGTTTTTGTTGTTACCAGGTGACAGGTACATGCAGGAGGGTCCCAGCGGGACAGGAGAGGTTGTCTTTTGAGACATTCCACAAAAAAAAGTAAAACTGGCAGCTCTCGATGTGTGCTCAACCTGTGATATTAGAGATGTGGATCAAAAGTTTTAAAAAAAAATATCACGTCCAGCGATTATGTATTACAGATGATTTGTGTATTACAGGACCAATGATTAAAAAAAAAAATTAAATTCAGCCTTTATTATGACAGGACAGTAAGTTGACAGGAGCTGGGACTTGAACTTGGGACGCCCGAAGCGCAACTGCACTATATGTCGCCATGCTGCCCACGAGGCTACTTGGCAACGATGGCCCCAGAGATTTTATAAAAGAGTAACAAATAAAAAATTAAAATGGCACCCAACAATTTTATATCAGGGAAGAAGACCAACAATTAAAAAGTTTAAGTTGGGCTAAGTGATTTTAAATTAGTGACGTAGACCAACAATTCAAAAAAACCTAATCGGTCTAACCATTTTTTAATTAGAGACGTAGACCAAAAATTAAAAAATTCAAATCCCAGCTAGCAGTTTTACATTAAGGGCATATACCTAAAATAAAATAAAAAAGCAAAATAAAATAAAAAAGCAAAATTAAAATAAAATAATTAAATACAATTATTTTAAATTAGGGACTTAGGCCAACAATTAAAAAATTAAAAAGGGCTAAGCAATTTTATATTAGAGATGTAGACCATCATTTAAAAAAATTAAAATCACAGCCAGCGATTTTATATTAGGGATGTAGACGAAAAATTAAAAATTAAAATCACGTCCAGTAACTTTATATTAAAGATGAAGACCAACAATTAAAAAAATTAAATTGAGCAACAATATAAAAATTAAAGTTAGGCCCAAGAATTTATATTAGTTATGTAGACCAATTAAAAAAATTCAAACCAGGCCCAGCAATTTTATATTAAAGACATAGACCAACAATTTAAACATTTTAATTGGGCACAGCAATTTTATAATAGATATGTAGACCAACAATTAAAAACTTTAAATCACTGCCAGTGATTTTAGATTAAAGACGCTGACCAGTAATTAAAACATTTCTTGAATTAAGAGGTATTTCCTCCCTCCCAGCATAATTAAGTCTTCAGCTTGCCTATTCTCATAATCTTTTGTTAGTTCTTAATGAATCCAATTGTGTCATTAGGGATGCTCCACGCTCGTGCTGATTGGTCCAGCCTCACAAACAGAATCTGTTACTATAGCAACCACTGTGCCAACTGGGTCTCTGGCTCCCTGAACCATACTACAGTCCAGATCAGACGTAAACAAAAACAAATCAAGGGCAGGATGGGTACAGAAGTGCCTATTGCATGATTAATTTCCAATAAAAAAAATCACCTTTTGATACATCACATGAAAATGAATGTGTGAATCTCTGAATCTCATAGGAAACATCACTGATGAGATGTACGTGTGTGTGTGTTTGAAATGCACATTACATCACACACTCCGTGATGTCTGCCGCCCCGCTGAGGCTAAGCTTGAATGAGTCGAGCACTTCTGCGAGTGTTTGAGAGGAAAGAGGTGCGTGTGTGAGACCGAAGCTTAGTTTGGTGCGCACAAGAGACCCACACACAACACAGCGACTTCATGGCTTGTCATCGCTACCACTACATGTGAGTACATGTTTGAATTGTGCATGTGAGTGTGTGTGATTGTGCCGGGACTCATTTGAGATAAGGACAATATTAAGCTTTGCATTTGTTTTGATATGAAACAACAGCTATTATTAACCTCAGCACTGCATTCAGTAATCACATGAGCGTGATGTTAAATAAATGAAGGAGAGCGGTTTTGACAGCGCACAGATCTTGTTATTCTACCCGTATCTGCGGGGTAAGACCCCGTTTTAATTTCATACATGACAACTTGACTGCTGCCGTAGCTTGATGCTTCATTTAACATTTTAAAAAGCCATCACAACATACGAGGAGCCAAATCTTGGGTCACGTATTTGATTCTCGCGTAGAGAGTTAATGGACTTGTCGGCTGTTTGAGGCAGACACGTTCAGCATGTTCTGAGAGTTTGCCGCAGGCTGTATCTCTCTAAGCCGAGGGCAGAGGGATAAGGTTGGCTCTGTACGCTGAGATATCTCTTGCACGCAGACTGAAAACAAAGTGGACAGTGTTTACGTAGCTCTGGTGATGTCACGCCGAGACTATTTTTAGAAACGGTATAAGACAGCAGTTTCAGTCCATATTGAGCGTACTGCTGTTTGTCAAGCTGAATGAACATGCCCTCTCTCTGGGATTCAAGATGCAAGATGTTTTTCTTTGGCAAAAACAAATTCTTAAATGTTCTGAAGGAATAATTTGATATTTGTCTGTCTATCTATCTATCTATCTATCTATCTATCTAGGAAGCTTGTTTCCACCACTAAATAAAAAAATAAAAAAAGCTAATTGCGACTTTTTATATCATAATTCTGACTTTTTTTCTCGCAATTGCGAGTTTGCATCTCGCAATTCTGAATTGTGAGTTTATATCTTATAATTCTGACTTTATAACATGCAATTGCGAAAAAAAAATTTCCTCACAACTGCACATTAAAACACGCAATTGCGAGTTTATATCTCAATTCTGACTTTATAACTCACAATTCTGACTTTATATCACAATTCTGACTTTATAACTCGTAATTGTGTTTTTATCTTGCAATTCTGAGAAAAAAAGTCAGAATTGTGAGATATAAACTCACAATTGCGAGAAAAAAGTCAGTTACCTTTTTATCTATCTATCTATCTATCTATCTAGGAAGCTTGTTTCCGCCACTAAATAAAAAAATAAAAAAAGCTAATTGTGACTTTTTATATCATAATTCTGACTTTTTTTTCTCAGAATTGTGTTTATATCTTACAATTCTGACTTTATAATATGCAATTGCGAGAATTTTTTTTTCCTCACAACTGCACATTATAACACGCAATTGCGAGTTTATATCTCACAATTCTGACTTTATATCACAATTCTGACTTTATAACTCGTAATTGTGTTTTTATCTTGCAATTCTGAGAAAAAAAGTCAGAATTGTGAGATATAAACTTGCAATTGCGAGAAAAAAGTCAGAATTGTGAGATAAAAAGTCAGTTACCTTTTTATCTATCTATCTGTCTGTCTGTCTCTATCTATCTTCATTAGCCGGGTTTCCATTACAGATTTGCACAAAACCTCTGCCATATTTTCTAAATGTCGATAAAAAACTATTGCGAAATGTAGGCGGTCTATTAACTGATGTTATGCGACCTAAAACATTTTTATTTTTTTTTTTATCTGAAGTAATAAGTCATTCCGTCAGGTTGAAATATATCGCAGCCACTGCACTAGCCATTATTTTTAATCGAAGGTGACGTAGACGTGTTATCCAAGCATTTAATGGCAAGGAAAACCCCTTATACTAAGGAGCGGCCGCGTATGAGGTGTTTCTAGGTGTTTCTCCCTCATATCTGCTTCGAGGTCTTGATAAATTGTGGCATTTTTTTGTTGTTTAGAATCCAGTATTCCCATAATTCCTTTGTATTTTATGAGTTTAATAAACATACTGCGCCATCTTTAAAGAATGATCAACTTTTACGTACGCCAGGTGACCTGTAAATGTGAAAAAACCATTGCAGTTTTGTGAAATATTCCTTTTTTCGAATTGCCTGAAAAACCACCTCATGTGAGCGTAAAAACTTTTTTGCAATATATGGGAGTTTTTGCAAAATTGATGTGTTTCCATTGGGTGTATTTTCAATTCGCAATTTCAATTGCGCAATTTGAAGGGTAATGGAAACGCAGCTACTGTTAATAAACTATCTATCTGTATTGTTTATAAACTATTTATCTGTATTGTTGATATTTATCTTTTTTGTTAATAAGGTAATTTGATAGATAGATAGATAGATAGATAGATAGATAGATAGATAGATAGATAGATAATACAGGGCATTACAAAGGCATACATTTTAAACAAGGTACACAATTAGAATCTTATATATTACTGTTTGTGTGTTCAAATTGTGATTTATCAAGTGAGTAAAAAGACAACAAGCCTCATTCTCAGTTGGGACGTTGCATAAGGCAATGGTTCATGTATCCATCTGCCCCTGGGCTTTGTCTGCCTGCACATCTTCCACTGCCGCCCGCTGTGCCTCATCCTGGGGGGGAGGGAGGGAGAAAAGGGAATTGGGACAGCCTTTCGATGTCATGTGACCCTCCCTCAAGGTCACCCTGGTCACGCATTACTCCTCTAGAGCGGACCATGACTAATCATACTTTCTCTCTCTATTGGACAATTATAGTTCGTGCTCCCCGTAAATGCACAGTTGAAACTAACGCAACAGCATCCTTTTTTTTTAGATTTGTGTGTGAATGTGATTTGAATGTGTTTTTAGAGCTCGGCGGCAGCAGTCGTGTCAGTGACAGTAATGGGAGCTGGCATGGTGCCATGCCTTGCAGGAGGAAGGCATTCACATTAGCCTGCCAGCGAGAGCCAGACTCCAGCTCTGAGGTCAGACGAGCAGGATTCAGTGTGGCGACACAGCATTATTCTGTCACTCAGAAAACCGATGGGATTTGTGCTTCTAACCTGATTAAACTGTTAGTTTAGGTGTGTCAGATTTTGTGACGAAGTGTCATAGGTTGTTGAGATATATGCAGTTTTATATATGCAAATTTTGACATTGGGCAACCTCGTTGCCATGGTTATCATATTGAGAAAAAAAAAATCACAATTATTAGTCCCCTGTTCTCACACATAACACAAATTTATTTATTTATTTATATATATATATATATACATACACATACACACACACACACACATATATATATATATATATACATACACATACACACACATACATATATATATATATATATATATATATATATATATAAATTACAAATTTTCACAGAATTTGAAAGGCTATGCATTGTTTATGAAATATTTTGTTTAGTTGAGTCATTATACTTTCAGGTACCAGTAAGAGTGTGGTAGCGCTGTTCAACACATTTTACTATATTTTTAACACAGATTTTCTCTCACAATCAGTGCAGAATGTGTGTGTAGCTCATCTCCACTGGTATTTTGTTTACTCAAAATGCAGTAGCTCAGATTTCATTGCAATTATCGTCATTGTTTGTGAGAGATGGAATTTGTGTCTGCATGTACTGTGTCATATGATCGGAATCACTGAAGCTGTATTCTTCCGTCAAAGCTCCTGTGCATGAGTGAGTTTATTTTTATGTTATATGTGGCATATGGCTGCGTTTGCCAGTGGCACCAGTCAGTAACTGCTGACACAGGTGAATGAATGCATGAAAGAATAAGCGCCTGTCTTTTGTATGTAACCTCATGATCAATGTTATCATCTTGGACCAGTTGCTGCTCATTGAATTTAATAGATTTGATTATGAAAATTGACTCTTTGTGCTGGCAATCTTCAGATCAACACAGCATAGACATCACTGGAATTTGTTCAGGTAACCTTTAAACAGGTATCTTTGGCCTTCCATGACTGAGAATAGTAGAGCAAGGTCTTAAATATTTGGGAGAGAAGAGGTGAATGGGATTGGAAAATGGTGGAAGGCAAAAACAGTGACGTATTATTTGCATGAGCATGTGTGCTAACTGCCAAACCACAGCTCTCTACTCACCCTCATGTTGTTCAGTTCCTTTAAGGAGCATTAAAAACTGGAAATGTGATGTTTTCTTCAGTTGGAATCAGACAGTAGGTGCAGCACCTTGAAGTGAAAATCCCCATGACTCCTATCTCAAACAGCAGAAAGTGAGACCAATGACCGGTTCATGTTCCCCACTTTGGCCCTCAAAGGCAGATGATGAAAGCCTGTTGGTTCTGACAGGGCTCTGCTGGTAGGGTCGTGCTCTGACCCTCAAAAATAGCCTACAGAATTTTCTCTGCTAAACTCTAGGCTCCGTGTCCCTCAGGATTTTTAGTGCTTATGTGAAACAACTAGGCAAGAGCAACATGTCTGCTGTAAGAGAGATGAACACTTTGTTCTAGGTCTCAAATGGCCAACTCAATCAGCAGTAGAAAGTGAACATGTTGCCGTCTTACTGTACTTTTATTTTCTTGGCACCTGAACTGCTACTACAGCAGTACACTGAGACAAGAGTGCATATATATATATATATATATATATATATATATATATATATATATATATATATATATATATATATATATATATATATATATATAAAGATAAACATATATATATATATATATATACAGTGGTGGTCAGAATTATTGGCACCCTTGGTAAATATGATCAAAGATGACTGTAAAAATAAATCTGCATTGTTTATCCTTTTGATCTTTAATTCATAAAATTAGCAAAAATATAACCTTTCGTTGAAGGAAAAGAATTGAAAGTGGGGGGAAACTCACATTATAAAATAAATGTTTTTCTCCAAAACACGTTGGCCACAATTATTGGCACCCCTAGAATTTTTTATGAGTAAAATATCTCTGAAGTATATTCCCATTCATATTTACATTTTTTTAGCACACCAGGGTGATCATGAACATGAAATTGTCCAGCCATGACTTCCTGTTCCACAGGAGTATAAACATGAGGAAACACAAAGGCCAAACTCCCTTAATCATTCATCACAATGAGTAAAACCAAAGAATATAGTTCTGATGTTCAGCAAAAGATTGTTGAGCTTCACAAAATAGAAAATGGCTGTAAGAAAATAGCTAAAGCATTGAAAATCCCCATTTCCACTATCAGGGCAATAATTAAGAAGTTCCAATCAACTAAAGATGTTACAAATCTGCCTGGAAGAGGACGTGTGTCTAAATCGTCCTAATGCGCGGTGAGGAGGAAAGTTTGAGTGGACAACGACTCTCCAAGGATCACAGCTGGAGAATTGCAGAGATTAGTTGAGTCTTAAGTCTCAGAAAGCCTAAACAAGAAAAAAAAAAAAAAACAGAACTTACATCCCCACAGGTTGTTTGGGAGAGTTTCAAGAAAAATCCTCTGCTCTCATCCAGAAACAATCTCCAGCATATTCAGTTGTCAGACACGACTGGAACTTCAAATGGGACCGGCTTCTATGGTCAAATGAAACTAAAAAAAGAGCTTTTTGGCAGCAAACCCACCAGATGGGTTTGGTGCACACATGGATAAAAAGTACCCCATGCCCACGCTTAAATATACTGCTGGATCTTTAATGTTGTGGGCCTGTTTTTCTGCTGGAGGTCCTGGAGATCTTGTTCAGATACATGGTATCATGGATTCTATCAAATACCAACAGATAAAAAATCAAAAACGTATTTTTTCCATGATACCACAATTGTTTGATTAACATTAATGAAACAGACAGCCTATATATTAAGACCTACTGTACCGCACAGATCTAATATATAATGTTTCACATCAGATGTTTTCCCCCAACAGTTTAACCAAATGTTCACTTAAGACATAACAGATAATGTTTGCATGAATACTCGCCAAGAAATACTGTAATTCTGTGTATGTGTATCGGGATGGCGCGCTGTCTGAGGCGTCTTTGTGCGAGCGCCGTGATCGGATCTGTCAGTCAGCGCAAGTAAGATCATTTTGTTTACATCATCATGAGTTTAAAAATCACATTTCATTGGTTCAGACTAATGCTATAGATAATTTGCTATGAATGTTAACATGCTGAGGGAAGCGCCAGTCGTCCAGAAGCGAGCAGAGAATAACTTTTCATGGACAAGGGAAAGGTACTCCTCTCAGAAATCGTACAAATCAAGATACTTTTAGATGTTTAATTGCTATTTGGAGCATTGGGATCGCTAGATGAGGGCTTAATGAACTCATTTTTGTGAAAACCTCAAATTTGACCAAAATTGATGTTTTTCACTTGTTTTGTCTGTAGCTCGAAATTTGCACGTGCGCATTCCGACATACCTTGTTTTCAGACCAGCATGCCCGTGGGCGCACAAATGGGCACAAATGAATTTACCATTTAAACAACGTGGCACAGGACGTGAAAATGATAACTGCGTTGGGCTGAAACTAGCAAAAAACACTTGCGGCGCGCCTGGCGCCGCATTGCGCCAAATGTATGATAGGGCCCAAAATCTAACAACCGATATTAGTTAAAAAAAAAAAAAAAAATAACAGTAAAGTTCAGATATTGGTCTTTATTTTGTTTTATATTAATATATTTTAATATTTAATTTTATTTGATAAAACATTTTATGCTTTACATATTATATATCTTTTGATGTAGGCCAGTAAACAACCACCTCTTAGTGGCTTAACCGCGTAACAACAGGATTAACAGCCAAGTCACCACTATTTTCTTGAGAAAGTATGGGAAATGTAGTTGTCCCCTGCCATTAGAATTGAATGTTGCTTGTGTTGAATTGCTCACTTTCCACCACTCACAACTCCACTGCTGTCAACAGCTTAACAGCACAAACCAGCATGCCTCTGCTGACATTTTATTCACCTTTCATCTTTATATGGAATTATTTAATTCGCTGGCAACACACAGCCACTTCAAAGCAAAGGTTGAACCCACCAAGGCTTCCCTGTTTCATCTCGGTGTGAAGAGAGCACTCACAAAACTGTCACATCAAACCTAAAATATAGCACCATATCATTGGTTTCCACTTGGGTTGTACAGCCTGTGTCTCTTTGAGTTCATACTGTAATTTGATTGGGAAATAGAGGAAAATGGTTCTCATATACAAGATGTTATCATTAGGAAATTGAAGAAATGCATATGATTCTTAATAAAGAGTCGTTGATGATCTGAACGTAATGAAGTGGAGAGACAGTAACTGTTTCATTAGTGTTGAGGGCCACTACAGAAATCCATCCAACAAGCCATTTTTAGTTCAGATCTGGTATTATGGGCCACATAATAAGTGAAGTTGATGAGTTTTAGTGTAATCAGTCTCCATCCCAGCCAGTGAAACCGAAATTACAATTCTTTGGTCTGTGATTGAATTAATTAGCTCATAATCTCATGCGGTCGTTAAAATACTTAGACCATTAGACCTTGGTTAAATGTGTTTTAAGCGATCTGGCCTGTTTCCAAGCTGAGATGCTGCACGTCCCTCGGTGACATAGAATAAATACGCACAATGTTTTATCTCCAATATTGAGTTTAATGCGCTCACCATTTAAGGGCGTTTAGTTTGCATGTGCTTTCCAACACTGGAAGGCAACCAGTCATTTAATATGCTAAACTCACATCTGATCTTGTTCTAAGCCCAGCTGTCCTCATTTACATATGCAGCCATTTGTTTCTGTGTAATTTGTATGTCTGTGCGCTGCGTGAGCTGTTCATATGTTCATAAGAGGATCACGTTAAGACGGTGTGTTTTGCCTCTGGCAGCAGTGCGTAGAACAGGAAATGCAAATGAGCGTGTGGAATATTAATGAGGGGATGGACTGCAGAGGCATTGTCTCTAGTCCACTAGAGGGAGCATGGAGCTATATGGTCACTTTTTCATGATGCATGAATGTGTATGAATGGCCTGAAGGGTGTGCAGTAATAGTTAACAAAGAACATATACAAATTAATAAACTGAGTATAGTATATAATATACAAATGATTTTTGTTATTTTTTATTATATATATTGCAATTGAAATATAAAAATAAATAAAACTAAAATAAAATAAATATATTTTGAATTGTTTTATTTTAATATTATTTTTTGTTTGTTTTGTGAATGCTGATATCTTACTTTTAATATTCTAGTAATGCTTTAAACAGAACAAACTACAAATTTGTCCATCTGGATGTCTGAAAGAAATGAGACACTTCAAGAAGTGTCATTACGATTCACTTTAGGGCGTATGGAGCTATAAATAATTGCGATTTGATGTCATCCAGAGCTGGGTGTGAGTTTCGCACCCACGTTTCTTTGTGCTTGAGCGATTCTCACAGGAACTGTCCACAGGCAGCTATTGTTCCAGCTTTGAGAGTAGGAAAAACGGGGCTTTCTGAAGACATTTGAAAGGGAGTGATCATGATAATACCAGACTAAAAAAAAGACAAAGATATTCTGTTTTTTTTTTTCCTTTTTTTCTCACCAGAAACCTGGCGAGGGTCGTAAATACATGTCCCGGTGCTCCATTTAGCCTTGAACGGGCCACCAGCAGGCAATAATTCCCTCAGTTGTCACACCTTTTTTCCTCAGCAGATTGGAGGCCATTAACATACTGCTATAAAAACTGGTTAGTCCAATATAAAGCGTTTTTTACGTTCTAGATATTGTTATATGCTCCCTGCAGATGGATATCCATAGGCACTGTCTTTTTGTTTATTTTAAAAAGGGCCAATTAGAATATCAGCCATGCACATATTGGCTTCTCTCAAGCCCGCAGGCAGTTGATGCATTGCCCTGGTCTGCTGGATACCTTCTACATCGTAGTAGCATGGCAGGATATATCGAGATAAATTAGTCTGTCTGCCAGAGCCCAGATAGAGCTCTTCACTGTGATAGCCATCTCACAGAGAAGCGATATTGAGGCCACGAAAATACAGCCTACCCTCATCATTTCAGCCTAGACCCCATCTGGTCCCACGTGCCATGACAATAACTGCAATTACACACCCACCTACCCGCTTGAGCTGGCCAAGGCCTCTCGGGGGTCTTTAAGATGGCCTGCAAACCAAAGCTCTACCATATTTAGCGCTTATTGGTTTCCACCAGTCAAACCGGAGGAGCACAGATAACGCCACTTCAGGCTTTTTATCAAAAAAACGTATCTCTGACAGGATCATCACCCCATTCACCAGGGGAATTAAAAGAAGCCATACAGCTTTGTCGTAAAGGATGTTAACATTGTGAAGAGAAAAGAGGGAAGTAATGAAGTTAGCAGGATGAGGACAGACATGATGGAGTCTGGGAGTGAAGATCTCTGAGTGCCAGAAACATGATCTCACATCACTGTGTTTTGCAGTACTTGTCATTGTGGTGGGTTATTGTCAACAATCATGCTGTTGGAAAATCTACACTGAAAAAAAAAAAAGTTGTATATAAAACCTATTGAAGTATGTTTTACAAGAAAATACTATTTCAGTATTTCTACTTCAAATTTTTAATGTGTTAAGGCCAGTTCACACCAAGGCCGACAACTATAATGGTAATTACAACTATAAAGTTTTAATAATCATTCTAATTCTATTAAAAATAGGGAAGTCCATGCCACAACTCTAATGATAATGACACAGAGGAACAATATCATTGAAGACAATATCAGAATTTTTTTTTCTCCAGCTGATGAATAATAAAAACATTGACAGGCAATCAGAATCCAGTTATCATTATAGTTATCTTTATCGTTATGTTGCTGTGAACAGGTAGTTTTGAAAGCGTCAGATCATAGCGACATGGATATGTTTGAACAACCTCTGCAATTCAGCACTTTATTCAAGTCACGTTATGTTTATTTATATAGATGTCTATTTATATAGTACTTTATACAGAGTATTAAACATGTGTCCGTGTCGCTGAAGCTGAACTTCAATTTCTACTGTAAAGCAGCTCTCCAGTGTGTTCATGTTTTCACTTGCGTCTGACCTCGACAAACTGAAAAGAAGAACTCAACCAGAGAAGATTTCCATGTCAAAGAAGGTGGAGCTGCAAAAACACCCCAAACTATTATATAATCACCATGGACCAATGTGTTTACCAGCTGGAACAAACTTTTTCGGAAAGTTCACTTTGGAAAGCTGTTTTGAACTCCACACCAGTTTGTTCTTCAATTTCACTTGAAGTATATTGGGGCCTTTAGCTGCTTGACTAGCTACCATGTTCTAAAAACTAATTTGACCACCTATATCCAACTTTGTTGCTCCTCCAAGCATGTGACCAGCTTAGACAAGGTAGAAACCATGCTCTAAAAACACAGCTACCGGCCTAAGCTGTTTTTTCCTGCAGGGAAGGCAGTGTTTTTTGGACTGATATAAAGGTACCTCTAAGCTATTGTTTTTTTCACTAGTACATTTAATAAACCTGCTCTCTATTTCACTAGAAAATCTGTCTTTGAAGAGACATCAGGTCCGGGGGATAAAACATTACAATTGAGCAAACATAGTTATATAATCAGTTCTTATATGAAAACAGTCCCTAGGACCGTGAAACCAACCTTTATTTACACAGCTGGTGCCTCTGTGTAAAATACTCACTGGTGTGCTTTTTCTGAAAATGTTCATTTTTACTGTACCATATCCGACTTATGAAGGTATCCAACAATCACAAAGAAATGTAATATAACTGTTTAGTATCGAGGCGTATACTTGGCATAAAACGTGTAGATGACTTCAGAATTGTACAGAATTGTTTTAACTGCAACCTAACACTGCATACTAATTTTTTTGTAATTGTTGTAATTTTACAGTTTGTTTGTTTGTTTGTTGTTACAGTTGTGACCATTTGCTTAAATTTAAAAAAAAAAAAATAGAAATCAAATAAAAAAATTACAATTTAAAATACAGCTTCACCATCACAGGAATAAATTTTATTTTAAAACTAAAAAAAAAGTTATTTTAAATTGTAATAATATTTCACAAAATTAATATTTGGCTATTATGCAGCCTTGGTGAGCATAAAAGACATCCAGTTTTCTGCAAGGCTGGTAATAACATCCCTTGGAAATAAACTGCTTTTCATGTATTTTCATGCAATCGTGCATTACATACAGTATATAGGCTTTAATTACCATGAATCTATCAGTTTGCGATTTCCCCTGCGTTCCCTTGAGTGTCATTCATGAATATGATGCCCTATATCGTAAAACTGGCATTCATGTGGCTGTGCCTGGGGGCCATTAACTGGTGCTGAGTTCTCGCAGAGCAACGGTTCATTAATAGCAGTGTGTGGCATGTGCTTCCTCGGGTGCTGACCGCTGTCATTACCTCCAGAGAGCCGTGTGGCTCATTTACTGGGGACGTGGAGCACAGCTGGGTCCTGAAAAGCCAACACCTGGTGTACAAGGACTAATGGATGGCTTTAGCCCACTCTGCCTGCTCAAGAGCACTTGCACCTTCCCCCATTAACGCTTTGTTTCCCATTGAAGAAACTGGAGTCTTAAAGTGATAATTTTAGCCTATAGGATAGAGATTGTCTTTAAAGGAGTGAGTTTTCCCACAAAAAAAACAAAATGCTCTTTTTCTTACTTTCTCTCTCTCTCTCTCTCTCTATATATATATATATTAATACTGTGTATATGTGTTTATTTTTGATTAATTATATTATTTACATATTTATTATTTATTTTTTTTTTTTTTATATTTTACTTTTTTATATACTTAATATTTTATATGCTTATATTTTATAATGTTTTTAATTTTTTATATATATATATATATATATAAATGGCCACTCCCACTAGCCACTTTGGCGGGTTGAATATAATTTCAGCCTACAGTCAAATGAAAGGTAGCCAAGCTCGTCGTATCATAAAATTACAATTCAATCACAATTCTTTATCGATTAACTTGCTGTTAGTGAAGGCGGGATAGGCGGATTCGCGCTGAATGACACACAACAGAAGCGCTCTCTTGCGCCTGAATAGTCAAATACACGCACACACAGATGTCAAAATGCCCATCGTGTGGAGTAGACTATCACGTGAATACAGCCGGTTATGGCTTAAGTGGACGTAAACAGGTGGTTAAAAACTGGATATGTGTCAGTATATTACGTCCATGCATTCAGCAGCCCAATTAAATAGCTGTCTGTCATTAATGTTAATCAAAAAACAAAAGATGTTAAATAAATGTATACATGTTAAATAAACCTAGCCTACTGTATCTGAAAAAAGAGTTTTTTAAATTTACTATTTGTAATTTGCTTCTTTGTTCTTTTTATATAGCCTAACAAAAATAACATAAAATTTCTCATATTATGCATATATTGCCCACCCCTTGCCCACCTGTACATACCAGCTGATATACAATGTAGTCTTGATTTGCAAAATTGACTGGCAAAATTGTGGCCAGTGAAAATGGCTAGTAACCACTAGCCACAGTGGCTGGTGAGCAAAAAAGTTAATGTCAAGCCCTGTGTATATATATATATGTATATGTATATATATATATATATATATATATATATATATATATATATATATATATATATAGCATTCATAATACCTCGATCCTGGGTGAAAGAAGACGACAGCCGTCTCAGCCAACCGGATGATGGATGTTTCCTTGTCTGTTTAATGGGCAAGCCCCACTCCCCCTCATCCCAAGCCCCCTCCTTGACAAAATGGGCCCCTAAAGTACCCACAAGACAAAAGAGCTTTTTGCTAGGACTCATTAATGAGGAAAAAGGGACATGTGTGGCTGTACTTGTGCTCTCTAATGTTTATGGGTTTTAAACAAGTAAAAGGGTACATAAAATTAAATGCAATTCCAAGTTAAATTGCAGAAAGGCAGAGTGCGGATGGTTTTTAAGTGAACTGACTATCTGGGATGTGAGTAGTAGTCATAAAACATTTGGATCACCCAAGAACTAATGAAAAAAAAAAAAACCTTTTGGAAATGATTGGAAAGAGATTTTGTACAATTTAACAATGTAAGGCACACATAACCCTCCCAAAAATGTATATCTGTCATATTTTGCTAAATGATATTTTTATTGTTTACCATGTGACTTTTTGTGCTTTGGCAGACAAACAATATGAACTCTATAGAGCTCTGTTTGGCTGCTAGTGTCATTTAGCATTTCTCACTTTACACTTACACAAAGAAATCCCTGATCTGTTGTACCAATCTACAGCGAGAGGACTGTGTGTTTTGTTTGAGTGCCAGGCTGTGGATGGATTTGAGAGAGTTTAGAGGGCGTGAGAGGGAGCAGAAAGATCCGGCCTGCTTGCAGGGGCTTCAGTAGCTCGCATAATGACAAGCATCCCAAACACACACACACACACACACACACACACACACACGAGCATGTTGATATTCTCTAGAGAAATGAGCGCCTACAGGGTTTGGTAATTATTGGTCATGCTACCTTGAAATGGATTGCTTGAATGTGCTATCATGTGTTTAAATATACCTTTTTCAGTGCATACAATTTCCATGACATTGTGGTCACATCTCATTTGTTTCTCTGCATATTCAGGTTCAGACTCAGCTCATGCATAATAATGAATCTGTATCTTTGCTATTGCTTTTTTCTTTAGTCTGTGTCAGTGTAATACTGGTTGACCAATAACATTGTCTAATGTCCTTTTTAACATCAAGATATTTGATTAAAACGTATATGTTTGTTTGTTTTACAGTTTGTTAATAATCTTTTAGCATTTTTGCAGTTCATTTAAGTAGTCAAAAATATTTTGTTTAATGTACAAATATTCCAAAAAAATTCTAGTTTTAAAAAATATTGTTTAAAGTGAAGTGTAGCATGTCACATTGCTGTTACTGCTTGATATTTCAGGTTGACAAATGACGTCCATGAACTTTGACATCAAGATTTTAGGATAAAATTTGTGTTTAGAGGAAAGTGAATTGTAGTTGTTGCAAATGGTCAGTTTCTCTTTCACAATTTTTTATTATTTTTGCTTCTTTGCAGGTCACTTAAAGTGTCCTGTTCTGTAATATATTAATTTCTAAAAGTAAATTTACTCCTTAAATTACTAAATTTAACTTTTCGATTAATATCTGGTCACAAAACCTGCATATACAATTTATTTGGAAAAAAAAGTTTCTTAATAAAGTACTTGTCGCTTGAAATTTCGTGCCAGTTTCCCATAAAACTTCTTGCTTTTGCATTTTATCCAGTTTACCCTGGAAAAAAAAAAAAATCAGTGGCCTCACTCACCTTCTTGGCCACGCCCTCTCTCCCACTCTCAGCCAATCAGCATCATCTTAAGTCTTCCATTTAGCATTTTATCGCCAGTGATCCCGTATCCCGGCAACGGGCATCAGCATATCAGAGTGGGGTTGTAAATCAGCCAGCTTGTGTTTTGTGAGCGTCAGTCCCTGCTGATCACCATGTGCTTCTAGTGATTAGCACTGCTCAGCACACACATGGCTGGCAAAGGGAGTGCACCATCAGATAAAGCATAATTAATACGGGCCAGGCAGGGGGGTGTAGGCTTTGTGGTTGCGGTGAAGCACGCTGAAGCTGGACTCTGTCATCGGCACTGACTGACAATGGAAGCAGCTGTAATTTAAATCTGAGGGAAAAGATTTCCTTTTTTATTCTATTTAGACTGTTTTGTTGCTGCTGGATTAGAGCTAGAGGATATACAGATATATTTCTCATCACACTTTGTGTCTCATCCCTGAAGCGGTGGAGAGTCGCACACATGGTGTGTGTGACTTCTTCATTGAGGGTGTGAGAGACATCACAAAGGGTGTTACTATTCATGCTGGAAGGATTTACAGCCACCGCTGAGGCCCTGTCTTACGTCGATCTACGGGATGTTTGGCATAGTCACCGTCACTCAAACACCTCCGAGTCAGGTGTGATGGTGCAACCACGTGCATTTCAGCTCTTTTATGCAGGCTAGCAGGGATGTGATAGGCTAAATCACAAAACCCGTCAGTTCTTGCTCAGGACAATGTTGAAGCTTAAGACATTCTGTCTGGATTACTGGCAGTTTCTTTGCTTGCAGCCTCTCAATGGCTTCTATAAAAGGTAAGAGGTCTTTGTTCAATGCTGGCATCTCGGTTGCTTTTATAAAGAAAAATATGACTTTACAAATTAAGGTACAGTATTATCAGCTTATGGTAATGTGTTATTATTGTTCTCTTTGTCACACAACAAATAATTGTTTTCTAATTAAAGATGCTTTTATTGGTGGAGCAGTTAAACGTATACAGTTACCATTGTTCTCATTCAGTAGCAGTTTTCAGATCAGCTCATTAAAGCCTTCACAGGCTGTTATTCAGTCAGTAAAGAGCCGTGACTGACCTCAGATCAGCATATCTTTGTGTTATTGTAAGTTAAGGGCTGTAAAGCTGAGGTTGCAGCGAGTCAGGCTGATTTAACTCGAGCTCTATTGTGTTTTTGTGACCTGACAAGCATTTCCATCACAGATCTGATACTCTATTGTGGGGCATGGGACCCCTCAGGCCCTTGTTCTGTCCGGTGCTCTATCATTGCTTGAGGATAGCCTTACTTCTTATGTCTAGGAGACCTTTGAACTTTGGTTTTAGTTGACATGAAAATTTAAGCAGTGCTCTGCAATGTGACATGCTATATTTCATTTAAAATTATTTTAAACTAAATTCTTTTATTAAAATACTTGCTGTTTCAATAAAAGAATTTAGTTTAAAATAGTTTTAAATTATATATATATATATATATATATATATATATATATATATGATATTTTATTTAGTAGTTGCATTTAATGTTTTATTTGACATTTTTATTTTTTATTTTATTATTTTTTTATCTTATTTTATTTTGTTTTATTTTATTTTATACACTTACTGTACCTTATACATTTGATATTCATTTTAACCTAAGATCTTAACCTAAGATACACAAGATTATCTTAGATTTTAACCTAAGACCTAAGATATCTTAGATTTTAACCTAAGATACACAAGATATTGTGTAAAGGTGTCCTATCACTGATAAGGAGGTTATCATTACTGATACCTCCAGGCATTGATGTTTATGGGTCTCCACTCTTCTTCCCCTTCCTATGACCATTGTAAAAAAAAAAAAAAAAAAAAAAAATGGCATGATGATGTTGCGTTTAACCTTTGCTGACTAAGGTATCCAGGCGTCTCTGACTCATGCAACGACTCAGGAAATCCCGTCAACTGTTCTTGCTGACCTTCTCGCCTAACTGTGTCCTTCGATTGACTGCTGTAATGAGTGGAAACTGTGCAGTTCACACAATGTGGCCTTTGTGTGCTTTCAATCAAACACAATATACAGTGTCGTTGGTGACTTTCAACCTCACATTTCAAACAAAACTGAAGAAACAAAAAAGAAAAATCCCCCTTTATTTTTGCTCCCAATATGCCATGTGGTAGACAGTCAGCGTAGGTGTTTCAGAACAGAATTATGCAGCTGGTACTGTCAGGGTATGAGCAGCCCGATGAAACCTCTTTAGAGCACATTCAAATGATTCATAAGCTTTGACATTTTACGTTTTTGTTGGGCAAACAATCAAGTTGATAATGGAATCAGACATATCTTCAATTGTCTTATCAGAAACAGGCCTTTTACACTATCATCGCATTATCTGGATGATTTGATAAAAAAATTATTCCCTTTTAGCTAAAGGTACCTTTAATAGCTGCATTAATGTACGGAGTATATTTAGGGGCGCTGGCCCTTTAAGACTGGAATGGCGCCTTAAAGGGATAGTTCACCCAAAAATGAAACTTTTGTCATTATTTACTCACCCTCATGTTTTTCCAAACCTGTATGAGGTTCTTTCTTCTGTTAAACAAAAAAGAAGATATTTTAAATAATGTTGGTAACCAGACAGTTGATGGCACCCATTGACTTCAATTGTATTTTTTTTCCCTACTATGGAAGTCAATGGGTGCCATCAACTGTCTGGTTACCAACTTTCTTCTTTTGTGTTCAACAGAGGAGAGAAACTCGTACAGATTTGGAACCACTTGAGGGTGAGTAAGTAATGACAAAATTTTCATTTTTGGGTGAACTATCCCTTTAAATGACCTCATACACAGGTGCTTCGCCTCTGATTACTATAATACATACATTCATTATGGTAGATATTTTTTTATTGCTGATTACACTGATTTGTTCTTTATTAATCTCTGCTGGCTTCAGTGTCATACTCCTCTTCTCCTTAATAAACATTCTGAATCCGTCATGTTATCAGTGTATCTAGTGTCTTAGAAAAGTGTTCCGTGCCATTTTAAACTTGTAGTTTACCACAGAGTGGGACGAACACAGCATCACTTCTATATGCAAATGAGCAGAGCAGGTCATTAATATTCCCCTCAGTTGCTGATGTGGGTGTAGACGTCCCAGACTGGAATGTTTTTTGAAGTCCCGGGTCCTTCACTCTGAATCCTTAAAAAAGAGCAAGAGTTACTTTCTTTCCTGCTGTGGTCAGTTTTGAAAACAGACTCACCTTTTATGGAGCTTTTTGCTTGTAATTGTGGTGAAGCAAAGGCATTCTCATACGTTTATTTCATTTGTGTAAATAGGAGTGAACTGTATGTTCTCATTGCTCAACTGCCGGAGAATGACGCTAACAGCGCCAAGGTCATGGGTTTGAACCACTCATACAGATAAAATGTATAGCTTGAATGCCCTGGAAGTTGCTTTGGATATAAGTGTTTGCCAGGGTGTAAATATAAGTACAGTGTCCCTGCATGTATTCATAAATGTGTTAATTGCTAGTATTTAATTTAGTAGTCTTGTGTTGAGTATACGCCATAATACATGTGATACACACATGTATTATGTATCCAGGTGTATTCCAGGCATTTCATTTTTACACAATGTCTTAAAATGTTGGTCTCCAATTGAAATATTAAAGTTTACTATATATTTATCTTTTGATTCATTCATTCATTCATTCAATAGGTTGTTTTTGTTTTTTATTGTTCATCCATCAGTCAATCAAGCCTTATTTTCAAAATCATTTAGTCTGCGCCAGTGTTTAGGATTATGTTGTTGATGTGGTTGAAGTGGTTTTGTTGCAATAATAACAGTCTAACATTATCCTGCCTATTACGTGATTACTTACCAACTAAATATTGATTTGTCTTTTAATCATTTTAGTATATCAGATGGAGACCATATAGAGGTATTTACACTGTCATAAATAAAGCCATAGTCATAAATTCATCTTGACTATTATTAAGACAAGTAGCCAATATTAAACTGTCAGTTTTAACAGCGATAAAGCAGCCCTTTACTTTATGATGGACGTAAAGCTGGGTGTGTGTTTGTGTGTTTGTGTGCTCTGTGTCTTGAATTGTAATGCTTCTGTCCAAATTGCATTTTGTTCAGTTTTTCGCTGCCAATAAGCTGGAGGCTACAAAAAGCATGTCTGTGTGTGCCAGTGTGTATGTGTGCTTTTTTTCTGTCTAGACATATGTGTGTAAATGTGTTGGACAGTAATTAGAGAAAAGGAGGATGTTTTTTGGAGGATGTGGCAGTCTTCAGGAAATATTCTGATGTCAGTAACAGCAACAACAAAACAACAAGGCTGCTTTAGAAAGTGCTGCTAATTATTACTATCCTTTTGAAAAAAGTGTTTCTGTTTTCCACAGCATGTGAAATGTAAGGCATTTTACAGTTGACATAGAAAGCAAGCAGATTTTGATTTTTCATTTGCTGAATGAAATTGCTTTCATAATATTTAGATGTATATTTCCTACAGAAAGATTAACACCATGTTTTTCAACCTCCAGATTTCCTCTAAATGTGGTGCAGATTAAAAGTTATGACTTAAAGGGTTAGTTCACCCAAAAATTAAAATTCTGTCGTTAGTTACTCACCCTCCTGTCGTTCCACACCCGTAAGACCTTCGTTCATCTTCGGAACACAAATTAAGATATTTTTCATAAAATCCGATGGCTCAGTGAGGCCTGCATTGCCAGCAAATATTTAAAACAGTCCATGTGACTACAGTGGTTCAACCTTAATGTTATGAAGCGACGAGAATAATTTTTGTGCGCCAAAAAAAAACGACTTTATTCAACAATATCTAGTGATGGGCGATTTCAAAACACTGCTTCATGAAGCTTCGAAGCTTTACAAATCTTTTGTTTCAAATCAGTGGTTCGGAGCGTGTATCAAACTGCCAAAGTCACGTGATTTCAGTAAACGAGGCTTCGTTATGTCATAAGTGTTTCGAAATTTCAGTGGTTCACGTGACTTTGGCAGTTTGATACACGCTTTGAAATTGTATTAATATTTCATAATATTTTTGATCAAATAAATTCATCCTTAATGAGAAAAAGCAAAAAACTTATTTCAAAAACATTATAAAATCATACTTTTGAACAGCAGTGTATGTAAATACTTTATTCTTCTGTTAAATGGTTGTTTTCTCAGATAGATGAGGACAGAGATTTTAAGTTGACCTCACAATGTAAACTCTGTTATATAAAACAGCAGTAAAATGTTTTAATATTCAGCCTCCATTTAAATTACAGTGGACAGCAGGCAATTTAACCTGAAGGTCGTGGAAGCATTTCAAAACCAAAGAGGAAGTGAACAGAGCCAAACAAAAACAAATGTTATCGTCTGAAATCGATCTCACTGTATATATTCCAGTCATCTGTATTTGCAGAACTTTGTAAAGCCAACCTTAGTTGGCTTTACAACCAAGTTCATTTTAAACAACCAAGTTACAACCAAGTTCATTTTAAAACTTTCCTGAATAGTTTAATTTCTCTGTTTCTAAACAGTTCCTTCACTGGCTCCTATCCCGTTTTTTTCTTCATGACTTTTCCTCCGTCTTGCTTTCCCATGTGTATTCCAGTGTTGGTGTGTAAGGCTTTAAGTTACAGTTTTTGAGGGTAATCCATTTCCATGGGGTGCGCCAAGCTTTTACTCCAGTGACAGGCTTTGATTATGATCTCATAGCCTCCTGCAGCACTGTTCTCTTGGACAAATCTGGCCCTACTCAGCTCAACAGCTTCAGCATTTTGTTTTCATTAAAATTCCATTACGACACTCATTTAATACTATTGAGACTAATTAACTACATCTACAAGTCATACTTGAGGGTGTAAACACTGGTCAGACCCTCCCCGGCCTCCTTAGGGAGACGTGTCACACTTGGCGCAAGTGTTGGCCAAACGGGCCTGCCTGTTCCCTTTGACACAGACCGGGATTTAATAACCTCCAAACGAACTGAGACACACTACGAGCGGATGACAGAAGGAGTGCATCTTCTTGAGGAGAACGATTACATCCGGATGTGTCTCTGATGTACAGAGATAGCATACTCTGTTCCTCGGCTAGCATGGGAACCTCTGAATGCTGCTAGACAACTTCTCCCAGAGGGGAACATTTGGGTATGGCTGCATAAACAAAGCTAAAGATGTCTATGCTTCAAAAGCAGCAACAACTGCTGTAACTTGAACTGGGGGTGAATGAATTAGTGATTTTTTCCCCCCACTCGTGAGCACTTCAAGCGTAGCACACTGTTTGTGGTTGAGAGAAGGGAAAGAGGAAGGAGCGGCTAGTCTGGATGATTGGAGTGGAGTTGAGTCAAGCAGCACATGCTGAGCTCCACTGTATTTTCTTCTCCTTCTTTTTGGATTTACACCACCTTGTTTTGAAGACTCTCATCGAGCAGCCAGGCAGGAAATGCCCTCATGTTGAATCTGATGTGGAAATACTGCATTTCAGTGCGTACCATAAGGTAGGAGATCTTTAAATCAGATGGATATAAGTTCATGACATTCTTCTCCAGCAGAACACCTGTTCTGTCCATTCTGATGATTTGGCTCTATCAGATAGTTTATGGTTTTTGGCCAGGAGAAATCAGGTTAGGCTATGATGTGGTCATGTTATAAGTACAGTACACTATAAAAAAATAAGTTGTAAATAAGTACGTTTAACAAGAAAATATTATTTCTATTTTTTTTACTTAAATATTTCACATTCAGTTCAAGGTGTTATTTTCTGTTTCTTTGTTTGTGAAATGTACTAACAATTTCTGAGTAAATATTGGTTGTACACCATTTTTTCAGTGTGGTTTAGAATGTTTTATAGATACTTTTATTGTCTTTTATGTGAAGTATTTTGTTCCATATGTATTTTTGTCATTGCAATAAAGTTCTATACAGTGCTTTCTTGCAATCATAAATGCATTGAGAGGTAATGAATGCACTCAGCATAATACATAAATACATACATGAAACACATGAAGTACAGCTTGTTTTCTTTAATGGCTTAAATAGTTCTTTATCATTGAAATTGTGTACTGTTTTTCTTCTGTTATTTAGAGTAGTACAGTTATTTCATTAATAGCTCAACTAGACTGCGTTCTTCCACCCAGCTTGGCTAAAATTAGTGACTAGAGACTCTGAGTCAAGCCACTTCATTCACCACAGTAGCCAACCAGTTTTCCAGGGCTCTGTAATTTGCTCCCTAGCATTTTGTGAGCCACAGACTCAACTCTGTTTGGTACTGAATCTTCTGAATCATCCTTCACTTTACAGTTGTTTTGTAGGGGAAGTGTAATGGCGTTTTGTCCCCCTGCTGCATAGATACACATATTCAGATCCTCCTCTTTTAAACATTTTCCATTTCCTATATCCACAGACATATAGCACTCCATCACAGTTGTTGTCTTCTTGTTGCTCTTAGCGTTCTTCCCATCCCTCCTGTGGTTCTGCCTGGGGTGTACATACTGTATAGATCAGGGAATAGCTTTCATGCAGATGAAACTCTTTGTGTGTTTGCACTCAGATGGATGGTTGGTTGGTTGGTTGGTTGGTTGGTTTTAGATGGATGGTTGATTAGTTGGTTTTGGATGGTTGGTTGGTTGGTTTTAGATATGGATGGTTGATTGGTTGGTTGGTTGGTTGGTTGGTTGGTTGGTTGGTTGGTTGGTTGGTTGGTTGGTTGGTTTTAGATGGATGGTTGGATGATTGGTTGGTTGGTTGGTTGGTTGGTTGGTTGGTTGGTTGGTTGGTTGGTTGGTTTTAGATATGGATGGTTGGTTGGTTGGTTGGTTGGTTTTAGATGGTTGGTTGGTTGGTTGGTTTTAGATGGATGGTTGGTTGGTTGGTTTTGGATGGATGGTTGGTTGGTTGGTTGGTTTTAGATGGATGGTTGGTTGGTTGGTTTTGGATGGATGGTTGGTTGGTTGGTTGGTTGGATGGATGGATGGATGGATGGATGGATGGATAGATAGATAGATAGATAGATAGATAGATAGATAGATAGATAGATAGATAGATAGATAGATAGATAGATAGATAGATAGATAGATAGATAGATAGAAAAAGAAAGAAAGGTAGACTAGCCTAATTTTATTCCAAAAAGTAAAACTAAATGCCCTTTGACTAACTGCTAGTGGGTCATACTACATATTAAGACACTGTCTTTACATAATGACTGTTTATGCAACTGGCCCCTGTTGACAAAGATATGATTTTTTTTCTGTGAATAATGATTTAGCCAAGTTTTGAAAATTATGAGAATTTTAATTTTTGAGTCAACTGTTCCTTTAAATCACATGATTTTCTATTACACAACACCATGATTACACTTTGTCTCAAACGACTCTGGACTCTGGAACTAGAAAGGGTCTTTGGCAGGGAAATTAATGAAGACAGAGCTGCCAGTGTTTTAGAGGGATTTTGATTATAGTGTTCCTGTATGCCAGAGCTCCATGATCTCCACTTTCAGACTCTTGTTGTTGGGTGTCTCATGGCAGAGTTCTTAGGTTCTCCTTCGTTTCATTTCCGGCTGTTCTTTGCTGCCTTTCTGCTGTCATCTTTAGTATGAGCTCACTCTCTGTATCTCATTTCACAAGGAAAAAAAAATGTCTTCTCATCGGCCTTCAGGGCACAAACCCAGGACAAGTGCCTTCTTCCAGGAATTTTTTTTTTTTTTTTTGGCACAATCTTAGATTTCTGATTCAAAAGGAATCTGTAGTTTGTTAAACCCCCTGTGGTGTTTTATCAAGGCTAAAGGAAATTGCTTTTTGGAAGTGCTCATAACTTCAAAATTTTAGGCTGTTTTAAAATAAAGGTCTTGTGAAACTGTAGATGTCAGGCAACCTGATCCAGCAGTATAAACTAGCACACCGTGGAAGCACAGCACATTATTAATTTACTTTGCGCGGCTTGTAGTTGTGTCTGAAGGTGCCCGTCTTGTCCTGTTCAGTTTGCTGTCTTTCCTTCTCTAACACAGTGTAGAATCGGAGAGGTAGTTGTTCTTTCCTTGCGTCGTACTCTCATTGGAGAACTTCATGAATCTCCCAGTTATGCAGTGTTTCCTATGGGTTGTCTGACTCGCTGTCTGCATCCGTGAGTTTGCCTCCGGTGCGTCACCAGACATTTGCAGATATTTTCCAAGCCTTTGGAGGGGGCTCTCGGGGCCGACCTGTTTGCTGGAGCCTGTGTTTTGTAAAGGAATCTCCCAGGCTTTTCTGCTCTCTGTGCCTGCAGTCCGGCTTTCTTGGGCTCAAGGAACCATAAACAGACTTCAGAAAGTTGCTCGGACTTTGCTGCTTTTAGACTTTTCTTACAGCAAGAAAGAGATACTTGCACAGATCCAACAGAGATTTGAGTTTGATATTCAGAGGACTTTTTCAGAATCGTTTGACTGATCAAGTGGGCAAACAACAGCAAAAAGACAGCAGCTCTTCTCTAGACAGATCACTGAACTGTCTGTGGGTGAGTAAGCAATTCTGTCTGATTCACGGCCTCTCGGCTGGATGTGAAACTGCACCGCAATGTAGAGAGAGTTTACAGGAGGAGCCCTCAGATATTTTTGTACTAGTTCAGTCATTTGCTTATATGAGTCACATGAATTCTATCTATCTATCTATCTATCTGTCTATCTGTCTGTCTGTCTATCTGTCTATCTGTCCGTCCGTCTGTCTCTAACTGATCAAACTTATCTATTTTTTTCTTAGAGTAATATTGTTTTCACCGTCAAGTGGTGTGTATAATTGCCATTTCATATTTCAGTATGGAAAAATTCATTATTTAATCATTTTTCCTCGTTGACAAACATGTCAACACAAGTGAAGGCACTGTTCCCGTTTTCCTCTGACACAGCGCCAATATTCTTATTAGCATCTATTAATATTTCAGAGTGAGGGTTGCAGTTTACACTGAGTAATTAGGTTGCATTTGGCAATATAATCACATGACACATTCTTTGGTTTGATGGATTGTTTTATTTCGAGGTGCAGTAGAACGGTCACTTTTGTTTTCTGTGAATAATGTGGTTTATTTTTAAATAGATTGAATGGTTTTCACATCAGCCCATTTTTGAAAGGATTCATACCTCTTGCTCCCCTAGTTATTCGATCTGAACGAGCTTGAGAGTACTCATTAAAATTATATCAGCTCTGCCTAACAATACAAAGTGAATTGCCCTACCTTTCAAATGCATTTGAAAGCAATCCATCCTGTCTTATCGTACCACCGCGAAGCTTACCTTTCAGCTCATAAAGTCTTTTCCGTTGGTACTGAATCTTTTAACATATGTAATAGCTCTCATTTTAAAATGACTGTCATTTATTAGACAGTTTTAATGGACATGATGGTGTTATGCTAAAAAAATGGTACATTTTTATGGTGATACATGATTGTATTATAGCCTCAAAATCTTTCAAGCATATATTGTGTACATCTTGCTGAGACTCTAAGCTCAGCTTTAGCTTTTGAGTGCCTTTTCATGATCTAACCTTTAGCCAGTGGTCTGTCAGCTCAAGGCCAGACTAATGGCTGGATATTGGCCTGTTTCCTCCACCTGGGGCTCCATATTTTATGTATCTCACAGCACATTGCCCAGTGCTGTCTTTCTCTGCGCACATCTAAAATTGATGGCGGTCGTGACCTTGTTGCGAATGGGTCAGTCCATCTCTTGTTTAATGTTGCCTGACCCTTTGGGCCCTATGCACACAAACACCGCCCTAGACTTTCCCTCCAGCCACTATATTAAATTTAAAATTGATCATCTAGTTCATCACAAGCTCCTCTCTTTCAGAATTTTTTGTTTTAGAGCGAATCTTAGAGATTGATTTGTACAATTAATGAGGCAGAGCTGCAAACATCGAAGATCTTTACTTGGTTTTATGCCACAATAGCTGTTTTTCCCTTACAGACCACTTTTTATCTCACTATATCATTTTCAAGGACCACTGTCTCCCCAGCGTGTTATTGGAAAGATTGTTATTTTCACTGCGGGAAACTCTCAATGACATTTCAATGGGAGTTTCTGTGCCTTCTTTTCTATTTTGTTTATAGCATTTCAGAAAAGCTCAATATGAAGGACTCTTCCAAAGTTACTTTTTTCATAGGAGACAGCAAAAGCATCGATGGATTTCAGTTCCATTGACAGAGCTTTGCATGCCTTTATGTAACTCATATAAACATAATTTCCCTTGTAAAACAGCCAGGGGCAGCACAACAGCCCCTAAAGAGGAAGCTTTTAGAGAGGAAAGATGAGACGGACTTTTTCCCATTTTAAAGTGGAAGAAAATATCAGACTGAGTGACGTGGTTGGAAATATTTGGCCATTTTACTCTCAACCCAAACATGAAACCGTTTCCAGTCTTTCTGTCCACAGATGAACCACAACTTCTGCTTGTGAGAATAGTTAAATGATGTCTGGAGAGTGCAAATAGCAGGATGGAAAGACTTGGAATAGCCAAATACCCCAAAAGCACACAATTAAAGGCATAGTACACACAAAAATATATGCTCTGTCATCATTTACACACCCTTGTGCAGTTATTTGTTGTCTTAATGTTCATAACATCTAGGAATTGTGCTAGATATGACACCTCAGGTTGTCAGGAGGTCATTTTACACACAAAGTAAAGTCCATTTGTTTATCACTCTTTCTCAGTGGTCCCTCTTGTCTGAAGTATTGATTAAAGTCGGTGAAAGCTTTTTTGATGTTCTTTTACTCTTGTGCAAAGCTCTTTTGAAAGCCACTCTTGAAGTCGGACACATTTAGGGCACTTTTGTAGTGGGGAGTCAAGAAATGGACCTGTGCTGTTTGAATGATAAGATATTAGAGAACCGGAGAGACAGACTTCGGCTATTCTTCCTCTTCAAAGATGAATGTGCCAAGACCAAACATGTTTGACAATTATATTGTCTCACATCAAACAAACTGTGGCTTGTGGAAAGCCTCATTTTATGCTGTTTTTGACTACTATATTGATTTTATGCTGTAAAGCAATTAATCTCAAGCGAGATTAATTTTTGATTTTTGAGACTTTTATTCAGTTTCGTCTTGCCATTTTTACACTGGCCTATATATATATATATATATATATATATATATATATATATAATTTATTTATTTTTTTAATTTAATTTAACCCCTTTAAGTGTTAAATTTAAGCATTTAGTGCATTTTTCCTATTCAGGAGCTGAATCTAGCAAAAGACACAGGACTAACATGACAGAAACTCCAGATCAATTACCTCATGCCGGCAACTAATCAATCCAGCCTCATCTGCAATTCCCTCCTGTTTAAAAGGCTCATCCTTTGTGATGAACATAATTATGCATGAGAGACTGGAAGGAGAGGATTTTAATCTACTGGAAAGAAAGAGACGGAGAAAAAAAAGGAAATCCCTTCAGCGGAAACTAAAATGACGCTCTGCCTCAGCCGAGGAGCCTGTTCGTTTTTTTCTTACCCTCTTCAGATGTAACGAATGAAAAAATGACGATGAAAGGTTCTGGAACAAAGTGTTACAATCTTTGCTTTTTTGGGGTTGAAGCAAAATTATTCATTTCGGGAGATGCTTTTCAACTGCCACTCAAAACATCTAAGATAAAGTAATATCTAGGGAACACGCAGTGAAGCGTACCTCACTTTCTTTCAACGCCTGCTTCCATCCGCTTCTGTGTTTAAGCAGAGCCAGAGCTGGAGGTATAAGCTGTAATTAGGGAGCTCTGTCTTTTTGCTGATGCATGCTTGTCACTCATTAACCTTCTGCTTCCAGCTGCTCTTTTTTGTAATCCAGGCTGCTTCACTCAGTAGACTCAGACGGTCTATATAAAGATCTCGCTGGAGGTGCTAGGGGGATAATTGAGCTCTTTTCGACATTTTTGTTCAGGTCTGGGTTTTGATATTGTCGTTTTTGCAGTCTGGATAGATTTTTGGTCATTTTGAGAAGATCAGACTATGGATGCACAATATATCAATATCATATCTGTTATCTGCTGATATTAGAGATTGTTTATCAGTATCAGTCGATATTGGATAGTGTATACTCATTTATGCATATTACCTTTTTCGTCATCTAACACAAGTTAATTTTTAAAAACAGTTAAACGTTACCTTTAGCAAATCTCAAACTGAACATCCATTTTTTTTTTTTATACTGTACATTATAATGTTGTGATGCAGTTTATTTCTTTAGTTTATTTTCATTTGTTGGTTATCAGTCACAGCCAGAATTTTAATATTAGTGCATCTACAAAAACGTAAATGTAATTTTTGAATTTTATGTTGAGATGATATTGTTTGGGGGTGGGCAGGTGCTGATTCTGGTAATGAAATTGCAGCTCTTTTCCCAATAAGTGGTCCTCTGTCAATCTGTCTTCCTTTTGTCCATAATGCAAAGCAGTTTGTGCATCTGAGCTGTTTTTAATGGGACGACAGGGGAAAGAGGGGGATGTCAGGCTCCAGGTGGGTGTGTGCTCATGCATTGTTTACTGGTCCATCCGTCCTCTGCTTGTCCATTTAACTCAGTCCATTTCCATATAGCAGTATCACCTAGCAGTCTATGCCAGCTTCACTAGACACTGTGAATGATAAATGGTGTGATGCTGTCACAGAGAAACGGGACATTAGAAATTCATTGCAGATTATTCATTCATCTGGAGTGATAATGGTTGGTAATGGATAAGGCAGGCGTAGGGAGATATCAGAGCGTGTAAGAGTCCCAGAGGAGTTTTTTGCCAAATACTTTGCTCTCAGACACCATCAATCACAAATTTTTTAAACTTGCGTAAGTACTTGGTAAATGCTTAAAACAGAAGCTTTTCGACAAAGTTGTGTGTTGAGAATACAAGAAGAATATGAAAATTACATATGTGACCCGTGCAGGCAAAATGAGTCGGAATGCGCAGGCTAGTTACGAGCTAAAGGCAAAACAAGTCAAAAATGTCGATTTTGGTCAAATTTGAGGCTTTCACAAAAAATGAGTTCATTAAGCCCTCATCTAGCGATCGCAATGCTTCAAATAGAAATTAAACATCTAAAAGTATCTTTATTTGTATGTTTTCAGAGAGGATTACCTTTCCTTTGTCCATGGAAAATGACATTTTTCTCTGCTCACGTCACCACTCGCCTCAGCAACTCCATTAGTCCAAGTTTGGTATTGTTTTAAAGCACAGCATTCCAACTTTGTGAATATTCATACTGAATTTTTGATGGCATGAGTCTGGACCAATGAAATGTGATTTTCAAGCTCATGCTGATGTAAACAAATCGATCTTACTCCGGCTGACTGACAGATCCAAAGCGCTCGCACAAAGACGCCTCAGCGCGTGATGCTGATATACACATATTGAATTAAAGTACTTCAAAATATTGAAGTAAACTATTGAAAAAAAGTTGATATATATATATATATATATATGTTCCTATAGATGTTTGGTTTTGATGAGGTGTGTGCCAAATTAGGTGTTATTAACAGGGATTTTAAGGAATGGGTGCTATGTGATTTTGTTTTGGAACCTTCAGAAAACTTTAACTCAGTTTTTCACAAAATTGACTTTGCTGACTCTATCGACTTCAAACAGGCGTAGCTCAGCTCATTTTTTGTCTGATTCCAACAAATCATACATAATTTTGAAGGTTTTTTAATAGAAATTGTGAAAATAACAATAACTCATTTTTGAAAATTTGCTCATTGCGACTCATTTTGCCAGCAAGGGTCACATATGTGTATCTTTTCAAAAAGGCTTTTTAATTTTGTTGTCATTGTAAAGAACCTGGAAATACCTGAAAATGTTTAAACACTATGGAAAACTCAAGAACACATAAGGACCAAAAAACACCAAAATAGCAGCAGAAAAGTATCATAGATCTAGTTTATATGACTCATTCACTATATTCCAAGCCTTTTGAAGCCTTACAATAGATCTGTGTGACTAGCACACCAAAATGTAAGTCATCATTTGACAAAAAAGACAAGGAATAAGTCTTCAAAGACTGTTTTAATGCTCCTTTTGTAGTATTTTTGGTCCTTTTTGGAGCTTCACATTCCTTGAACATGATGAACCTTAGTTCCTTATATAGTTAAAAATAACTTTGACAGCAGAATTTTCTTTTTTTGGATGAACAAATATCCCTTTAAATGTGCACAAAGGCCTTTGTTAAATAAAAGTTCACTCAGTCCTTGGGCATCATCCCCATATGGCATCAGAGAGTATCCTGACATACGGACGTCACCCTTCCCCCTTTTCACTATGGCAAACATCCCAGCAGGATGCACAAGTCCTGGCTTCCCTTTAAATTAGTCGTGGCATGTGAACACGCAGTGAAGAGGCAGTTACCGCACTGACAGCTGTGTATGTGTGGAACACACGTCACTGCGGCCTGTAAACAGTCATTAAAACAGTTCTCGCTGCATGGCGTGGTGTAAACACACGCACACACACACACTCAGTTGCAGACAATGGATCTTCTCCAGGCCATAGGCTGTAGCTAAAGCTCAGGTAAAGGCTTTGTTTACCAAGCTTCATTCTGTTTGTATTATAGAGCTTTATATATCTGTCTGGATTATAAAGCTCCTCATTCTGCACACAGTCACGGATCCATCCGGCTCTGTGATAATAGACCGGCCTGCTCGTGGAGGTTTTCAGAAGAGTTCTTCATGCACATGAGCGTCTGTGTCCTCTCATGTGTTTATACAGTATGTGCTTTTCATGTGCAGTGCTTCTTTTTTCTGACCACATTTCTCAGAGAGCATGTATAAATCAGCCGGGCCCCTCAAACTGCACCCCCTACCTCTCTCACTGGAATGTCATTATCATGACATCAGTCTGCAGACTTTCTGTGCTGGGTCTGGCAACGATAAAATTTCCACAATTGTTTGCTAGCTTCTGATGAGACTGGAGAAATGTATGCTCTGTAAATAAGTTTGTTTCTATTTTGATGTCAGAAAGTAATTATGCAGTATCTAATAAAATTAGATGCAAAAAATGAATTATAATTATATGAATTATAATTGTAAGATTAACGGGTGAAGATCCTCCTTTATGCCCCTTGTGCCAAAATCCATTATCACTGAAGCATATTTTGATGGATTGTAATAGTTTGAAATCTGTTAGAATTCTTTATTTTTCTGTTGACTTTTATAAAAAGCCAGATTTAGTTTTAGAATTTTTTTATCTAAGATCAAATTTAAAGGAGGGGTATCACACAGTTTCTGCCAATCTCATGTTAATCTCGAGTACCTATAGAGTAGTAGTGCATCCTTCATATCTCCAAAAAGTCTTTAGTTTTATCATATTTATAAAAGATACATACACTGTCTTTCCGAAAGCAGCCGAGCGCCTGGAGGCGTGTCGTGTGAGCGGAGCTAAAGAGTGACGAGCACTCGCAACTTTTGCGTAGCGATCGTCTGCAAGCTATCAATGGTCAGCTAAACAAATGTATTTAAACACACATAATACACCATCGCATTATCCCTGGATAACTTTTGAATCACTATAATGAATATAGCGTATAGTGAATGATGAATAATGAATTTATGAATTCACTACGTTCGTGTTGTTTACATTATATGCACTTAGGCGCCTATTGCCAACAAAACAGACATTTGAAGCAGTTTTACTCACCACCTGCGGTTCCAACTCATGACTGGGATCATTATCGCTGTGACCGCTCCATCTTTCAGTTTCAAATGATCTGTAAATCCAGCGTAGAACTGGGCCTTGTTTATGAAACCATAAGCGCCGATCCTGAGGGCTCGAGCAGCCAATGAAAAAGTGATGTTAACCAATAAAAAAGTGATTGCAACTATCAGTTTCTATGGTTATTTTAATAACAAATATCGAGAGCGCATCAATGTAATGCGTGAGCACAAAACTCTCAGCTCCACTTAATGCTGGGTTCTTTGGGAAGCAAGGTTATCTTTTCCTCACAACCAAAAACACTTCTTTGGTGACATTGTTGATTTCGTGAAGTCCTGTGACCTGTGCAGCGCTGCCAATGACTTCCGTAAAGCCGAACGCGCGTTGATGGCCGTGCTCTTGCTCTCTCGCTCTGGTCGACATGTGTGCGCATGCTCTTCCGGGAGAAGTGCCCATACAAGGAATTCCGACCTTTCTGATGTCACACAGGCACATACTCGAAAAAAAGACTGCAAAGTTTATGAGGATTTGGAAGAGTATTTTTGGCACAGAAATACTCCGTCATACGTCCAACTCGTGTTTTGAAACTTTGGCCATGTTTAGCATAACTCTTTAACAGTGTAAATAAGTCAGAATACATGAAATAGCATTATACCCCCCCATCCTCAATTTTAATTTATTCATTTTATTTTAATTAATTTATTTTTTTTTTAATCTCGTTCTCGCCATGAATATAGCCAGGGTAGCTGGCATGGCGTTAAATCATAAACAAACAAACCAAAATTTATTCAGACACCTTGAACATTTGAATCATTAATACAGTTTATTCACTATAGTAATAAATGGTAATAAAATATGACAAGATCTCAGAGTTGAACTGTGTCAGAAAAAATTTATCTTAATTATGTCAGATAACACAAGCAAAACATGGTCAGGTCAAAGTGTCTGAATAATATTTGGTTCCAAAGTTTTATCAATTTTACTGGTAGTCCACTGTATGAAGAATTTTTGGGTATAATATGTCAAGTATTTTTATAAAAAGTATATAAAATAATAAATATATTTATTTATTTACCCAGTCTTCATTACTAAAATATTTAATTATTAAAATGGTTGATTTTTACTATTTGTTCTTACTACCATAATTTTGTTTTGTTGTATTATTATTATTATTTATTAATATTAATGTAATAATTTAATTCTGCATATATAATTTATAACCTTTAGAATGAAGACCTTTTATTTTTTTTAATATTTTCAAATTCAAAGATTATAAATGGTTAATACAATACCATACAAGCCTGAAATATAAAAAAAAATATACATTTTGTTTTATTTATTTTTTTTACCCATTTTCTCTGGAGGTTCAATTGACAGTTGTATTTAAAAAAAAAAAAAAAATTCTGACTATTATTATAAATGTCTGACTTTATGGGTAAACCCTAAAACTCTGTAAAATAGTATTAAGGACACTCCTTTAGTGTAAATGTTACGGTTTATGGTCCGGTGGGCGAAAATCGTAAATCTGATTGCACCAAAAGTAATAGCACGCCTCTACTCGGCAAGCCGCACGATTTGAGGTATCATTCATGTGCGGTGAAGGATTATCTGTCAAACTGTAATACTGATGGTTTGGGGTCCGTTCATTACTGAAGTGTCGATTGTAATCAGAATAGATCATCACATCAGCTGTGTTGGTTACCTTGCAGTATAAAAACAGTATGGAATATGGAGAACTATGACAGTTTGGTTAAAAAAGAATACTGGAGTTGTGGTCGTCCGTGCTCGCACTCTTTGAGCCAGTGATCAAACTGCTGTCAGAGGCTGTGCCAGTGAAGAGTTGCACTACCATGCTGTAATGAGATCCCCTGAGTGCCCTCAGCCAATCACAGTCAAGTATAGGCTCTCCTAGCTTGTGTTAATTGGCTGCAGGGATAATGCCACTGCAACACGCCAGTTCATCTCTGAAGATCTATAACATTCATGTACATTACAGCTTCCTTTTGAAAAATATCTCTGTACAGACTTAGGGAATAGTCTCATATGACGAGATCATCTTGTCCCAAATCAGTCATTTAATGTTTTATAAAATATGGTGTCCATTGGATTTGCATATGTTCATTAGCAGTCAGCCAATCAGTAATGATTTTCAGTTTCAGAAATGATTTCTGTCTTAGATACTTTAAGAGTTAAATACGGAGAATAATGATGTGATGTCTTTCTCCATTGTCGTCATCAGACATGTAGATTGTACGATGGCTCCCCCTACAGGCTGAAACGGAAGTGAGCGTGGCATTCTGGTAATAAAATGTGACAAGTCAATGATGTCAATTCCCTTTCCACTGCATATTTCTAGAGTAGCTTTGCAAGCTCAATACTGCTGGAATGGATTGTTATGTCTATTCACTTGCCTGTGTCTGCAGTCGGGTGCCAAACAGGTGCTGAGGAATACCAAACACTCCATCTGTGGCTGCTCGGCCATCCGTGACTCACTCACAAACGCTCACACACACCTCCTCCTGACCTCTGAGGAAGTGAGGTCAAAAACTAAGCATCGCTCATCAAAACACAAACACGGTTACCCTCCTCCTGTTCACACTGGGGTTGTGACTTCTGACAGGATAAAACACTGGATGGTTCCTTACCAAGGAAAGTAAATGCATTATTTTTTATGCATTGATTAAACCATGTTGTGGCACATTACCTTTCTTTCTTTGCAAGTGTCATGTATTTATCCATGGTCATAAGTAGAAAAGTTTTTTTTTAAAAAAATATTAATATTACCATGAATTGCATTGGCTCAGTAATATGCATAATTATTGTGCATATGCTGAAGAAGAAAATTTACATTTTTGCAAAGAATAAACGGTATATATACCTATATATATGTGTATTTATATTTGTGTGTGTATATATATATATATATATATATAATATATATATATGCAATTTATACAAAATACTGCATGAAAAAAGCTTTTTGGTTTGTTCTTTTGTTTGGAATAAAAATTAAATAATAAAATTAAATAAATAAAATTAAATAATAAAAAGGTTGCAGATTTAGTCTAAATATTATTTGAGCCATTTATTTTCTGTTTATTTTATATGAGCATTTTCTGTATTCGTATTTGCATTTTTACAACCCTGTTACCAAAATGGAATAAAATAAAATAAAATAAAATAAAAAATAAATTAAATTAAAATAAAATATAATATAAAATATAATAAATAAAATGAAATATAAAATATAAAATATTTTTTTAATTAAAATAAAATAAAATATAAAATAAATAAAATAAAATATAAAATAAAATATAAGAAATTAAATTAAAAATAAAATATAAAAATATAAAATTTAAATTAAAAATAAAATATAAAATAAAATAAAATAAAAAGGTTTGGTCTAAATATTATATGAGCTGTTAATTTCTGTTCAATTTCTATATTTATATTTGCATTTTTACAACCCTGTCACCAAAATTTGAAATTAAAATAAAATAAAACAAGGTTACCGGTTTAGCCTAGACTGAGTTAGCTAGCTCAGGTCCATATATTTGAAAAGGCCAAATTGTCTATTTGTAGCCCTATTGAGCAAGCAAGTGTGGCATTGCCTCAAGGTTTTTCATTCTCCCTGATTGTTTAACTCAACTGAGGGAGCCAGTAGCACACAGTTTAATGTTCTTTGAGTTTTGTGCTCAAAGAAAACACAAACCTAAGGCATATTTGTGTAATTTCTGCAAGCTGTATGGAAATACTTATTTGTGCCAGAGGGAGTCCCTCAACCCATGTGTGCTGGAAAGAAGATGCATTAATATCTAGAGATTTTCTTTAGTACAAAAATAGTTTATGGTGGTGTTATTGTTATACGGCTTTGCTGTGTAATTGTCTGTTTTGTTCTGTAGTCTGAATCATTAGGATTCGGGCAGTGGATTGGATGCTGGTGATGATGTCATAATCTGTCCAGCTTTCAGCAG
Organism: Mylopharyngodon piceus; assembly: GCA_039654765.1. NCBI lineage: Eukaryota > Metazoa > Chordata > Actinopteri > Cypriniformes > Xenocyprididae > Mylopharyngodon > Mylopharyngodon piceus. The sequence continues at coordinate 9,504,589 of CM077452.1, forward strand.
ATTAAGGGCCTTGGTGACTAGCCTCTTTACTCTCATTAGTGTTCCCTCTTTCTGTCTAAATCTTTACTAACCACACGCCTTAAACCTCATGTCAAGAACTGGGCCTTTGTGCTCTCCACCTCGTTAAATCAATATTAAATTAAAACGGACCCCATGTTCTTTCATAATTCATGTTCCTGGTGTTATTGTGAAGTATTCTCCTTGTTATAGCTGCACGATATTGGGGGGAAAAAAATTACATTGCACTATTTTATTTTTCTGCTATATGTATTGTAATATGAAAAAAATACAGGAATTTTCCCCAGATGACTTTAATAGTTATTTGGAAAGAATGAATCATTCTAGAGTCTGTTTGTTTTGTTTTTTTCTTGTTAAATATCCTGTTTCTCTCAGAAATACGCCACATTATGAAAGTAAAATGTGTTGTGAATGGCAATTCACATTGATTTTAACACGAAAATTCCCATTTGAAAGAAAAACAAGATTATTCATAACGCACATTTCTGCTATTCTTGAGGTTGTCTTGTTCATATTATTATGATCATCCTCAATCATAGCTCAGCGCACACATGAATGCCCAGGTGGTGTGTTTCTCCAGCTTCATTAGCTGATGGGTGTGTGTGATTGGGTGGGTGTTGGAGTCGATGTTTACAGCAGTCCCAGGTGGTCAGTTGTAAGACATAATATGAGGAGCATAGCAGTCTGTGGATTGAAGGGTCCTCCATTTTCGAGTTCCTGTACTCCCCTCCAGCTGCTCCCTATTTGTGCATGTGCATGATTTGTCCCAGGAGAGTATTTTTCCACATCAGGACATTTTTTCTCCATTACTCTGGCAAAATCACAAAGGCAATTGGTTATGCTGATTGACAGTGTAAATCCTCATAGCAGACTATATTTAGACATTCATTTAAAGAGCGTTTAACTGATGCAGGTTGTTCAATGGCAAGTACTGATGAAGATATATATATTATATATATATATATATATATAGGCCTATATATTAGTGCTGTCAAACAATTAAAAAAAATAATGAATTAATCACACATTTACCTGTAATTTTTCACGATAAATCGCACCAAACACTAAAGACTTTAATGCATTTTTATATTGTAACACTTTCACGTTGAATCTCCAAAATAATGTTGAAACAGCATAAAGACAGTATTTTTTAAATATTTATTTGATAGCATCTTTTTACTAAGCATTATGAATGAAGGCCAGTATCACTGATACTGAAACTGATGTCTGTATTAAATGGATTTTTTTTCCTCAATTCTAGCCATTAATTATAGCCATTCAACATTACAGTATAATCGAAACCTATAAATTTTAACATTTAATAGGCTTTAAAACTATATAACAACTTCTAATTTAAGTGAAATTATGTCACATTCATTTATGCCTTTAATATACTGTATCAGGGCTCAACGCTAAGGTTTTCTACTGGCCCAGTCGGGCCGGTTCAGATTTTTACCTGCTCTGCTAAAATGCACAAAAAAGGTTATTGTTTTCATTGTTTTTGACCCATATAACCTTGAAAACAGTGCTTTAAGATAGGTCTAACAGGTAAATATACAGAAATTGAATAATCAAGCACTGCACGGTCTTTACTGCATAATTTATAAAATTAATATAGATTAATCCTTATTAAAGCTACAAAGCTGCAATAAATATAGATTAATCCTTATTAAAGCTACAAAAGTTATTCAGTCAAGAAGTGAGTGTTTATCTTCTTGTGTTTTGTTCTTTGATTAACATTAATGACAGATAGCAGCAGGTTTATTAGGCTGCTGTCACTTTAGGACCTGATGCACATGTTGCGGATCTGATACGCATCCTATTTTCTCTTTCAGTTCATTTAATACTTTTTAACTCATTGAAGACTACTTACGAAGATACTCGACAAAACCCACATTTTGACAATTGTGTGCTTTATGTCTGTTCAAGCGCGAATGCAGCGCTGGCTGCAAACACGTGTGTGTGTGTGTGTGTGTGTGTGTGTGTGTGTGTGTGTGTGTGTGTGTTTGTGACATATCAAAATTATATAATGACATGGGTATGACATAGGTATTACAAGGAGAGGGTGACTTATAAGGACATTACCCCATGTCCCCATTTTTCAAAAGGCTTATAAATCATACAGAATGAGTTTTTTTGAGAAAGTAAAAATGTGCACAGTTTCCTGTGATGGGTAGGTTTAGGGGTAGGGGTAGTGTAGGGGGATAGAAAATACAGTTTGTACAGTATAAAAACCATTACGCCTATGGAATGTCCCCACAATTCACAAAAACAAACCTTTGTGTGTGTGTGTGTGTGTGTGTGTGTGTGTGTGTATTTGATTTGTAATATACCGAGACCAAGGGTGTTTGGGTTTGAAAAGAAGACCCTAGCAGAGTTTAGCAGCTGTCCTCCTAGATCAGTTTCAGTAGGCACACTAGTGATCACTTACTTAAGTCTACTTTGCTGCAGTCATTTTGCTTTACCAGGAATCTTCTGGTACTGTTCTGGCTCCAGTGGTAGCCAGGTGCCACTCCACTTTAGTCACAAATTCTGTGAAGTGGCCTCTGTGTGTTTGTTGTGCAAGGCTCTGCCATTTTTAAAAGCAAAAGCCGAACATGAGCTAATCGTGGACACCACCTGCCGGATTCAGCTTGCAATCCCATTAAAGCTAAATCCTTCCTATACAGTGAAAGAGAGATTGTATTGGGCTTAGATTAGCACATACACAAAACTTGCCGTCCTGGCACTCGTACGGATGCCGAGAACGCTCTGCGGTTCGGATCTCTCTGTGGTGTGAGCCAAGGTCAGCCTTGAGACATTCATTTTTCAGGAACGTGTACGGGAAATTGATGCCGCTTCATGCCAGCTGCCGTCTGAAGGTGCAACAGTAAGTCAGCAACACTTATTTACCATAATCCACATATAAAGAGTAGATATCCACAATTGAGATTTAACTCAGGTTAGTTGGTAATATGACGGTATCAAAACAAGATACAAGCATAAAAGCAGCAAAGTTTAAGATTCAGATGGGAGTTGAGAATAGCAGATAACTCTTTTGAAGTGTCAATGCTACAGGTACCTAAAAAAGTTTAGATTGGGCTTGTGAACTGAAGATAATTGTTTATGTGGTTGTTGTTAGTACATCACAGGTCAAAAGAACACACAGGATCAAAGGTCATTGTCAACATGGCAGACAAAGTATGTCCAGAAATGTTACAGAATGTATTTCATTAATGGTCGAGAAGTTCTTCATCGAATTCAGTACACACTATGAAATTAGTAGAACCTGGTTGTAGTGGCAAAGAGATATATTAAAGGGTTAGTTCACCCAAAAATGAAAATTCTGTCATTATTGACTCACCCTCATGTTGTTCCAAACCTGTAAGACTTTTGTTCATCTTCGGAACACAATTAAGATATTTTTGATGAAATCCGAGAGCTCTCTGACTCCTCAATAGACAATAGACACCACTTTCAAGGTCCAGAAAGGTACTAAAGACATTGTTAAAATAGTCGACGTGACTGCAGTGGTTCAACCTTAAATTTATGAAGCGACGAAAGTGGTGGTTAAATTGCTGTCTATTGAGGAGTCAGAGAGCTCCCAGATTTCATCAAAAATATCTTAATTTGTGTTCCGAAGATGAACGAAGGTCTTATGGGTGTGGAACAACATAAAGGTGAGTAAATAATGACAGAATTTTCATTTTTGGGTGAACTAACTTTAATATAACAAATATATTAATATAAAAAAAAATTTTAATTTTATTTATTTATTTATATTTTAATTTTGAGTCTGGTTATGCTGACTGACAGTGTCTTTGCAGGGACCCTCTTCCGAAAATATAAATATTTATAACAAAATACTCTATGAGGAAAATATTGAGTGTTATATTGTAAAGACAATATAAAATTAAATAATTGTTTCCTAAATAAAATAATTGCCTTTTATATTATCATTATGCTAATTAAAATGTTAAAATGTTTTCTAGAAAATATTTATTTATTTATTTACGTATAATGGCGTTATTATATTTTATTATATTATGTTTATTTTTATTTAATTAATTTTGAATCTGGTTAGTTTTTTATTGTTTTCTCTCTTTCTCCCTCACATTACTTTTTTTTTTTTTTTTTGCCTCTGTATCTCTTTTTTAGAATTATGAAAAAAAACAGTGACTTTGCAGTGTGGTAAAAAAAAAAAAAAGTAAATAAATAAATAAAATAGAAAAACAGGACACAGCCCCTTTGCATGGGGCAAGAGCACTGAGACGCCACCTTCAACAGAAAACACACAGAGGGAGAAAGACAGAGAGGGCGGGGGAGAGGGATGAATGCAGGGGGAGGGGTTGAGAAGGGTAAAGAGAGTGACGTGGAGAGACAGAGAAAACGAGAAGGCGTTCAAGGGACAGGAGGCTGGGGGAAAGGAGGGAGGCAGACAGCCCAGTAGAGTGCATCGTCACGCTAGGTGAGAGGAGCTCTGATGGCCACAACAATGCAGGATTTTCGTTCTCAGGGACGACTAAGTTTATCCTCCGCAGTTTATCCTTAAGTTAGAGAGCAGACCTCCAGACGCTGCTGTTTGCATGTTATTTGTAGGCAGCCGGGCTCAGGATGGAGTGAGAGGTACGTGTGTGTGTGTGTGTGCGCTTGAGCAGCGCGCAGGTGTCTGGCAAAGATGACTGCAGCAGCTGTTGAGGCATGCAGCTATCTCTCTCTCTCTTTATTTCTCTTTCATTCTCTCTCTCTCTCTCTCTCTGTTCCGTAGTCTGATGTCATTCTGACTGATGCGGACTACCTGGAGGACACCGGGTTGTTTGCTTACTAAGCTAAACAGACTATATAACACTTTCGTTTGATGAAAATCTCTGACCTCCACAGTTTGACTTTACATTTCTTGCTGTAACTTTGTGGCTTTGCTGATGGAGCACTGTGATCCGTAGGGTAGCGAGCATTGATCTCGGTGCTTGTTTGTTATGTTCATCCATTAGGATGGTGACATTGAAGCAGAAACAACTGACGCAAACACATTTAACTACATCATAAAGTAGATTGGCTCGCTTACGACCATTAAAGGAATTAAATGCAGAGTAAATGGAAAAATTACATCCTTGCGCTTGACGTTCCTCACTGTTTCCTTTCTGTTTTACATTTATGTATAGCAGACTTGTTATGTTCATACATATCCTGACATCAAGCTGTTTTTTTTATGACTGTACTGTGCCCCCGGTGTTTTTGCTCTGTTGCTGTCCTTGGGAGGTGAATTTTCAGTTTGGGGCAAGATTATGCAGCATTAAGCTGCTTGGTATCAGATAATGCAACAATAATCATTCTTTGTGGTTATGAATTCAGCGAGAATTATCTGAGCTGGTGGTGTTTTTGCACTCACTTGTGTGTCAGCTAAACTATCTTTGGATCTGCTGATGTAATTGGATACTAATTTTAGTCACATACTTGGAATATGTGATCATGTGGGGTTAGAACCATTAGTATTTTCAACATAAACTTATGCTCTGCTTTCATAAAGAAGGTATGTACCATATATTGGATGATATCAGAGATTTTTTTGTGTTTATTGTATGATGTGTATTGTATGTATTGTGTATTGTACTTAATGTTGGATGTTTAATTTTACATGCTCATTTAAAACCATTTTTCATCATGTGCATTATACTGTTGTAATGCCTAAAATCATAACGTTTATAAGGATTTATTTTAGTTTTGAATTTTTAATTTGTTTATTTTTTAATATCAGCTAAATATTTCTGGTCATAACACAAAAAAGCTGATATCAGCGATAACGGGTAGCCCTATATATTAGCTTGAAATAATATTTATTGGCCCTATATAATATATAGAGCTATATATATATATATATATATATATATATATATATATATATATTTGCTTGAAATGATTGAGGGCACTTAAAGGGATAGTTCACCCAATCATTTACAGAATTTCGTTCCAAACCTGTATGACTTTCTTTCTTCTGTGAAAAGTCTCACAATGCGTCTGAAATTGAATACTTCCCTAGTATGTAGTTTTGTCAAAAGCACCGACCGAGATACCAAGTCGGTACTGAAATTTTGAAAATATGATGACAATCACAGACATATCTGATGAGCGCGTGAACACAATGGCCAATCAGAGGTGTTTACGAATCCGCTCAACAGCATTCAAAGCGTCATATTTTTAAAATTTCAGTACCGACTTGGTATCGTGGTCGGTACTTTTGACACTACTAGTGTGTAAAACAGTACGCCAAAAGAGTAGTTTGTCCAAAAAGTACCTAAGAATGACCTACTACTTTCATAAAGGTATTTCAACTTTGTGGTGAACTATCCCGTAGTCTCTATGCTGGTTATGTCTATATTTGTGCCTACAGATCAAGCTCAAACAGCCCAAAATACATTGTTTCTACTGTGACATTAATAACAGCTGTGCATTTGTTTAGTCATCCAACCCCGCATGACTCATCAAGAATATTTCAGACCTCTTCCAAGGTTTACACAGACATTTTCGCACACATCTACCAAAAAAAAAAACAAGGACAGATTGCCGGCATAATAATGGTATGATAGTAACGGTCCCAGTTTCTTCCATCACTGTGCAGTTGAGCTGAACAGATCCTGACAATCATGTGATCTGAATGATCTCTCCGGGCGCTGATGTGTTGGTGAGTTTGACATTGGGGTTTGATTCTACCATGTGCGATCTTGCCATTATTATGGCTGCTCTCCTTGAGGGATTCACAGGGCTATAACAAAACAAGTCTATTTCTGTCAAACAGCTCCAGCTGTGTCTAGAGGATTGCTGGTGTGTTTGGCTGTGTGATGTGGATGTGGGAATGTGACAGCGATAGTCGCAATCAGATTGGGTGTGTTGGCGGTTTCAGGTTGGTTGACGCGATTCTCGGAAACAGAGCTCTGTTATTCTGTTATTCCAGATTATGATCACTGATCCACAGATAAAACCATACGTCATAAGACATTATGTTATTAAACATCATATGGAAAGCTAGCAGTAATCCTAAAGCACAGTCGGTGGCAAATAATAACTTCATAGAAATGTAATATGACATATAAACAACTAAAACGAACTGCTTATCATGTAAAGAATCTAAAAGCCTTATATATTCTGCAGCTGTTATCCAATTTGCGTTGTGCAAATACTATTTAAATGAATGCATTTTTTGACACCTTGTGATGGCTAACACCCCAGCTGTCTTGGTACTTTAAATAACTGGCTTAAATATATAAATAAGTTGGAAAATTGAGGTCAACCAAATTAAGATTCAGCTCTGTCCTCTGTCAGCAGATGAGATATCAAACCAGTTCTTTCCCTTTAGCTCAAAATAAATGTTAAATATTTGATTATGATTGCATTTCTTGGGGCCCGAGGACCATTTGGTGCACAAGAATTTGTCCTGTCTTTAAAATACTGCAGGACTTGTCTTTAAATTAGTATTCAGAACGCAAGTTCGAATCATTGGCCATGAAATATTGCAAAGCCAGGCTGATGCAGTAAGAAGCAGTAGTTTGTACCTTCTCATCCAAATCTGCTGTGTCATTGTGTCATGTAGGGAGCCTCTGAGGACAGATCGTAGGGAATGAGACACAAGGTATGTTAAATTTAAGGAAAGATTTGATCATTTGATGTTTTATTGATCAGTTTTGTTTGTTTAGTTTTGTTTTGGTTACGAACCATGATCCGATTCTTTAGAAAATACTTGAGGTAAAAACTCACTTGTGGGTTTATACCAGACCCCAGTGTTGGGAGTAACGCATTACAAGTAACGTGAGTTATCTAATTGGATTACTTTTTCATGTAACAAGTAAAGTAATGCATTACTTTTAAATTTACGTCAAAATATCTGAGTTACTTTTTCCAAACAAGTAACGCAAGCTACTTTGTTTTCCCATCTATTAACCGACACTTCTCCTGACCCCATGTTGAGAGAAATCGGGAGGAAGTGCAGATGCGTTGTGTGCGCTATGTAAATATGATGGCTATTGTAGTTCTAGACTAAATGTGAGCATACATTTACTCACCTCACTTTCACAAAAACAGATTCAGTATTCTTCAAACTGAATAAAAACAGGATATTTGCATTTATTTGCTTTTCCTTCAGCTTATTCATTTCACTTTTGGTGTGAAAGGGCATTTACATTTCCCAAACACAGAACTTTTGTTTTTGTAATTGAAAACAAATAAGCAACTCTGACGAGAAAAAGTACAGTAACTCAAAAGTAATGCACCACATTACCAAAGAAAGTAACTAGGTAACGCAATTAGTTACTTTATGAGAGAGTAAAGCAATACTGTAATGCATTACTTTCACCTTCATATCCAAGGAGAAATTAAAGCTGATGTGTGTAATTTAGAGTGCGTTCACACTTGTAGTTCAGTTCTCTTAGTTCTTTTGGTCTGGACCAAAAAAGAAAATGATACATTCAGTCCTGGTTCGCTTAGCATTCACACTGTCATTTTTAACACCAAACCTAAATATACATAACAAAAAAACAGCTTTTATGAAATATATTTTGCGACAGAACTTGGTTAACATCCAAAACGATGCCGTGTGCTGGGCTAAATGCGCTCAATTTATGTGTATACAAGTATATATTTAATATATATTATTTAGATTTTTTATTAAATAAAATGCATAAATATATAAGGGCAAGTAGAAATCGGAGTTAAACTTTTTTTTAAAAATCTGTACTGTTGAGTTCTGCATTACATAGTGTTCTCAGAAACAGCAGGGTACCTACTAACTCTTGATAAAAGTACATAAAGTCTCTTATGCCGATTGGATATAAAAAACTTAGCAGTGTTAATAAGTGTATTTAGCATCAAGCTAAATTGGGTTGCGAGTGGTTAGTAAATAGCACTGAAAAACTGTGCGCGAAAGTAATGCAGCTATTTAGTTAATTTGCCCCCCAAGTGTTTCTGTTGTTGGAGGCTCAGTGGTATGATCTATTTTTGCTTTAGTGCTTATTGAAGCCACCTGTCTGGTCAGCTCTGGTGTAGTGATTCACTCTAAATATCCACACAAAACTTTCCATGATAATCACAAGCTGTAGATAATTCCTGTTGGAAAATAGTTTCTTTGGTTTATATAACAATTCTAGCAGCACTGTAATACATTTCATCCTTCTATTTTAATACAAAAATGCAAAACAAGATAGTCATCTTTATAATCTGAACAACAGCACACTGTTTGGATGCTACAGATTCACTGTTGTAGTTCTTTCCAAGTAAACAGCCCTTAAACATTCTTTTTGTTATTTAGCGAAGCCTCATGTTTATAGATGATGTCAAGTTCATTTGTAATTTGTTGCGGTGGGTTCATTCGATCTGCAGCAGGCTCTGTTCTAATTGCCGCTTGGCTCCCTTTAGCTGAGTCTGCCGGTTTCTCCATAAAAAAAAGTTCCCAGGAATCCGTAGGAGAAGAATGTCGTAACAACAAAGTGTAGGGTGATGAAGGCCTGTTTGGGTTTGAGGTTTGCAGGACTTGCTAATCACCACCTGGCCATCTTTCAGCAGGAGCAAAAGTGCATATGGAGGTAGTGTGCATGTTTGCCTCTTTCTTTACAAGACAGCAACATTTTGCTGGAACTGCATTTTTGGCCAAGTCTTTGAAAACAGGAGAATGGGATGAAGTGACTTTTGGAAGTGACTCACTTCCTCTCTGAGCTGCAATAATAAAGAACACATTTCCCTAGACAGAGCACAAATCACTGAAAGAGACTAAATCACTTCCAGAATAACAAAAAATGCCACCACAAGTGTCCAAGGGTGTGTTCACACTTGGTAGGTTTGGTTTGATTAAAACAAACTCTGGTGTGATTGCTCTATTAGTGCGGTGAACGCTGTCATCCAAACCCTGAACCAGCAGAGACCCATATTTTCAGGGCCAATGTCCGCTTCCAAACGAACTGGTGCGATTTGGCTGAAATTTGAACGCGACACGGACCAAAGACATCAAAATAGGAAGTGGTGTCTCAAGATGCGATCCTTAAAAGGACAAAATGCTCAAGCATGCCTGGTTCTTCTCAATATAAGACCTACATTGCCCATTACAGTTCAATACAGGTGTCAGAACCGCCGTCTCCTTGCAAAAGATCCTAGTTTGTGTGCAACAGAGGAATTCCTGACACTGTTTTGACTACTTTATAGATTTTATAAGCTGTTTGTGAGTTCTCGGCCGATAAAAAATACCATCATATGTATACACATAAATTGAGCGCATTTAGCCCAGCACACGGCATTGTTTTGGATGTTCACCAAGTTCTGTCGCAAAATATATTTTATAAAAGCTGTTTTTTTTTTTTTTGGTGTATATTTAGATTTGGTGTTTAAAATGACAGTGTGAATGCTAAGCGAACCAGGACTGAATGTATCATTTTCTTTTTTGGTCCAGACCAAAAGAACTAAGAGAACTGAACTACAAGTGTGAACGCACTCTAAATTACACACATCAGCTTTAATTTCTCCTTGGATATGAAAAACAACGAGGCATTGATCTGTGCCAAACTCTGAAAGATTTCAAAAGGGGGTTTTTAGAGGAATGGCCTCTGTGTGACCGATGGAAACACATCACTGTTTAAGTGCACGAAACTGAAAGCTGCTTTATGGGATGAGGCGTGGACAGAGTTGCAGTGTTAGCACTGCAGATGTTTGACTGTAGGGTGTGTGTGTGTGCATGTGCCAGCTTGTGCTGCCTTACATTTAGAGTTAAAGAAACAGACTCTAGGTAGCTGGAGGGAAGGGAGGGACGGACAGAAGCAGTGCTGCGGCTTGCTGGTTACGTCAGCTCTGACAGGCTGCATTATCCCAGCAGCGTATCACCTTATCTTAAGATTCCCTGACACGCTATTCTGAGGAAATTCCACATAAACAATTACTTGCCACATAAAAGGTTTATTATAGTTACTGGAGATTAGAAATTTCCAACACATATAACAGGGTATCCGCGGGGCATTAAAAAGCATTAAAAGTCATTAAATGGATTTTGCGAAAATTAAGGCCCTAAATGGCATTAAAAAGCATTAAATTTTATTTCTACAGGCATTAAATTTTTTAGATAGTTTTGAAGAAAAATAATACTACCAGTTTATTTTGAATAAAGCCTAAATAATTAATAACTTTGATCTGCTGTCGAAAAATATGTACATTGGTGTTATACACACATGGAACCAGTTTGGTAATTGCCTCCGGCCGCTGGAAAATTGTCGTAACGCTGGTTTGGACAGCGGCAGGCTGGGACCTGTAGACAGAAGGGTGCATCAGTGTTGCCAACTTAGTGCCTTTTCAGACCCCTTTTGCGACTTTTTTCTAAGAAAGCGCATTATGACAAATATAGCAACTTGTTAACCTGATCCAGCTTCCGAGACCCCCTGGTACTTCCACACAAGCGCGATATCTTTCCTGCCGCAGGCGCACCTCTCTGGTTCAGCAGTGCATTCATTTGAGGATGTGCGCTCTGTCAGAGAACAAATAAAATTGATACTATTGCTTCTAACCTGAGTGATCATTTTACGTGTACATATAGAAAATCACAGCAAATGTCTTTATCTTATGTGTATGGTGATTTTGTCAGACAACGTCTCGATTATAAATAAGGATTTTAGTGCTGGTTTAACATGTCAGGGCTCGAATTTTACTTTCCCGACCGGACAACACCTGATTTAAAAAAAACAACAGCAACTTGGGAATCACAAAAACGCGAGAATGACTGATTTTATTACATTTAGTGTTAGTGGCGATAGATAGTGGATAATAATAGGCTCTATAATGTACTGACGGTAACAAGGGTGCGCTGTTGAGGCTCGCGCATTATCTCGAGGAGAAATGGAAACATGAGCACACACAAAAAGAAACTCGGTTAAACATACTGCGGTGAAAATTCAAAATGTGGAGTGTTTATAACTTGATACTGGTAAGCAAAACCACATGACCAAGAATGCTGTTTTCCTAAATAGGCTACCATCACGATTAAAAACGTGACACTGATTTCATACAACAGTTCAATTAACAAGTAGTTCATATTAAGCCACTTACATTTTAGAAGGAACATTGACTGTTTTTTGTTCTATTTTATCAGTGAAAATAGTTTCAAATAAAGATCACAGCAGAACCATAGCGCAACACTCAGCTTTGTTTTCATTACTGAATGATTCAGCGTTTTAAACGAATCGGTTGAGTCAAAGATTAAATGACCCTTTCATAAACAATTGCCTCATTCTTGAATGAATCAGCCATTTGAATGAATCGTTTGAATGAATGAATCAATGACTCACTCATTAAGATGGTTACTTGCTGCCACCTACTGGTGGTTTAGTTTCATTTTTAAAAGTATCATTTTCCCCCCAACATTTCTTATTTGTATTATGTCATCTTATCTCCTGTGTACCATGATTAAATTGCTTCAGAGTGCAGACCTTTTTTGTATTCTTATATTGATATATAGGTCTCAGCACCTAATTAGCTGGGAGAGCGCAGTGAATGCTTTGATTATTTGTATTTTCAAAAAATATTTAAAACAATCCCATAACATTATTTAATGCAGTTCTAATCTATCACAAATATGCAGATTTACATATGTCAAAGCTGCAATATTCTGAAAGGATGCTGCTTCAGAACAAATGTATATTTCCACCACAAAAAAATAAAAAAATTTTCAGGACAAGCTACTGTTTTACTCGTACAGTGAATGACCGATTTACGCGTGTCCACATGACAAGGCTTAATGTCGAGCCCTGTATGTAGTCTTAATGGGCCACGTTTCAGTCGCCATTTCATATTGTCTGACAACAAAAACAGACAAATATATCTAGATGAAACAATTTTATTGGGAATTTGGCTGTCTTAAAATATATTATGTGCGCAAAAGGGTAGCAGCAGAGAAGCAAACAAATGTTGGGCTGACACTTGACAGAATGCGAATACAACAATGACATGATGAATATTCAAATTGCCATATGTCGTCATCTATCGACATTTAGCGACATATATATATGGCATTAAAAATTTTTAAATTGGCATTAAAAAGGCATTAAAAAACATTAAATTAGATTTGATGAAACCTGTAGATACCCTGTATAAGGTGGCATATTTTGTCAATGACAATGTCAATATATATTTTTGTGTACTAAATATTTAAATAAAGCATTTTAATATTTTCATCTATTAACCTTTGAGTAATAAAAATGAGTATATATATATATTACCATTCACTGAGTAATGACTGCCATCACAGGAAATAAATTACATTTTAAAATATATAAAAATAGAACAAAGATATTTTTAAATCGTGATACTATTTCACAATATTACTGTTTTTACTATATTTTTAATCAAGTAAATGCAGCCTTAGTGAGCCTATCCGGTGTGTGTGTGTGTGTGTGTGTGTGTGTATGGTTTTTATTTCTTGCTGTTAAATTACATTTTCTCTCAAATGTTCTGCAGACCCTACAGCACACCTTTTATAGAAAAGCAATATATAATAAGATGTCACTCTTCAAATATTGTGCTCACACAATGTTCATACTGCCCTTTTTTCGTTGCTTATTTTCTTTACCTGTGTCATGACAAATCATAGTATTAATGCCTTAAGGGCACAGTATATAATTATTGACTTCTCATTCATTTGAATCACATAGTTCGTTTCTTCCACCTTGCGCAAGCCTGACGAGAAATGGTCCGATTATCACCAGAAGGGTGTCACGCCTAGTTATGTAAATATAGACTTCCGTGGCTTCAGTGTGGTAACATGCTGTCAACATGAGGAGAATGTTTGGGAGAAACAGCTCTAGGCCAGTGCAGCCTAGCTTCAGTTAAGCTTGTAAAGACAGTTAAAAGGTTTCTGGGATGGACAGGATTTGACCCTGAGGCCTAAGACATTTTTACACATCCGCTTTCACAGTGGTCTCACCAGGTTATGTTTGTTTTGAGCAGAAGTGGCCACAGTTCAATCTGCAGTCACTCACCTCTCCAAAAAGACTATTAAAAACTATCCAGACAATAGTTTTCTGAAAATTGCATTACACAGCCTTCACTTACAGTATCAATGGCCATTGAAATGTTGGAAAAATAAGTGTAATAGCGTGATTAGCATGTACATAACACAGTGTACTATCCAGATGATGTTGATGTGTTAATGTGAAACCGCTGCGTTAAGTGACACGATGAACCAACCAGAACATATCTGATGTTATTAAGAGAGAGATTCTGGGTCAATGAGATTGCACAGTGAGTGGGGCTACTTAGTAAAACAATGCAGGAATAGAAACCAAGTAGGCAAATCGTAAAATGGGTAGAACAAAACTCTTAATGAAAGATGTAATAGCTTGTTGTTTTAACAATTCAAGCCTGGTTGGCATGTGCAAATTTTTTTTATTAGCCTGATTTAAAAAGGGTGTTTTTGATGAGATTTGACCGTTCACACAAGTATGGCATTTTGCTATAAAACTCCAAATTATTGCTAATAAAAGCAAAGAGGCATTGCTAATAAGTAGGCCCACTCAGATTCTGTGCCCACAGATGTTCATTTATTGAATATTTTGGGTAATTTGATTATGCACTTTAGCCGAGCATGTACTTCTCTGTTTTATTTAATACATTTTACTATTTTTAAATCAACTCCGCAGAGCTACACAGATTTCTTCAGCACAGAAGGTCCACAGATTACATGCTTTTTAACTTAGCCAACTTAGCTGATGTTGAATTTAGAGTAAAATTGAGGTATGCTAAATAAATAGAAATCTAATGTTGGTCATATTTAAAGACCATATGGTGTTAATACAGTGCTCAGCGTAAATGAGTACACCCCCTTTGAAAAGTAACATTTTAAACAATATCTCAATGAGCACAAAAACAATTTCCAAAATGTTGACAAGACTAAGTTTTATATAACATCTGTTTAACTTATAACATGAAAGTAAGGTTAATAATATAACTTAGAGAACAAAATTTTCAGTTTTACTCAAATTAGGGTGATGCAAAAATGAGTACACCCCACTGAAAGTCTCTGGAGCAAAGCTAAATTTTAGACTACAAATGTCTAATTTAACAAGAATTCAACCACAGGTGAGTCTAATTATTCATTACACAGGTGTCCAGCAGACAGTTGACTATAAAAGGGTGTTAAAACCCATTCCCATTTCATGCTGTCAGCAATGGCACCACATGGAAGAGAAATGTCACGAGAAAGAAAATAATTTCTTTACACCAGAAAGGTGAAGGCTACAAGAAGATCAGCAAAGCCTTACTTATCAGTCAGAAAACTGTAGCAAAAATGGTACAAAAATTTAAAAAAGATGGAACTGCAACCATCTCACAGAGACATCCAGGTCGTCCACGGAAATTAACACCTCGACAGGAGCGTCTTCTGATGAGAAGGGTTGAAGAAAATCGGCATGCAAGTTCACTGCAGTTATCTAAAGAAGTAGAAAGCCAAACTGAGGTGACTATTTCCCGTGACACAATATGGCGTACACTGCAGAGGAATGGCATGCATGGGTGCCGTCCACGAAAGAAGCCTTTCCTAAAGTCCAGGCACAGAGCCCGCCTAGAGTTTGCCAGGGCCCATGTTGACAAAGATGAAGACTACTGGGACTCTATACTCTGGAGTGATGAGACCAAGATAAATGTTTTTGGAACCGATGGCTTCAAAACTGTATGGTGTTGCAAAGATGAGGAATACAAAGAAAAATGCATGGTGCCTACAGTGAAACATGGTGGTGGCAGTGTCCTTATGTGGGGCTGCATGAGTGCTGCTGGTGTCAGGGAGCTGAATTCACAGATGTACTGCTCTATACTGAAAGAGAAGACGCTACCATCACTCCGTGCCCTTGGTCGTCGTGCACTTTTCCAACATGACAATGATCCTAAACACACATCTAAGGCCACTGTTGGATTTCTGAAGAAGAACAGGGTGAAAGTGATTCAGAACCCAATCGAACACCTATGGGGAATTCTGAAGAGACAAGTTGAGCATCACTCTCCATCTAGCATCCAGTCTCTAAAAGAGATCATTCTCGAAGAATGGAAAAAGATAGATGTTGTAAAATGTCGCCAACTTGTTCATTCCATGCCTAGAAGACTTGGTGCCGTCATTAAAAATCATGGAGGCCATACAAAGTACTAGATGTAGTAGTTTTTGTTGTGGGGTGTACTCATTTTTGCATCACCCTAATTTGAGTAAAACTGAAAAATGTGTAATCTAAGTTATATTATTAACCTTACTTTCATGTTATAAGTTAAACAGATGTTATATAAAACTTAGTCTTGTCAACATTTTGGAAATTGTTTTTGTGTTCATTGAGATATTGTTTAAAAGGGGGTGTACTCATTTACGCTGAGCACTGTAGATGATACATGGTTTAATAATTGATGATTTTACAGAGAACTGGTTCTGGATCAGTATAAGCAGTGAGCAGCAGTGTTGTATTGCGTATATGTATCGGTATGCATGGACGGCTCTACACGTCTGCTGAATGCGCCTTGTAAAGGTTACTCTCGACAGCTCCCAGATGTGCTACACTGTTTGTGTAATTGCAAATGTTGCCCGAGACCACCTCAGCAGGTAACTCAAGTAAACTAGTTTGGAATTTATAGAAAAATGTGCGTTTTATAGGAGTTTGTTAACTATTTTCAGTGCATGTTGGTGTGCTTGAATTTTACAGGGATCGGTTTATGTCAAGCTATTATCTTTTATAAGAACGTACTCAACTGGCACAGAAAGTGAACCATTTTGCCAGCGGTGCCACTGCCAGAACATATAGGTTAATGCTCTCATCTACCAATTTTTTTTGGTTAAATGGTTTTTGTTGTTGTTGTTGTTGTTGTTAAATTGCGCCATAAATTTCCAATCTTTTGATATCAAATCATGTATTCTGATGTTTGTAAGCAACCATAAATACTTGTTCACATCGTAATGTGATGTTCAATCTTGACTTAATTCTTGCATTGAAATGCAATGTTTCACATCAATTTTCCATAACACATTCATTCTTTCATGCAACTGTTGTGGAAGGGCTGTATGTAATGGAATTTCATTGGTATTCATGAACTAAATGGCTGACACAAATTGTGTTGTTTTGTTGTGCCCTGACCTTGAAATTGCAAATTTCATTCATCAGCAGGAGAAGCTGAATTAGACCTTCTGGTCATCTCTGGTCTGGAGTATGTTTCTGATTGGAAATTGTTTAGATAGACATGAAGATATGGTTGTTTCTCCAGTTATTACCTCCTGCCACAGTACAAGATGATGATACAATTAGGCATAGAATCATTCCACTGTTTAAAATATTGATTTTAAATATGGCTCTTACAGACATTAATGATGGTAACCATAGTTTTTTGGGGGTTTTTCCACTACAGTTTCTTGTACTACAATTCTATAAAATAATTATTATATTGAATGATTTAAAATGGTTTAAATGTGTGTATGTATAGTTGGTCACAAGCTCTTTTTAATACTTTTTGTTGGTTGAAAATTTGCATAACCCACAGACTGATATAAAGGGTGATTTATGAAAAAAATAAATATACAAGGTTTTTGTCCAACAGCGAGGAGATGGATATCTCATCCTCGCTGTTGGACAGAAACAGAAATATATAAATAGAGTATTAACAATAACCATATTTACAATGGTATTTTGATCAAAACTATGGTTACCATGATAAAATTTTGTAAGAATGATGCTGAATGACGTGGAGGAACATTTCTGAATCATTTTGATCAAAAAAGGGGAATTTCCTCATGTCAGGTCTGTGATCCTTTATAAAACAATTTTTAAGAGATGAAATGCTATCAAAGTTTTTCTGAGCACTCAAATTGAAAACACCCCAGCCCTTCTCACGTTTCATACCGCATTCTTACGCACTGAGACAAAATGACTTTGACATGCGCCTTGAAGTTCTTACAAAGGTCCTTGTGTGTAACTTCCCACATGTGCGAATGAAATTGATCGTTTGATCTGCTGCACGTTATGAGCCCTGGGATCGTTCTTGAATGGATGACCATATAAATTTCTCATGCACTGACGCAGCACATTATTGTAAAGAAATATTCAGTGTCATCTCCTTTGTATGAGCACAAAGCGATGAAAACGATTCATCTCTTTTTGTATTAGAAATTCACAGAGGATTTAACAAAGGCTCTGATGGCCCACCTGTATAAGATTTATTCATAACCCAGTGTCTGTTTTAGAAATTGATTTTCTCTTTGCAAGTAAAAAAAAAAGGTCTTTTTCATTTTTCATAATTTCCAATAATCGTAAAGCTAGACTTAGTATCATTGAGATACTATTACAGTTTTTGTTAATATTTTAAATTAGATTTTATTTTAATATTTTCTCTTTTCAAGTTCATGTTTTGTTTTATTTATTTATTTATTTTTAATAAAAAAGTAATGTAAAAAAGTGATAACTGTTTTTTAATTGTTTTGGTTTTAGTTTTAGTTAACGATAATAACCCTGATTAGTGTGCAAACATGAGCATTAGATAAGTTGCATGATGTTGAGAAAAAATCCTACATGGTTTCACATTCACTTTGACTTTAAATCACACTCAATTTAGAGACAGCAAACCACTCTGTCACAGGCACCACTCCCTTCCTTTTAACCTCAACACACACACACACACACACACACACACACAGCACTTCCCCTTAACCACTGCCTGCGCTCTCCTGAGCAGAGCTGGAACACGCACGGTAGGGCGGGCGCAGAGACATACCTGGTGCCAGTGCTAACGTTAATACTGGAGCAGACGGCAGTGTTGGAAGGTGCTGGTTCCTCTTAATGCCCTGAGTGTGTGTATCTTGTGGCACAGAACATGGATTTTGTATTGAAGGAGGAGAAGCAGTGCCCACATTTTTGGTGACCTCCAGTACAACTACAACTAAGGAACTACAAGCGAGGTTAGAGGAGATTTGTGTCGTTTTTTGACAGCTGGCATTACTCCATCATTTTAAGTGTTTACCTTCAGGCGGGTAGGTTAAGCACCTTTAATGTTGTTAGATTTGAGGGTGTTTGGCTGTGTGTTTTGTGTCTGTTGTTCTCTCAGCTAATTCTGCATTTAGTAATGACATATCACATGTTTAGCAAACTGTAAATAGCCCTCACTTATTTTTTGCAGCATAATTAGAGATGAAGATGTGGAACAGAGAGTTCACAGTGTGTGAAAGGGTGATATTTTGCAGTCCATGAGTTTATAAAACGACCTTGAAGCTTGAATAGAGAGAGGCTGAGTTCTGAATGTGTCAGTTGCCCCTTGCACTGCCACCACATCTCTCACTGTGATGAGATGAGACTTGTCTGGTCACTACCCATCAATCAAGGTGCCTAAAGAGACAAACATACACAGATAAACCTTCGTTGTCCTTGCTTTAGGAATGAGGGAGATCACTTATTTGATTTTTAATCTGACACCAAGTACTGTACTATCAAGGCTAAAATTGCTGATTTCAGTACCAGTACCTTGATTAAATTTAAAAATGACATTGAACATTAGCCATTATTAGCACTATATATGCCTAAACTATAAATAATATACATAATGTATCATATACTCTATCATTCAAAAGTTTGGGGTCAGTATATGTAATATTGATCTCTGATGATTTGATCTTTCTTTAGTACTTGTGCAGCTTGGCTGTGTATGTTCCTCAGTTTTCACTGTCTGCTTCCTTTATCGACTCAAAAGATGGCAGTCTGAGGGTCATGTATCAGACAGCTGAATGAAGTCTCAGCCTGCCGCAGACCGCCCACTGTAAGATGCCTGTCAGCCTTGGGGCAATTTGGAGAGCCGTGTTTGAGACTTTGACAGCTGATCGGCAGAGCTCCGGCTCTAGATGGCGCTATTCTGTCCCTGCTGAAGCAGACAGGGAGGATAACAAGGCATGTCCTTCAAACTCTGTTTATTTAGACTCAACCTTAGTGGTAATTTTGGATGAGAGGGAACGTCTGGGGCCTGATAATGTCTGAGCATGTCGAAACTGCCCAGCCTGTTTGTTTGTCTATTTTTGCTTGAGCGACAGAAACGCTTTGTGTCTCAAGACACATTGCAAAGACAACGATTAGAAAGATACAAATTCCTAAACAAGCTAAATTCAAAGCTTCATGTTCCAGACCTCTTATAATAGGCCCAAACGACATACTCAACAAAGCAATGCTATTTTTGTTGTTGTTGCTGTTTTTTAATTTGTATGTGAGATTTAAATTTGTAACCGATTTAAACCTGTAACTTATGAGTCTTTTTGTTTGATTCATTAGAAGAATCATCTCATAAGAGTCTTTTATTCTTGAGTCAAACTGCTTTACATAGAGAGGGAGTCCCAGCTAGTAGTCATTTATAGTCTTTTCTCACAGCAGCTGCAATAATTAAACTTATCATTTTGATGGCGAATTGTAATCCAGAAAGGTCCATATGATAATCAAAAGGCAAAAGGCTTCGGACTGCGGAGTGGCTACAGAAATTGATATTCACAGGTAACGCTAATACACACTAAATACACAGTCACGCAATGCTGATGTTGTTAACATTAACAATTTGAGAACAAAGAATAAAAATAATAATAATTTGCATGGTTTGACGTGATCCGAGCTAAGCGGTCGTTAGATTTAATCACCATTAGCAGTGTGATTTAATCAATGCTTTTTTTTTTCTGTTGGTCAGAACAAAAGTGGCAGACATGTTACTTAATTGTTTAGATGACATTTTCCGGTGAAAATTCTTGTTTTGGTCATACTTCCAAGACGTAGAATCTGTGATTCCGATGTACTGTATCCACACCGGTGCGGTAACTGACAGTAAACATAAGATTCATCTGCGCTGAGGAGCCGTGCCGATGCACAACCCACGTAAAGATGATAATTCCGCAAATAACTGCAATTGTAGGTTTCAAACAGAGATGGCGACAAAGAGGCAAAACTTACGGACTGCAGCTTTAACTTCATTTTTAAATAATCATGTTTAACAGGTGATAATCTACATTACCCATGATTCTGCAGCGAAATCTCCACAAATCAGAGAATCGCGACAATCAAATCACTATCTTTAGCGTCTACTTACGGATATATGCATATTTTTTCAATGAACATAAAATATATATATAATAAATCTCTTTAAATCAATAGTTTAATATTTCTCCGTTTTTAAATTTATGCCATTATGTCATAACTGTATAATTCATGGAATACAGTTATTTCCCTCATTAAAGCTGTTAAATACACAGTCTTGTTTTGTCTTTTTGTCTGATTTTCAAACACTTTTTTTGGCTTCGAATCAACTTTCGGAAATTTTCCAAGCTTGTTTGTCAGTAGTCAATTGGCTAACATTGGTGTAGCAGTGCTGACTCTGAAAGAGCTTAAAAGACACAAAATAGAGTCTGTGAGGTGTTACAGACCTAACATCATCACATGCCACATTTGTTGCATTATTGCTACTGGATGGCATAGAGAGGTAAATGGGACTGTACAATTTCTTCCCATGAAGCAGCCCTCAAGTGTGGTGACGAAGTGGAAGACCAAAGCCTGTAAAAAGCACCTGACCATGACTGACCCTCTAAAAACGAACTGTGGGGAAGTTATTTGCTCTTTTAGTCAGGATGCAGGAAGCAGAAAGTTTTGCATTGGAATGGGAATGCAACTGTGCAACACTTAATCCATTTCAAAGGCCCATGAGGGAAACCGTGATGGAGGACCACACGTGGACAGGATCCCTCAGATTAGAGATTAGGCCTGTGAGAGAAGCCAAAAGCATGTTTAAGCTCCACTACGGCGTATGGGGGGAGGGGACAGCAAATATAGTTCAACATCCCCCAACTAAACACATTTGGATGTCCTTATATGGATAGTGTTATTCAAATTTGTCTGCAAACTTTACAAACTAAACAGGAAACGGTTATCTGTCAATCAGGATGGACTTGAAACTTGCTCCATTTAAGTTGTAGATTAATATTGGGTCAGTTTAAATGCTGTTGAGACATTAGATGTGGGAGAATGAACAGTATTTGCTGATAAACAACTAGCTAAGCAATTAACTGGAGTTTACTAGTCCACTGCTTCAACTCAGACAGGAAGATCACTTGCTTTTCTGTTTGATCAGGTTTAAGAAGGGTGCAAGGAGCACTTAACTCAAAGAGGCTTAATGTTCTCTAATTTACAGCTGGACCTAAAGGCAAACATGCTGCTATGATGTGTGTGTCTGCGTCTCAGTGCTGGGGCGGCTGTCGGGTGGATGGCCGCTGCCATATAATTATGTGTACATGAAATGAGGGTGAGGTGCATTGCAAAACCCACGTTAAGTGCCTTGGGATGGTCATTGAAATCATTCTGTACTATTTTGTAATTGTTGTTATTGTTTTGTAGCTGTATAGATTACAGAGTGGTTGTTACTTGAAAACACTAGTCTGTAGATTTCTGATTTCACATCAAAACAGGGTTTAAAGGGATTGTTCTCTCAAAAAAAAAAAAAAAAAAGTCATCATTTACCCACATTCCAAACCTGTGTAACTTTCTTTCTTCTGTGGAACACAAAATATATTCACTATGTATGTGTGTGTGTGTATATATATATATATATATATATATATATATATATATATATATATACACACACATACATAGTGAATATATTTTGTGTTCCATATATATATATATATATATATATATATAAGCCTATGTATGTAAAAGATTATTATATTATATATTATATTATATTATGAAAAAGTCATATGGGTTTTTAGGGGTGATTAAATAAAAACAGAAGTACTGTATCCCTTTAAAAAAGAATCACAGAATAACTATTGAGAAGAAAAGAAATTGTAAAAACATGTAATTTCACACCAAAATCCATTGCAGAATAACGCTGGGGATTTGTGTCACTGCAGACAGATTTCAACAATGAGGTTTTTCCAGACAGACACAACTGAAATCATAGATTAAGCATTCTGTGACATCAGCCAGTAATTTAATTCATACTTATACTGTAGATTCACATGGTTTTGCTTCTTAGGAATCAGCGGTGAGCTAACAGGAAAAATCAGATCTTTTCAATTATACTGTATGTCTTTTCCACATTCATCTGTATTTGTTCCATGGATTAAAGATGAGAATGAAGTCAGACCTGGAATGACACTCTGGCTCTGTCCTCTGTCTTTCGAGTTCACAGGAAACTCAGCTGTCTGTCAGCCCAGACTGCAGGCCGAGAATAGCAATGAAAGAATAAACGACAGCTGGTAAAGAGAAGGCAAGAAAAAAATGAGTGACTTCACAACAAATCTAGAATAAAATAAAATAATACAAATAATAATGAAAAGTGTATTTATACATGTTAATTTAAGTCAGTGACTGTCTTTAAGTGAGTTATTGAATCATTAACATTAAACCAATTCCTTCAACACTGTTTGTATGAGTGAGTCATTGAATTATTCATTCAACTGATTCGTTCAAAATTATTTATTAACTACTGTTGAGCGGTGTTGCAGCAGTTCTGCTATGTCTTTGTTTGGAACTATTTTCATTGGCGGAGCGAAAACAAACAAAGACACTGACTGTATTGCGTCTAAAATGTAAGTTACTCTGTATTAACTTTTTGTTTATTGAACTGTATTAGCAGTATCACACAATTGTGCCACCTCCTTGTTACTCCAATAACCTGTCATGAAATATCCCAAGCCACCATTATTAGTTTCAACGTGGCATTTTTAAATTAATAACTGAGACTTTGACACCAACTTTGACATGTTTGAATGACAGATCCTGAATCAGTGGCGAGAAAAAGTAGATCCAGTCTTCAGTGTCACATGATCTAATATGCTGATTTGATGTTCAAGAAACATTTCTTTTTATTGTTAAAGTTGTCATTGTTTGTGGTTTCTTCAACAGTTTGCTTCTTCAGTATTATTAATAGCGTATTGTCATTTAGACCACAAATATGATTATTTTAATGAACCCCTGTGCAACCCATTAACCACCCATTTACAGCTGTCCACTTGTGATCGGCTCACCCGAAATGGATGCTAATACCAAGGTTAAACGGAAAGGCCTGTGAAGGCTTCATATGTAGCAATTATATAGTAGAAATAGATGTTTTCCATGGTCATTGTGGTGTTTTAGCCGCAGTTCCGGCTAATAGAGTGTCAGATAAGTGGACCTAGAACCAAATGAATAAATTTGTCACGCTGTTTTCCTTGAAGCCTCACTCTGACAAGCAGGAAAGATTTTATTGCTCCCAAAACCTTTTAGCATTAAAAGATTTGAGGACCTCAGTAATGAACTCTGTCAGGTGGCTCTAAAAGTCACAGTGACGACCTACTTTGTATACAGAAAAGTGTAATGGGTTTTTGCCTGACTGACTTCAGCTGCATTCATTTGTACATACAAAGTAGCAGTTCATCAGTTTAGTGATGTTTTGTTATTTCTGCATGTGTCTATCTTATTCTGTGACTGCGTTTTAGGAGTGAGTCATGCGCTATTGAACGCATGACTCCTCTGACTCATTAGATGTCCTGTCCACGCAGATGCTTTTATTTATTCCATGTGTGCTGAGACATTACCAAACTGGCCCCTGTGATCCGAAAGGCCATACGGGATCAGTATTTCAGCTTCCTGCTGTGATTTTTTTTCCCTCATTGCTGCTTTGCACTTCAGAGCTGAAGATCCCTGACAAAGAGCACATGTACATCTTGAGGCTACCGTAGAAGAACAGATGTTGATATGGCTGTCTGGACCCCTTTGGTCCAATTTCAACCTGTTTTAGTCTTCCTTCAGGGAGTCTTAGTTCAGGAAGAGAGCAAGAAACAGGAAATAAGAGGGGCTCTCACTAGGGAACAGCTTTGAGCTTTTACTCTAATTAGAGAACATCAGTTCTCAACCGTTAGACACCAAACTCCAAGATGTCATTACCTGGAAGCTATTCATGTTGGCTTTTTCTTTACAGTTTTTGACAAGATTCCTATGCAAGTCCACATTGAGAGGTTATTTTCTCTGACCCAACGGACAGTCCAAACTGCACACTTTGCACACTCGGGTGGGTGATAGCATCTGGGCTTTGCCTGTGTGACGCCCATTGTTTAGGTAATGATGTCAGAAAGGAAATGCGTAAGCCAGGCCGCCCTCTTTATGTAAGCAGACGGGAGGAGAAAAAGAGGGAAAAGATTATAGAGATGTTTTTCAAACTGTTGGCTATAAATACGGCTGTATGTGTGTGTTTTTAGACCTCTTTTACTAGACAACAGAGCCTTGTCTGTGAAAAAGGCGTCAGCTGGACAACGTTTTGACATTTGGATGTACTTTGGAAAGTTTTTAGGTGTTTGTTCCTCAATGAGGCTTTTTACATTTGAAAGGAGAGTTCACCCAAAAATGAAAGTTTATTTACTCATACTCACGTCTTTCCAAACCTGTGTGACTCTTTCTTCTGTGAAACACAAAAATAGATATTTTGAAATGTGTCTCAGTGTTGTTTTTTTCTTTCACCCAAATCGTGAAAGTCAATGGGGTCTTTGGTTGTTTTGGACACCACTGACTTTCATTATATGCACAAAAACAGTTCTTTTCTGTTCCACTAAAGAAAAGAAAGCCAGTTTGAAAAGAAAGCCTTTTTTTTCTTCTTTATATCACTCTGAGGCATCACAGCTGCTTTAAACCACATTGTTAGGACAACAATTCGAAGTTTCAGTTGTAAGTTTGAGAAGGTTTCATCATGAGTGTGTAAACTGGCCATTGACGGAGCAGCTTTTTGGCTGCACTTCTCCAGTCCAGTCTGTAGCGTGTGTGCCATACGTTATGAGCTCATATTACTTCAGCCGTTGAAACCTGAGAAAGAGCGGAACTTCCTCCATCCAATCCATCCAGTTTTAGTCCATCCTGCGATCGTGCTATTTATAGACTCACATCCTTTTGTCATTCCAGAGGGGCTTCCCAATCCCTTCATGGCTTTCCAGCCTGTGTTCTTTTGGCTCTGTTGCTCCAGACTCGGCGGGCCGACCCATTCCCTCCTCTTTGGGTCGGGCTGGTCGTTTATATTCCCGCCATCACGTAATTAGTTTTCCGGACTGTGGAATTCCCTCCCCTTCACTGCACACCCCTCAGAGCACCCCTTCCACAAAGTCAGAGGAAAAAAGGAGAGAAGGAAAGAGCACGAGCAACGGAGAGGGTGAGGATTTAGTGGTCTTTAGTCGGACTGAGAGCGTGCCTCTTTTTCCTATGAGATGGCTTTGCCTGGCGAGGAGATGGGCAGCCACAGGCCAAAGGGATGTTGATGTTTGTAGGGATCAGAGATCGACATGTGGTGTTTGCACTGCGCTTCAGACAGAAGCCAGTCTCTGCTGGAACTAGGGAGCTGGTAAGATTTCAGTGTGTGTGTGTTTAAGAAAATATATAGAAGTAAGAATGTATGTATTCATTGGGATGGGGTGTATCGTTGTATCAGGGTGTGTTTTTAAGTAGATCACAGATGTTTTATGTGGCATTCACCTCCGTTGTTCTTTGTTTCTTTTACCTGCTTTGAATTATAGGGGATCTTCCTCTATTGCGCAAACCTCTTCATTGTTGCTCTCAGCACACTTCTGCTTCTAGTTGTGCGGTTGAGTGATGTTTCAGTTGATCTTGCACCGGATAGACACATTTGTATCTATGTCATTTGCCGAAAATTGCTTTGATGTCATTGGAGATTTTTCCTTTTCTTGATGACTTCTGTCCATCACTGATTGTAAATGCTGATTGTGTTAGTTAAAAAGTTATAAGATTATCTTTTTTCAGTGAGGTTTCTACCTCAGCCAATCTGTATGTTTTTATTGCTAATGAATGAAGTATTTGGCATTAGCAAAAAATGTAATCTAATTAATAATAACACATAAAGATATGTGTCTTTATAAGAGTAGATCCACCTCAATAAAATTCATGTAATACCAGAATAAGCTCTGTGATATTAGTAAAGCAAGCTTTATTTGAACAATAAGTGCTTTATGCAAGATGCCGGAGCATTTCCCAGTCATCAACAGGGCTGCATTCATGCGACGTGCCACGCTTGTGAATGCAGCCTGACTGGTCCTCTAATGCTCTCAAACTTGGATTTAGAGTATGTGTAACCTGTGTTAACAGCACAACATCATCTTTCTTGCAAGCCTGGAAAAAATATTAAGCAAAAAAGAGTTTAGTTTATAGAAGCCTTTATTGCTTTTAACCATCTAATGGTCAACATATAGCATAGAGAAAAACTAAAGTCAGGTGTAAGGGTGGCAATAAAAACCTTCAGAGCTTGAAGCTTCAGAACATGAAAAAGACTTCAAAAACAGCACCCAAGAGTTCAAATGAAATGTAGTTTAGGTAAGTGAAATGTAAATGAGCTTGTTATTTTACCTCATTAGACTCAGCATCTGTACCTGTGCTTCACGGTCAATTAGATGAAGTACAAGGTTTAAATAAACTCAGCAGAAATGACCGTCTAATGTAATTGCATAATTGCAGACTCTTCCGATTGTTGGAGGGATGAAATGTAAATAAAACCGTATGAACTTTAATTGTAGATGATTGAAATCAGTAGTGCTTAGTTCCTCTTTGTATTGGCATGTTGTAAGTCAATAGTTTCTTGGTTTTGAGTTTTAAACATGTAATTTAGCGCTATAAGATAGAGGTCTTCTTTTGAGAGTTCCATTTAGGTGAACTCCAAAGGGGAAAGCAAGAGACGGTGCATTTCATCTTCTGTCAGATCTTAACACCTCACCATCTTGTTAGCACTTGTGTTCTCTTACCCTTGTCAGAACCTCCCATATCTCTCTGAGCTGGACGTGACTGGAGCCCAAACTAGTCCTATAGAGGCGCCTCATCTTGCTGCCTAATGAGACCCTCTGGAGAATATAGAACTTCGCCAGCTGTCTTGAATTATAGATTTGAGTATGACAGAGACTCAGTTGTCTCCACACTTCACTTAGTTTGTTAAAATCAGCTATCTATATCGGCCCTGCTGTAAACTATATTTGAGTGTTATGGATAGTTTAGGCAAAAATGAAAGTTTTAACATCATTTACTCACCCTCGTGTTGTTTAAAACTGAACTATCCCTTTAAAGTTAAGGCTAAGGCTAAATTTCTGAAATGCTCATTGGTGCCCCTAGTGGTCTGTTTGTTTGACTTAGGGCCAGATTTATTAAACAGGGCAAATTAGCGTGATAGCGCAATCCCATAGTGATTTACTGACAATGCTTTTTGGGGGAGTTAAATAATGGCACAAATACCAGTAAATTGACTAGCGTAAACCTTAGTAAATCACGTTGCATGATTCATTTAAATACTCTCCTCCTAAAAAATTTGCATCTGAAAGGGAAACTCCCACAAATGCATATGCAATGAGGTCAGTCGCAAAAATAACTGTCCACGCCTTTTCAGTGCTAATTTTTCACTGCGTGTCTTTAGTAAATCCTGACAGTAGTTTTTTAACGTGAAAAGAGGGTTTGTGGCACAAGCTGTTAGTAAATCTGGCCCTTAGAAGCTAATCTGTGTTCGTTTTAACAATGAACCTATTTCTAATTAGTGTTTTGAACACCAGCGTATAGATTTGAGAGCGCAGCCCTCGACTCAATTAAAGCAGGCTCTTTTCCTCATTAAATTCAATTTGCTGTTCCGTTCACTGTCTTATAAAATAACATGAGGCAGAAAATTAAAATGAGAGCTGGATTGCCACTCACCAGCTTCATCCTTCCTTGTAGTTTAAACTTAGTGACTCAACCTTGAACATTTAGCCCATTGTACTGTAGGTTGTTTTGCTCTGAGATGAATGAATGTCCTCCATTTCAGAAAGTTGTTCATTTTACCGCACGCCATCACTGTGATGATCTCAAAACACTTCCAAGTATTTATTTTCTGATATTTTTCATTGAATCTATTCACAGACCTGTCATCTGGCATCCTCGAAGGATTTTAAATCGCTTGTGTTCACAATAATTGCAACTTTTTCAGACACCATCATCTATCACAGTTTAGGGGGAGTCAGACTTTGAAAATACCCTGGCTCTCCTCAGAGAGATGAGAAGGCAACCAAACAAAATGAAAATTGTATTTGCTGCCACCCTTCAAGGGACCTACTGAGAGCTCTTTCAGGAGACATCAGGCGGCAGACAACGAAAGTCATTTCGAGCCGGGTGGCCACAGTACAGAGGTGTGGGGAAATTAGCTGCCAAATTCATCATCTGAATTACCTTGCGCCGAGTTTTCATATAATGTACAATCACATGTAACAAGATGTGTTTATCTTCCTTTATTACCAAACACTGTGGGCTGGGCAGTAGTATTTATGTGTGCATGTAGGAATACATGAAACAAGGCCATTGTATTAACCTTTATATCTATATAACCTGACTTTACTCATCTTACCCCCTCATTAGCTGTTCATCAGAGCGGCAGGTGGGCTTTATGTGTGTTCACTGTCTCTGGGTCATGTCTGAAGGTAGCATTGGCACTGCTCTGCATGATAATATAGGCAGTACTAGGGTTGGGAACTGAGAACCTTGTGCTACTTCGTCTACAGCATGGAACAGACAACGCTATCTGTATTATTGATTCTTATGATTTGGTTCTTTTTAGTCAAATAGAAACATATTGTACATCCAGTATGTCCCAATTCACGAACAAATGACTCCGAGTCAGTTCTTTTTAGTGAATCAAACACACACAGCGTTAAAATGACTGAGACTTAAATTAGTGCAGTTAATGACTGTTGTTCATTTTGATGTATAGTTATAGATGCACATTATGATTTTTGTCAGCAGTATTTTATAAAATTGTTTATTTAATGTTGTTTTTTAATATAAAGGTGTAAGGCCAATTATTGGATTATATTTATGCCACCTCAAAAAGGGCATTACAAATTGTTGTAAATGTATACTTTTAAATCTATAGAGTGTTATTTTAGTATCATTTATATATTATTATGATATTTTGTATTTTTTTTTTTTAGTTTTAGCAATTTTATTATTTGGTTTTGTCATTATTTGTCTTTTTTTTTTTTTTTTTTTGTTCTTTAACTCTTTAATTTATATTTATTTCTGTTTTAATTTTAGTAATATTAGTATGTTAACCTGAAGTTATTTTATTTTATTTTTGCTTATTTCAATTAACGGAAACCATTTTTAATAATTTTTAGTTTTAATTAACATTAACAACACTGAAATTATCTCAGAATTTTACAATTAAATTGTACTTTGTTTATTTATTATTTTCTGCTATGGATCTAAACCCCATAAATATATATTACTGTGGCATGCTTTGTGCCTTTAGAGCGCATGCAGGAGACATCCACTTAGTTTTCTTGTTGTCTCTATGTACAGTAATCGATTCTACAGCCATGACCTGTGACTCTGATGAAACATGTTTATGTCTGGTTGTTGTGGCGACCTCCCCTTTGTAGTTCAGACTATTTTTTTACAGAAGCAGCAGGTGAATACAGACCTGTCAAAAGGTGTGAGAACAGTCTATATCTTCGACCTGACATCTCTCAGGCATATCCTCTGTATGTCATTTGATGATCACTGCACTAGCTCTAGGGGTTGTATAAGGGGTCTCATCGGCTCAATAGAGCCTGCTGCCTGAGGATATTACTTGTTGAAGTCAAATTACACCAAGCTCTCGTATTGTCTTAATACGCCTGCAAACAGAGGCAAATGCTCTGACTTGCATATATCCACACCTCGGTCACTTTCCCCTACAAGATGAAAAAATTCAATCAATCTGACTGTCAGTGTTCTCATCTCTGTAATACTGAGTGCTCTACTGCACACTAATTCATTTAATTAAAAGAAGAGCGCTTAATCTAGAAAGTTAATCTGCTGGCACTTAGCTGATGCAGGGAAGTACAAGGAGTGTGTGGATGAGAAGCAGTAAACGTGCAAAACAAACATACCGATTTAGCTTTGAAATCTGTATCAGGCCAAGTAGGATGTCTTCCTGGAACAATATTTCTATTAAAAATGCAATTCTATCTAAGCATGCAGTGATATTAAAATTCTGGAAGATACAGACAACCTGATAATTATTGCCATATTATGGCTGATATCTCTACTATTTTGTTTAAAAAAAAATAAATAAATGCTGAAAATAAAATATGTAAGCATTACAAATTATATTATTCAGTAATATAGGGATGCACAATATATTGCCTTTGTTTATAGCTGATATCTATCAATATATTGTACATGTTTTCAAAGTCACCTATACCTGTCATCTCTCTTTCGCTGGTGTAACTGATATTGCATTGTAATCAAACAACCCTCATTGTACTTTGACCTTTCCAAGCAATCACATTAGAGGTGGCGTGGTTGAAGTGTGTGATTGTTGTCTGTTTATGAACGTGTCTCAGTTCACTTTTTACTCATCGCATCGAGCAACAAAAGTCATTTGCCGCAGCAGGTATACCTCTGCTAAGGTGTTGACAGGTAGGAGTTATGCTGTTGATTCTCTGCTCTATGGCCCGGAGTGTGTCGTTTGGTGTGTAAGCATGATGGATGTGACAGCTGAAACTAGACTGCTAGAATGTTTTACCTTAGTATGCAGTACTAGAGAAATTTAGGCGCTAAAACACATGCTATAGAGGCTGTATGTTATAATAGTTTGAAGCTCAAAGATTACACCAAAGTACTAAGGTAAACACTAACCTAATCAATTTAAGGATTGTGTAAAAGTAATGTTAATGTTTCTGAAGTCTGTTTCCTGAACATCCAGTATGCATTGTTTTTCTGAAGAAAGTGTTTTCGTCGCTCTTTACTTATGACAGAGATGCGCCATTCCACAGTGTGTTGCTATAAACACAGTCGTTTGCTTTTATACCTCCACACTAGTTATAAAGTTCATCTCGTAACCTCACACGTAAGCTTGTGGGAGTGGATAATGGGATTTACAATGAACTTTGATTTGTGTCTGGGAAAACAGGGGTGCGTGTGTTGTATGTACTGTAAAGAGCGATTAGTGCTGGCTGAATCTTCATATTTCTTCATAGTTATGAATCTGAATTTGCAGTCTGTATTGAATGGTATGCCATAACAGATCATGTACCGTGAAATAATGACAAGAAACATCTTTCTATTTCATGCAACAGAACAGTACAATTCACAGACAATCGAGTTGGTTCTTTTTAGGAAATCAAAAACATACCACACAACAAGTGTAGTCTGATTCTCGAACAACTGACTCATTGAATCATAATGAGAATTGAATTGATTCAAAATCCAAATCCCTGCTGGTATGCCTCATTCAATCAACAATATGAACTGTTTATGCTCTTTTTTTGTCTCTTCTAACCCACAATATGAACTTATGATTTCCTTCTGTTTCCCTGTACAGTGTGGAAGGTGAGGCTCCAGGTGGTGAGGCGGGCCCCTCTCTAGAGAACAGTGGTGGTTACTTACGAGGGCCGGTGAGCCGCAGTGCCATCATCAGTGGCGAGCACTTCGACGGCCCTCCACTGTACGCTCACGAGGTACGGCAGCGCCCGCGGCGACCCAAACTCCAGCATTCCCAGTCGATCCTACGCAAGCAGGCAGAGGAGGAGGCCATCAAACGCTCCCGATCACTGTCTGAGAGCTATGAACTCTCCACCGACCTCCAAGACAAACAGGTAGAGTTCTTCAAGATCTTTAACTGGAAGGCTACCAAGAAACCATAAATTCTCCACTGACTATTTGTATTCACATTGCGATGAGCCTTTTTGGTGCTGAGGGAGTGTGATTAAGGTTCTGTGGCTTCATCCTATACTTGATGCACTTCCTCTCAAAGGACTGTCTAAATAAATCTAGTTTATTGTAGTTGGGTGAACATTAATTCCTTCAAGTTGCTTGTGGTGACTGCATGTCTTTCATATGAAGTAATTTAATACACCCAAAGGCTGATATGAGATCAATGAGAGCCTTTTAGGATTTGGGAGATGAGAATCATAACTCAGTGCATGCTGAGAGAGTGATTCGTATTCAGGGTGACGGTGTTGTGGTACTATCCAGAGGCGTGCTGCCCACCGTCTCTGTGTGAGGTCCCACAGAGCTGAGAAATGTGATTAGTTCTGCCCATTCTTCAGGCTAAAAAGGTCTTGGGCTGGCTTTAGCATGGGAGTGGGTTACGACTGATTTCTTAGGTACCATGTTAAAGGCATTCTTCAGTCCTCAATGCCTTTATAAGGGATGAAATGGTGAGTTTTATCTATCCTATCAGGCAAAATACCCTAGCTTTATAAGTTAGTACAATGTGTGGCATTTATGTGGCTTACCATTTTTGGCTTGAGGTTTGGTCAAGTCATATTGTGTCATGGGTGGGAGGACAAAATGCTATTTAAATCCCATCTACAACAAAAATCTGTAAGACTAAAGAAGGAGTGACATTTGCACATGTGGGTACTATCACTAAAAGTGGTGCATAATCTTTGCTTGTTTCCACAGGTGGAGATGCTGGAGCGCAAGTATGGAGGGCGTTTTATAACCCGACATGCTGCACGCACGATCCAGACTGCCTTCCGCCAATATCAGATGAATAAGAACTTTGAGCGCCTCAGGAGTTCTATGTCGGAGAACCGCATGTCCAGACGCATAGTTTTGTCCAATATGAGAATGCAGTTTTCGTTTGAAGGACCTGAAAAAGTCCATAGTTCCTATTTTGAGGGGAAGCAGGTGTCTCTTACTGATGATGGTTCTAAACTAGGAGCCTTGGTACAATCGGAGCGAGGTGAAATGGTCCCCGCCAACATGAAGTCTCCTGCGGTCCAGAGCGATTTCACAGACGCCATTACAGAGTTGGAGGACGTTTTCTCTCGACAAGTGAAGTCGTTGGCAGAGTCGATAGATGATGCACTGAACTGTCGCAGCCTACATGGAGACGAGGGACAGCCAGAGTCAACCAGAGTTCATCCAGACATAGAGCAAGAGGTTGCCTACCAGGTCAAGCCTTCCCACAGCAGTGACCACCGGAAGCGAGATGAGATGACAGCGTCCTACAGTGATGTGACACTTTATATAGATGAGGAAGAGCTCTCCCCTCCTCTTCCTTTATCACAATCAGTTGAAAGACCCTCTAGCACAGAGTCAGATCTTCGTCTACGTTCTTTGAACTCACAGGACTACTGGTCTCTAGCTCATAAAGATGAAAAGGGCGACACGGACACTAGCTGCCGCAGCACCCCGTCTCTGGAGTGTCAAGAGCAGAGATTGAGAATAGACCACCTTCCCCTGCTCACTATCGAACCTCCCAGCGATAGCTCAGTTGAGCTGAGCGACCGCTCTGACCGAAGCTCGCTCAAAAGACAGAACGCTTACGATCGGGGCATCGCCAGCCAGCAGGGCAGCCCAAAACACATCCCCTCTCATGCGCTCCCACCACGGGGACCGGCGAGAGATGACGACGCTCCTCGGCATCGGCCCCGGCAGCTGGAAAGCCACCTGGCAATCAATGGCACCGCCAACCGGCAGAGCAAATCCGAGTCCGACTTCTCTGACGGGGATAATGACAGCATCAACAGCACTTCCAATTCCAATGATACCATCAACTGCAGTTCGGAGTCCTCATCCAGGGATAGTCTTCGAGAGCAGACCCTCAGCAAGCAGACGTATCATAAGGAAACACGCAACAGTTGGGACTCACCTGCGTTCAGCAATGATATCATCCGCAAGAGGCACTATCGCATCGGCCTGAACCTTTTCAACAAGTAGGTGAAGTATGAAGGCATGCTTTTGGTTGTAGAAAGCTAGTTGGGAAAAGAGTATATGAGCGGAGTGGAGAGACAAGGGTTTCCCCTCCCTGTGCAAAACATCCACTCCAAATCCACTCCCGGTTTTCCATTTCTTGCTTCAAGCTAAATTTGCACCCAGTTACTGTAAAGGCGCGGTCACATTAGCAAAACTTTGGATAAATTTTGCAAACAAAGTAGGTCCATTGTCCATTATCAATAGTGTAGCGAAACGGCAAGAACAAAGCATACTAACAGGATCGCTTCCAAACCAAGAAGCTTCATATTTGAATTTGAAAAGTTAAAAATTCAACAGACTTGAATCCGATGTGAAAGGATTCAAGGATTCCGTGTCAGGAACTATTTGCCTCACATGCCCCTCACGCAAAATTCATGATTGTGTGGATTCCTGTTGAGCTTACTTCATTTTGCCTGCATTGTAACCACACCTTAACTAATTTCCATAGAGTTATTTTGAATGCACTTCATTTAAGAGATAATGACGCATTACCCAACATGGTATTTTTTTAGTCATGCCCACACTCATGTTTACCTTTGCTTCTTTATTATAATATTTCACAAATTTATCTTGTATTTCTGACACAGCTAAGAGTTTGTTAGCACATTACATTATGTGAATTGTTGCTGATATGCAATTCTATTATTCTTCACACATTTTGTATACCGTAGACATTACATTTATGCATTTGACAGATGTCTTTATCCAAAACGACTTGCATCCAAGTACATTCATACCATTGCATATGGCCATGCTCTACTTTTTGAGCTACAGGAACGCACCTCACTCCAGGCAAAAATGATGCTCCTCATTCCCATCCTGCTTGCATACTCTGGTTTGGCGTGTCATGTTTCAGTTGCATTGAGTAATGATTTTCATTAGTACCAATCAGAGCTGTGTTAATAGCTGTGAAAGATCCTAGTGTGCAAGCAATGCCAGGAGCTAATGTTTTTTCAATTATCATCTAAACCAAGTACACAATGCACAATAGTCACGTGTTTTCCTTTTCCAGACATTCATTATAATTTTGGCTCATTTATTTATTCAGTGCGTGTCTGTGTGAATGCATGTGGTGCTGTCTGTTTGATTGCCACTCCACACTCTAAATTTGATTAGCGATCAAGCAATTAGAACTGTGATGAGAACACTATTAGTTTAGTCGGGCTGCTGATCAAGAAAGCACACCGCCCTCATAACCACAGTTTACCATCTAACTCTTAAGAAATTCTTTTTTTAAGCTTACAATAGTGTAGGAATTATGTTTGATCATTTATTTTGCAATCATGAGGTATTTCAAATCAGATTTCATTTTCTGGGACCGAAACAGCTAGGACCGTGCATGTTTTTGTGCCAATATGTGTTTGTGTTTGTTAATTTAAAGCTTTGTTTTAAGGGGCCTCTAATCTTAGATGATTGTGGATTTGCCTGTCTTTGCACTGGGCCATTAAGTTCCTTTTAGTCTTGTGTGGTAACGGTTCAGTCATAAGAACATACTTGATCTGAGAGCTGCTTAGTCACACATTGGGACCAGTAAATGCACTGTTCAAACTCTTGATCTTCTTTTTTTGTCTCTAGGAAACCTGAAAAGGGCATCCAATACCTGATTGAGCGAGGATTTGTCCCAGACACACCTGTGGGAGTTGCCCATTTCCTGTTACAGAGAAAAGGGCTGAGTCGACAGATGATTGGCGAGTTCCTGGGCAACAGGCAGAAACAGTTCAACAGAGATGTTCTTGAGTATGTTCAGCAAATTTAACTGGGTTAATTGGGTATATTGTATTAAAAAACAATCATCCAAAGTGAAATATACTACAAAGACAAGTTATTTCAAATATATATACAGTAATTTCCATGTGCATAACCATTTTTTTACCTAAATGCACAAAAAAGAAAAATTCTCCAAAGAAAGAAAAACATACACACACAAAAAAACAAATTATCCATCATGATAATCATTTATTTTTTGATGCTCCTTTGTTATTTTGCTTTTTAATATCCTTCACTATCCTCGCCACAGAAGAATTAATTAGTTAAAGCCAATATCACTGAAGCCTGTATGAATTTGTGTTCCCTCCTGAGACAAACTGAGCACCATGTCTAAGCCTTCCAAGCTTTTGTGGCTTTGAGCGCATGTAGGATCAAAGGCAGAAAACATCACAGTCCATTGTCTCAGAAACTGGCTTTTTACAATTGTTCCCACAACCATTTAGTGTCCTCTTTGCAAAATGAGTGCATTTAGGATCAAAGGTGGAAAACATCACGTTCTGTTGTCTTTGAAACTGGTTCATTTTCATTTTAACCACAACCATTTGCTGTAATTGTTAGTGACCCTGTGAAATTAGTGCTCGTATGACAAACGATTATTCCAGCCAAACCTCTGTTGGGATTAAAATGTGAGAGAGGGATTATATATGGACTCTTACTCTGCTTTATACTTTATATATTGACTGAGGTGTCTGGGTTCATGAAGTACTTTTCCGACACCATGTGCCTGAGAATGAATCAACTCATTTTCACTCTTAAGTTAACTCATCCTCCCTTTTCAGTCTGAAAGTAACAGTCAAGATAATGGGGACAGATAAAGGCATGCAGCTCAGTGTTCAGCTCAGTCTGACAGCACTTCTTTTTTTAAAGGCACTTCCTTGAAATCAGTAAATCTAGACATGTCAGATCAAATGCACTCTGAGTATCCCTGGAGCAAAATGTCGCTCCGATTGCTTTGTATGCCCCACGATTGTGATTTAGAGACTGATAGAGCTTGCTTTTATCTGAAATACTAAATTTGACTCTTTTTTTTTTTTTCTTTGACTAGCAGCGGTGACCACTCTCAGTTTAAAATATCTTCATGTGTGCCGTGATAATAATTAATACAATGCATGGAGTACAATGTAATTTTTTCCAGAAATTTTCCAAACCATTATTGAATAAACCATCATGGATATACTACAGTGCAGGAAAGAATGTGGCGGTCCTTTGAATACACTGTTCATTATCTTTTTTCCAGCTGTGTGGTAGATGAGATGGATTTCTCTGGAATGGAGCTGGATGAAGCCTTGAGAAAATTCCAGGCGCATATCCGGGTGCAGGGAGAGGCACAGAAGGTGGAGCGACTCATTGAAGCCTTCAGGTGAAAAACTTTCTTTTTTTTTTTTTTTATGTGTTACAAAAAACCATAATTAATAGGATAGTTCACCCAAAAATAAAAACACACTCATTCCAAAATGGTATAATTAGATCCATTTGATTTGTTAATGACTCATTCAGACCGGTTTTGTGAACTGGCTCGCATGATCTATTAAAAAGATCCAGTGATTCATAATCAAAAATAATATTTTGTAACGAATCCAAAAGAGATAGTGTGGAAATCAAGATTTTCATTGCATAATGACACAAATGTTAGTCACAAATGTTCAGAAGACTTGGAATATAGCCTATGAGTCATATGAACCACTTTTATGATACTTTAATGAGGCTTTTTTGACATTTTTTTGGAGCTTGACAACCTCATCATTATGAAAATAATGGCCAGGATATTCACCTAAAAATGTGCCTTTTGTGCTCCACATAGAAATGTCATATGATTTTGGACTGACATGAGGTTGAATAAATAATGACAGTTTTCATTTTTGTGTGAAATGTGTGAAACTTGGTGATTACACAATGAAAATGGCCCAATTAGTGTCAAGTTAAACTTTGTTTATAGCCAGTAAGAAGCAAGAGAGTCTCTAGTTTGTTTTCTTGGCATTCATTAGATTGCACCAAAACAAAAGCATAAAACACTCCCTCAGTCCTCAGAGAACATTGTTCGATCGGATCTCAAGGACCATCTGTCATTTGAGCGATCACACGGCTTACAACGTGTACGAAGATCTCCGATGGTTGCCTGTTCACCACCCTCAGACCTTCAAAAAATATTGTTATGGCTAAACCCTTGCAGCCAGACATATTCTTTCCAAATGAACAATTTAAAGTCCATTCAAGTGTTATCTAAATGAACATAGCTCTTTAACACAGTGGCAGTTTTACCATTTTCTTGTCATACTAGTGCATCTACAACCAATTACTCACCAGAGCAGCTATTGATTCTGTAGAAGCAGCATCTCATATTAATTTGTTTCACTTTGTTCATTTGTTGTTGTGGCTTTTTATTTCCATTCAGTCAGCGCTACTGCATCTGCAACCCGGGGGTGGTGCGTCAGTTTAGGAACCCAGATACCATCTTCATCCTGGCGTTTGCCATTATACTCCTCAACACGGACATGTACAGCCCAAACGTGAAGCCAGAGAGGAAAATGAAACTGGAGGACTTTGTAAAGAACCTTCGCGGTGAGATTCATGTTAACGTTTTTTCATTGCAAACTGAATCTATTTCATCCATAAATTCCCCTTCCAAGTCATTCAGAGGTTTTTGTTTTACTAAAAACAATTAATATTCAAATGTGCTCTAATTAAGCTTAATGCATGTGCTTTACACTGATTGATGGCCTCATTGGGATAGCAATGACATCTTTCCTGCCACAGCCTTGCATAATAATTGGAGCAAAGCAAATGGAGATTCACCTTTAACTTCGATATATATGTCATGCTTCACTTACATTTCGAATTCTTTCCTAAAATTTCAGTAAATCATTTACTTGCCCTAATCATCCATGGGCTTTTTCTTTTGTTTGCGTTTCCTGTGCACAGGGGTGGACGACGGAGAGGACATCCCCCGAGAGATGTTGGTGGGCATCTATGAGCGAATCCGGAAACGAGAGCTTAAGACAAATGAAGACCACGTGTCCCAGGTGCAGAAGGTGGAGAAACTCATTGTTGGCAAGAAGCCGGTGAGTGTCATTATCGCTTTTGTCTTTCACACAGTCCATCTCTATCAATCATGTTGTGAACTTACATTGACCCCGGTTCTAGAAATGACTCTTTATCGATTCCAGTCATGGTCCGCTGGTGTGAAATGATCCAAGGCCTTTGGTTAAACATGTTCCTTCCCTCACCTATTGTGTGTTTGTATGCTTTTGCCACTCAATGCAGTGTAGATCTATAGGTTTTATCGTTCTGTCAGTTACCGTTTGTAAACGCTTTTTTATCCTCAAGAGGCAACATGACATTGAGTCTCTGAGAAGATTCTTTATCTACAAGATGTTCTTCTTTATGACAGATCTAATACTTATCTCAAGACCTTCACGGTGTCTGACTGTGGTGTCTGCGTGCATGTAAGTCATGTGGTAAGGGTTGCGTGATGCTCTACAGTGATAAATGGGATTTGCTTCTCCACAGAGGCCTTCAGAGTTACCTAAAGATTAAATCTACTGACAGTTCACCTGCTCTGAACTCAGACACCTTTTCATGTGGTACAGCGAGTAACAGCCATAAAAATTATTCAGAGGAGGAAACATTTAATGTGATGCAAATGAAAACGATAGACGGTTTTTATGTCTTTTTGGCTGAACGATTAATAATAAAATAGATTTTTAAATAAAATATATATATTATTTATAATTATATTGCATAAAACAGGGGTCTTCAACCTTTTCAGCACAAGGACCCCTCTCATGACTCTGACAGACCCGCCTCCCCTCACTCACTTGTTTTATTTGATCCGGATGAATATTGTTGGTCTTACAGGGCTTGAATTTCGGCGTGGGATTGCGCGTATTGCACATAATTTTACAGATTTTCTACTCACTCCCAAAGTGCGTGCACATAAAGCTGCCTCTTAGTACTAAATTGCAAATACACAGTCAAATACACGCAAAATAATGTCAAAATGCCGGTCTTGGCAAGTATTCGCGTAAACACAGTCAGTTATGTTTTAACTTAACGTAAATAGTTGAGAAAGAAAACACATGTGTATTAGGTATAATGGATCCGTGCGTCAGGTCTTAAAGTGACAGAAGCCTATATACCTGCTGCCAAATTATGAGATAATATTAAAAATATCTATATTGCAGTTTTTCACCATGGTATCAATGTCAAAAGTGTGGCCAATGAAAATGCTGAGTGGCTAGTAACTTTGGAAAACCACAAGCCCTGATTATAAATAATAATATTGTGAAATATTATTACAATTTAAAATAACATTTTTCAATTTATAATATATTTTAAAATGCAATTTATATTTGTGATGGCAAAGCTGAGTTTACTCCAGTCTTCAGTGTCACATTATTCTTCAGAAATCATTCTAATATCATTCTGATAATCATTCTAATAAAAGAATAGCATTTATTTGAAATAGAAATCTTCTGTAATCTTATAAAAGCCTTTACTGTCACTTTTGATCAATTTAATGTGACCTTGTGTAATGTGTCTGCATCTACCCTGACTAAAGTCTATTACCTTCATAGATGTACATCTGGATAGTGGTAGCTTAAGAAAAGTGTTCAGGTAGCGTTGTTATTTAATCCACACAAGATAAGTACAATATACATCACCCCTCCAACAGAGTTGCCGCTCTCTTCCAAGGCTAAACTAACTGAAGCTGTTGCATCTTCATTACATTACTGAGTGCCTGTCACACAGTTGAATTTGGAGGCACTGTGGGTTTTCAGAGCTGAAATAATTAACATTTAAGCTTTAATGGAAA
This sequence comes from Mylopharyngodon piceus, assembly GCA_039654765.1. Lineage (NCBI taxonomy): Eukaryota > Metazoa > Chordata > Actinopteri > Cypriniformes > Xenocyprididae > Mylopharyngodon > Mylopharyngodon piceus. The sequence goes on from CM077452.1 coordinate 9,545,893, forward strand.
TGGCACGCATGGCTTATTTGCCAGGAAAACCTTCTCCCTGGTGTATCTTCCACACATCTTTGGAGAGGACATAATGGAGATCTCCTGTGGAGCTCAGATAGAAAGCTGCTGTGCCTGAGACCCCTGCCTGCAGACGCTGCATCCCGGGTGCTGTAATTAGGTTTCTCAAAATGGGCCGAGACTTCCTGTCACAGTTTCAAGCAGCAGCAGTTTGGCTCCTCATTAACCTCCCTTCTCACCCCATTCATACAGCACAGCTCACATCTGACAGGTAGACGGAGGGGGGTCTTGATAACGAGAGAGAGAGACCACTCTCTGACCTTCAAGCCTCCCCTCAGTCTTCTCACTATGATTCTTACTCATCTGTCTCATTTTTTCTCTTTTCAGATTGGGTCTCTGCACCATGGCCTTGGATGTGTAAGTGTAATGTTCATTCTGTTTTTATTCTATTAATGTCATTCAGCAATTTAAGTCTGATAACTATAGTTACAAAAAAGTTGATTTTAGTTTTTTTGTACTCCTACTACTTTATACTTCAAAAACTGAAAAGAAGGCGTCGGGTATGATAAATATTATAGTAAATAAGGAGCTGCTGAGGGAACTATTTATTATTATAATAATAAATAAATATTATGTAACAAAATAAATGATTTAATAAAATGAAAATAAATTATTATTATATCTATTTTGTGTTACTAACTGAATAATTTACTGTATATACTGTATACTATCTACTATTCTTATAAAATAATAAGTGAAACAATAAGCATTTAGTATTATTCCACAACTAGTATGGCAGGTCAAGTCGAGTGCATTGCATTTTGGGATAGTATTCTCTATATAGTAAGCTCTGTAGTATAGGCTACTGCTTTTTTAGCCAGTGTCATCTGGTTATTCTATACATACAGAAAAAGTGCATACTGTGCAGAGTATATATACGTACGCACTATATAATGCAGCAATACTTGATATTAATGATATTCTGAACATGTCTAGGGTCTCCTTTATGGACCAAGTTCGAGCTAATCGATATTTGTGGCCCACATACAGGTGCTGTCCCTACCACATCGCAGACTGGTATGTTACTGCAGGCTGTTCGAAGTGCCGGACCCTAACAAACCTCAGAAATTGGGTCTCCACCAGAGAGAGATCTTCCTGTTCAATGACCTTTTGGTGGTAAGAAAGCACATACATCATAGCCCATGATGCAAAACAGAACACATAACAACAGGAAAAAATTAGACCGAACAGTCTTACATCATAGCGTCTTTTGTTATGTTGTTATGTTCTTGTTGTTATGATGGTGTAATGGTCAGCAAGACATATTTAGTCTAATTCTAGGTCAGTAAGTGTACATCATGTGTCTAAAAGACAGTCAGAAAGTGTTACTCAGCTTTTCCGGAGGCTCGAAGAGAAGATAATTAGGAACAGATGGGGTCCTAATGTGACATGCTTTTGATTCAGGTCACTAAGATTTTCCAGAAGAAGAAGAATTCGGTGACGTACAGCTTCAGGCAGTCCTTCTCTCTATACGGGATGCAGGTGCTTCTGTTTGAAAACCAGTGTAAGTGAAGGGTCAAAGCCCTTTTGACCCCAAATTACCCTTTCCGGACTATGTTTAACCTTGTTCATACAGTTTGATTGTTTCATGCTGGCGTGTCAAGTAAAAACCGGGCTTTTCACTACACAGGAAAACAAGAAACAGGTGTTAAAGGTCATGAAATACTTTTGCTTTTGATTGAAAACAAATTAATTCTCAAAGTATTGTGTATTACGATTTATTCTCCCACAAAAAGATTAAAATCTCTGTCATATGCGATTGTGAAATGTGAGAATATCGATTAGTGTGTCCCTCTGAAAAGGGCACGTCTGAGTGCTGTCATGATCCGCCAGTCTGTAAATATTCCTCTCCCGCTGCTGCTTTTCAGATTACCCCAATGGAGTGCGTCTCACTTCAGCTCTTCCAGGCGCAGACATCAAGGTTCTCATCAACTTCAACGCCCCCAACCCGCAAGACCGCAAGAAGTTCACAGATGACCTGCGGGAGTCCATCGCAGAGGTGCAGGAGATGGAGAAGTACAGAATAGAGTGTAAGCAGCTCTCATTCACTTTCATTATGTTGGAAAGGGTGACCAGGATAGTCCACAAAAGAAAGTCATATGGGCCTTAAAAAATGTGGTGTTTTTTCAAATAACTTGCACTGCAAACCCTGTCTAATGTTCGGTGCATTGACATAACATGACGTGAAATGATCAGTGAAGATGATGTGGTGTTTTTTTTCCAGCTGAACTGGAGAAGCAAAAAGGTGTGGTGCGTCCCAGCATTTCCCAGAGCTCAGGGCTGAAGAAAGAGACAGGAAATGGCAATCTGAGTCGCACCAGTCTAGATGACAGTTACGCCATAGGTGAAGGCCTCAAGAGAAGTGCCCTCAGCAGCTCCTTACGTGACCTTTCAGATGCAGGTGAGTGTACAGATCCACGTGACACGACGTGCTTCTGGCTTTATCTGTCACAAACTCTGGTTATTTTTGTGCAGTCTTGTCCAAACAATACTTCGCCTCTTGCCAAAGTAGATCGCTGAATGCTTGCTTCTAAGTTGGTGTTTGTCCACAATCATTAGTGTAGCCTTAATTATTTATCAGTTATAGCTGGGTGATATATAAAAAATATTTACAGTATTCAAGGATTTTATTGCCAATTTAAACTTAATCATTTGATCTGTTTAATGTGTTCTTATTTGACTATTAGGTATTCTAAAGACTTTGTCATTTTGACTAGATTCATGGTCCTTTTCCAGTAAAAATCAGTATAGGAAAGCATTCTTTGATTATTTTAAGTAGATTTTTACCAGTGTTGTTATTGTCAACTAAAACTAAAATTATTAAAAATTGTTTTCGGTAATTGAAGTAAAATATAAATAATAGATGAAAAACAAAAATTAGAAATGTTGCCTTGGAAAATAACAGAAATAAGTTGAAGCTGAAGTACTAAAATTACTAAACTGTAAATGAAAACTGAAAATAAAAATAAAAGAAATATGAATACATACTATAATAGTATATAAATAATACTAAAATAACACAGATTTTTACTGTATTTATGTTTTACATTAAACTTTTTATATCTCCATGGCTGCTTGGATGAAATGATGGCTCCTGTGATTGGAAAAACAAAAAAAAAATATATATATATATAATGCAATTATAATATTTATTATATTAAATAAAGAAATAAAATGCTGAAAAATATATTAATAATAAGAAAAATTATAAAATAAAAAAATAATTATATATATATATATATATATATATATATATATATATATAATGCAATTATAATATTTATTATATTAAATAAAATAAAAAAATGCTGAAAAATGTATTAATAATAATAAAAAATAATAGTAACCTGTATCACCCAGCCCTGTTATGAATGTCCTTCGCCATGGCTAATGAAGCTAGATGCATCCTGACAAATATTATCCTCCACAATAGTTTTTCCCACTCTATATTTGAACCTTCACACAATTCGTGAGCTGTGATATCTTCTCACCCTATTTAGCAGAAGGTTTTGAGCCCTAAACATGGCAGTCACTACACAGGGAAAGAAAATGGATAGTGTGAAGTGTGTCCTCACATGCCTTCTCTGTTAGAACAATCAGTTCACAGCGTAGTCACACTCCGTAAGTGTGAATTGAACTCGACCAAGCTGGTTGTTGAGACTGACGGCAGGAGACACTACACATATGAACCTGAGAGATGTATGGCAGAGCTATGAATATCCCACTCCCAGCAATCCTGTACAGCACTGAAAATGTGTGTAGTATCTTGTATAAAAATGGATTAAGAAGAATCTACGTGTATAGCAGTTGATAGCTTTGCTAACATTGTCATTCAGTCATTCAATACTTATTTCAGATTGACGATTGTTTCATACTGCCGGTTTGAGCTGCCACATTTGTATTTGACCATACATCAAAAATGATAATGATTTTTTTTTTTTTTACTGTTTTTGCTTTTTTTTATTCAGTTGCTTTTGTGATCTAGTGTAGGGATTAGGGCTGCACAATATTGGAAAAAACTGACATTGCAATATTTACATTTTCTGCAAATTAATAATTTTAGAATGAGTGGGGTGATTTTGTTAGGGATTGCAAAATATAAATTAATTAAAAAGCTGGAATTTTTTTTTTTTTTAATCTCCTGAAGACATTTTTTAGAAACCATTCTTTTAGGGCTGAACTATTTTTTTAATTATTTAATTTAATTTATTTATTTATTTTCACACTTGGGTTTACTTAGTATATAAAAAATACTTGGTATAAAAATGTTATACTTGGTATAAAAAAATATATATATCTCCACTTAAGTTTGCATAGGGCACATTCCCACAGTTTTTGACCAATTCAGTATAAATAATTGGGATTTTTATTGTGATTATTATTAATAATACACTGTAAAAAAAAAAAAAATTGATTTAACTTAAAAAAAGTAAGTTACCTGGTTGCCTTAAAATTTTGAGTTTATTCAAATAAAAAATTTGAGTTAATACAATGAAGGAGATTGGTTTAATCAACAGAAACTCAAAATATTATGTTATCTGAACCACATTAATTATCTAAGTTGATTTGACAAAAGAAGAAATGTTGTGATAACAAATCATGAAAATAATTTTTTACAGTGTATATTTCAAAAATAAGAAATATATTGTAATATTGTAACTGTTGTACTGTAAAATAAGAAATCGATTATTTGATAAAAAAAAAAAAATTATTTTGTAGTAAAATTCTAATACTAATATTTATATCTTAATTTCTTCATTTTTAATCATTAAACCATCAAGCTTTTATTCCATTCAGTTGAATTCAGTTCAGTTTGATTGTGGCACCTCTTGGTCTGCTGAAGCTCTGCATCATGGGCTTCACACATGTGGAAGAGCAGTGCCGCTCTGAAGCCGGTAGCGCATTTATTTATTTAATTACATCGTAGTCTGTGCGAATTGACAATTTAGCGATATCAATTTTAATTTGATATATCGTGCAGCCCTAGTAGGGATCTTCAGTTTGCTTGTAGTCATCAAAACCCAGTTTGCTTAAGACACTTGTTGAAGATGTAGCTCTATGCTTATTGATGTTAGGACCAGTATACCCTCATCCTTTGGCCCTTTAAAAGCTCCCGACCCACCTGGCTCTACCCTTCCTCCCTTTTCAGACTACGGCTGCTTGCTTCATGTCTCAATAGCGCCCCTGTAGGCAGGCAGGATATATACGCTTCTACATGCGCCTCTATATATCTGACTGTTCGAGCGTGCTCTAATCTATCATATTGCATGTCTCGCTCAGGCAAGCGGGGGCGCCGCAGCAGTGCAGGATCTCTAGACAGCAATATGGAAGTAAGTACCGTGATATAGGATGCAAGAACCTACAACAGGCCGCTATTCTGTGTGACAATGTTGCATTTTGAAACTGCAACTTTGCTTTATTTCTTTCTTTCTCTGGTCTTTCTACCATCTTTCTCTTTTTGGTTGCTTCTTTGCTCAGTAGTTTCAACTATCTGTATGTGTGTGGTGTTGTTTTTGAAATAAGTAGGCCACCCTGCATGCATTAGCTGCCTGTTCCTGTGGAGCTTATGTGGAATGATGGGGAATTCTGCCCCTGTGGCTCACATCACATATCATAACATCTCCACGGTCCAACTTAGTCAGCATGACTCAACTAATGCAAACATCCCATGTCACGTACAGTGGGCTGCGTATGTCTTTTTACTTTGTAAATTGTTTTGATTTGATTCCTGATGGCATGTTTCACTTGGCTGCTGCAAGTGAACAATAGTGTTGCATTAGAGCACTTCAAAAAGTGCGAAGTCTTCATTTCCTCACCGACCTCCAACCACTTGCCCTCTTCCTCTTCTGCCCTAAGCACCTTTTACCTCTCGGAATGCCTCGAAATAGTTTCCCATCTATGTGCAGATAAGCATAATAAACACGAGGGAGTATAGCAAAGGAGATGCTTTAATAAACTGGATTTGGATTGACATCCATTTTGTCCGTATAGGTTATCTTGTGTGCCAGTTTGATTGACAGCCTATCCTAGAATGCAGGAAAGCCCATATGCTCGCTTTAACATCACTAAATGCTAACTCAATCTTGCCTGTTCCAGCTTTTGCATGTAATGCATGGCTTTCAGGGATCTGCTTCAGTCTTTTATAAATGAATTAACTGCTGATGGATGGTCACGATGCATTGCTTGAGTGTTGGGTCCTTGTTTTATTATTACTGACATAAAAGAAATGTTTTTTACAGTATTTTTTTATGTGATACTATTTGGGATATTAACTTTCTGGTCTGTATTACACAGTACCTTTCAAAAATTTGGGGTCAGTATGATGCATTATATGCACGAAACGCATTAAAAGTGACAGTAAAGACATTTATAATGTTACAGTAGATTCCTATTTCAAATAAATGCTGTTCTATTCATCCAAAAAAAAAAAAAAAAAATCACGGTTTCCACAAAAATATTAACACAATAAATACTGTTTTCAACATTGATAATAATAAAAAAAAAATTTCTTGAGAACCAAATCAGCATATTAGAATGATTTCTGAAGGATCATGTGACACTGAAGACTGGAGTAACGATGCTGAAAATTCAGCTTTGAATTTGAATCACAGAAATAAATTACATTTTAAATTGTTTAATACCGTTATTTTAAGTTGTAATAATATTTCACAAAATAACAGTTTTGCTTTATTTTTGGTCAAATAAATGCAGCCTTGATGAGCATAAAAGCATTTAAAACATCTTCCAGACCCCAAACTTTTGAACGGTTGTGTATTTATGTCCTCTGACTTAAAATGTATGAAATATTTAATTACTAGGGATGGGAATCATTAAGAATTCAACTGAATTACACTTATTTTGATTCTGATTCTACTGGATGGTTCACGGTATTGATTGCAATAACAGTTCTTTTAGTATTTTAAAAAATTTGGTCCTTTTTTTCAACAAATATGCTAAACTAAAACTTTTTAGTTACATTTTAATACTTTTTTATGAATAATTAAAGTGCAATTTATTATGTCAAAGCTCTGTTCTGAATGTGTCTTTACACATTGCACAACTAGTCTATAACTCCATTAATTTAAGTGCGTCAGTAACAGTTTGTGGTTCTTCTTGATTTGGACATGACAAAAGTAATGACTTCAGTTCAAGAATCAAATCGATTTATTTAGCGAGTGAGCCATTACACTGATTAAAACCAATACCTCATGAGTCCAGAATTCATTTGTAAGTCCTTTTAATGATTTATTAAAATGAACTGGCTTATAAGAGTCATTTGTTAATGAACTGGACTATGCTGGTCCAAAGTTATGGACGTTCAAGAACCGTTAACATGAAAATCATTGGTGGTGTTTGTTTATTTCTTTTAAATGGAAAAATGGATTGGTTCCCAACCCTGATAATTACACATTTAAATAAACATTCAGAATGCAGAATGTGGAATATTAATAAATGGAACTGTGCTCTTGACTCATTGAGCATGCTGTACACATCTCGTGTTTAACTTCTCTGTTCTTCTCTCTCCCTCGTCCTCCTGCAGGGGTCCATCATTAGCAGCCCCCACATACGGCGCCGAACCCCTTCCAGCCGCGACTGCCCCTCCCGCCAGCAGTCCATCCCCAACTCCTCCTCTCTCCTTGGCTCCCTATTCGGCACCAAGCGGGGCAAGTCGCCCTCTCTGCTTTCCCAGTCCTCCCACCCCGCCCACCCGACACTCATCTCTCACACCCCGCACCCTACCAACCTGCACCACACTGCCCGTGATGGCGTCACCATCACTGAGACCCAAGCCCAGATGCACCCCCACCACGCTCAGTTTTGCCACATGCAGAATCCCCCTCCATACCACCACCACCATCACTACCACCCCCCAGCGCACATTCAACACCCGCCCCACCAGTACCACCCCCCGCCCGGCCCCTCTTCCTCTCACAGCCACTCGCACGGTCCCCACGGCCACGGGCCGCACCCGTCGCACCCCTCCCACTCCCAGCATGCACCTCACCACCACAGCCAGCCTCCGGCTCCTCCTCCGGCGGCCAGCAGCACCAAGCCCAAACACAGCGGCATCAGCACTGTGGTTTGAGCCCCTCTGTAAACTCTTTCCTCTTGGGAATGGGACCGTTTTTGGCGGGGTGACCGTTGGGCCTCTGTTTAGATTGTAACGTGCGACGGATTGTTGCTGCCTACCAGGACATGAACAAAAGGGCACCTTGACTCACGTTTCAACTCATCCCGTTTCCTCTGAGAAAAGGGAGCCACAATGTGTAGCACCGGCCTTCTGGGGCGGCTAGAACTCAAATCATCAGTTCTTACCAGTCATTGCTCAAGCTGTAGAGCCCCAGACAAAGCTGCTGCTGCTGCTCCATTTTAGAGACTTTCAACCCTCTCGACTTTGGCGGTGAAGCAAAAGCATGCGCAAAAGACCGTGGCAACTGTTTTCTTGTACTTAATTACCTAAATGCATTAACAAATAGCCTGCTTATTAGTTTGCAGAAACTATGTTTTTGCTAGAAGAACGGTTTGAGAGATCGGTCTGTTGAAGTCAGTCACAACGAGTGGTGTTCCAGTATTTAATGTAGCTGTAGACCACACATTTCTGTGATATAGTTAGGGGACTATAACGTGCCAATTACTAAAAAGCAGTGACTGAGTTATTCAGAAAAAAAAAAGAAAAAAGATTTGCTTTGTGTATGTCGTGCATATAGTATTTTGTAAAATAATAATAATAATAATAATAATAATAATAATAATATTAGCAACTATTGTTATTATTGGTATAGAACAAAGACGATCCGAAAGCCTCAGATAATATCTCAGTATTCTCTGTTTACTCACAACGTAGGAGTTATACTAGTTTTCACTGATACTCAGTAGGTGGCCAATTGAACAACGTGGAAATTATTGGTTGCCTTGGAGTTGGAAGATTCTCCCGGAATCTCCGGCTTGTGTTCGTTCCACCTCCTTTGAGATCTACGTAGCGCTAACCAATCACAGGGATTGTGGGAAGGGGGGGAGGGCGGAACACTGATGGATCCTCCACGGCCTCGACTCGTCGGTCCCGGCCACTGCTGCAACATGGTTTTATTTTTTTAACTATTTTTTTAGAGATGAATAAAACAATATGAAACAAATGTACATTTGAAGATGTTTATGGTAAAGCCGGTGCGATGAAAAGGCTATTTTGACGTCTAACATTAGTGGTAGTGTTGGAGGAAAGCAGGCTGCACTTCAAAGCTGATCGAATTCTCTCCCCATATTTCAAAGCTTAGTTTGTGCAGAGATGTAGATTTTTCTCAGCAGGCTGAGCGTGTGCCCTCTTCTGTGTGGAAATGAAGTAGATTTGATACATATTCTTCTGTCCTCCTGTGAGAATGCCTTTCACTTGCTCAGAAACACAGCTAATGTAATGTAATCTAATGTAATGTAAACTGCATATAATATGTAGCAGTGGGTCGGATGGATGTGTTCTCACTCGGAACGGATTTGGACATGTTTTTTTCACACATATCCCCTCTCTTGGTTCAATTTTTGACTTGTTTTATACTGTAAGTAGATAAATGGTGACAGAGCTGTGATTCGATGTATTCGTTTTGTGTGTCAACGCTCTTTTAACTCAAGCACAGAGCTTCTGAACAGCACTTGTCTTTGTAAATACTCACTTAATGTACAGAAATCACAGCTGAAATGAGCTCAGTCTCTTATACGAGACCAATGTCAGCATTTACGACATTTGCTGTGCGTTGTTTCTCTTTTTTTCTGATTTTGTTTGTTTGTTTTTTTAAACTAATCATGTGCAATATGTATGTTTTGGTTTTGTAAATTCAGAATTTCAACCAATTGGTTGGTTGGTTTGTTTTTGTTATATCATATTTCTAACAACATATACATCTGTCCCCATATTGTTTCTCGCCCACATCGACAACTCGTTCTCCCTGGTCTCTGTTTTACCTGCAACATACTGTCAGGAATGTCAACTAAAGTACTCTTGCATGTAAATTGTACAAAATATTCTCTAGATATTGCATAATTCCTGAGATATTATCAGTGTTACAGTTGACCGTTGTTAAATGAGTGATGATGATGAACATATTAAAATCTGTAGACTTCTCTTCATTCAAAATGTCTTTATCCTGTTTCGTACCAAAATAGAATCAATTAGGAGACATCCGTTTATTATCTGGGCTTAAAAATCAAACACTGATCATCCAGTAGTTTATAAATGAAAATATTAGCCGGTAGCCTAATCATAATGAAGTGCCGCAAGGGCACGTCCGTGTAGTAATAAAAGCTTACGGATAATAGAGCATAAATCCGTGTCTATGTCATTATCAGACTTCATAACACCTGGCTTGTTCCCAAGATGCACCGAGGCCAGTAATTTGTACAATACAACATTAATCAGACCATCTCTGTGTATGAATGCGATCACCCGAAGCCATTTCTGATCATAAATTCAGAGAACTGTCAAAAAAGAGTCTTTTTATATGTTTTTTTTTTTTGTTTGTTTTTTTAGGTTTTTTCACCTTTGAGTTGAATGTTTTTATGGATTTCAGTGCAGTGTATTTGTAAATGTATTGTGGTGCTTCAGCTTTGTACTGTATAGTACTGGACGGCCAAGTCAAAACGTCACAAAGCTTTGCATGCAGCTGATGCCTAGCACCTCTGGTTGAAATGTGAGCTTATTTAAAAATGAAGAAATGTGCTTTCTTTTTATTATGCTCTTTCTCATCTTTTGTTTGTTCGATTGGTTGGTTTTATTGTTTGTTTCCGTTTTGTTTGTGATGTTGGCTTGCTGTTACTTTTTATTCTGTGCCACTTCTCGGCATGTGTATCACTTGTTTACTCCCTAAAAAGATCATTACACTTCAGTTTTTTTTTTTTTGTTTTTTTTTTTCTATAAAAAGCCTGTGTCGCTGTATATATATCACAAACCAATGTGAGAAATTAGAAAAAAAAAAGCATATCATATAGAAATCTAATATGGATGATAAAGGGAAAGTGTAAGTGTAGGGGGTTTCTGGATGGCCGTGTACATAGTCTGTATTATACTTTTTTGTTTTTCGCTCAACCATCGCTTTGACGGTGTAGTTCTTTTCCACCTTGAAGAGACTCATATTAACATGACACTGCTTCTGCTACCAAATGTACTTATTGAATTTGTCATAGGATCTTCTTTAATAAGCCGACTGTTACATGACTCTCACCGCCTTTCATGTGCGTCCACTCAAACATGCATTTCTTTCTTTTTTTCTTTTTTTTTTTTTTACTTCCAAATGAGGAGAGGAGAACTATGGTTTTAATATGCATTCTGTTTCTAAGTAGATGACGAGACCCTATTGATGTTTAACTATAACTGTGACCATGTTGAGAACATGAAATAAAACAATATACCATGAACTTGTATTGTTCTGCATTAAAGCACACATTACGTTGATGTAAATCATTTTGAATGCATTTTCGGTGGATCTCAAGAGCCATCTTATTAATAAACTCTTGTAGTTAGATATGAAGCATGAGAAATAGCCTTCAAAACTCTTGTTGAATTCAACATACAGTACATTTGAGTCAGCAAGGTCATTGCGTAACTGATTTTCTGTAAGGTTTGGTGGTTCTCAGAAGAATTCTTGCAATAGTCTTTATCGTTCTGACATATTTTTAGTTATAATTTTCTTTCTAAAGCATTCTATGAATGGCTGGTAGTCTATTAGTCTTCTCAGTACTCTTTAAAAGATTTTATGAGCTTGAGTTTCTTAATATCTTTATTTTTGTGAACGTCAAACTCAAGGTAAGTACTGGAATTTGAATGTCAAAGAAATCTTCCATTATACACAACCATCCATATGAGGTCTGAATTAGACATTAAAGAGCCAAGACATCACACAAACGCTTTGAAAATTTATAAAAAAAATTTTTTTTTTAGATTATCTAAAGATTTTTTAGATTATGTGTCCTTGCTGAACAAAGTTATTAAACACATTTATGATATTACAAAAGATTTCTATTTCAAATGAATGCTGTTCTTTTGAATCCTGAAAAAAAAAAAAATCTATAATGGTTTCTACAAAAACAACTGTTTTCAACATTGATAATAATAAGTCAAGTCAAGTCACCTTTTATTTATATAGCGCTTTTTACAATGTAGATTGTGTCAAAGCAGCTTTACATTGATAACTGGTACATTATTTGGCTGCACAGCAGCTCTTAAAGAATAGTGTCAATGCAGGCAGATCAAAGCACTGTTGAATATCAAATGTCAAATGACCAAGTGTCCCCAACTAAGCAAGCCAAAGGCGACAGCGGCAAGGAACCCAAACTCCATCAGGTGACATCAGGTGACAGACAAGTGGCAAATAGGTGTTTAAATGGAGAAAAAAACCTTGGGAGAAACCAGGCTTAGTTGGGGGGCCAGTTCTCCTCTGGCCAAATATGCTGATTCGGTGAAACATTTCTTATTAGAATGATTTCTGAAGGATCATGTGACGTGGAATAAATGACATTTAAAATATATTGAAATAGAAAAGTTATTTGAAATAGTAATAATATCTCAAAATGTTATTGTTTTACTGTATTTTTTGATCAAATAAATCCAGCCTTGGTGAGCATAAGATGTTTAAAAAACATTTTTAAAAATTTCACCAACCCTAGACTTGAATGGTAGTAGTATTTGTAATAAAGATAAGGCTGAAAGCCTTGAAATTCATGTTTTCATGAAGAAACTGCACAGCACCTCTGTTGTGAATGTCAGGATAAACTGTTTCTTATGCATGTGTGACCTACAGACAGGTGGTGAGAAAGGGACTCAGTGCCCTTTTTGTCTGTGTCTGTCTGGCTTGCTGTAGGCTATAAATAGAGCAGCTTTGAGAGTTAAATCCTCATTGTCAACACTAACGGCGGCATCGCTGCCCAAAGAAGGCCTGCAACGAAAGAGAACCGCTGAACTACTAATTACTGTTTTTTTATTTATTTATTTATTTATTTATTTTTAAATAATATCTGAACGCATGAATCCACATAAATCTGAGTAACAATTGTGATGAATTCAGTGACTAGTAAGAATTCACGATCAATGTTTTCACTCAGCATTGAAATGAATAATAAACAAAGTGTGTATTTGCAGCTAAACACTGACATCTGCAGGGCATGAAAAGAACTGCACCCTAGTAGACTCGTGTCGTCATCAATGTGAGACGAAAATGGGTGAAAGGTGTTTCAGCCAGTCGTAGGGTGATCGGGGTGAGTATCTACGTTAAAGATGAGTCTGACCAAACTTACTCTTTTGACAAATACGGTCAAGCTTGGGAGAAGTGTGTTCGCTGCACGAGTCGCACAAACAGGAGATTGTCTACATCACTTTCAGTCGCGGCGCTCCGTTAGAACCAGTGCGAGGAGTTTGGCATATGCTAAAGATCTGTTTCTGGGCAAAGTAAACAAGGTAATGTAAACCAAATGCATAATTTGTTGTATTACTATGATTTACATAACTGACATACCTATTTAAATGTGACCATATATATATATATATATATATATATATATATATATATATATAAATGGCTACAATAATGTCAATAATATTCTTCATTATTATCATTCTTCTGTAATAAATATTCTGTAAAAGACTAATTTTACATAAAAAATATATATATATATATATATATATATATATATATATGCATACATCTTTCAGGCTGAAGTCTTTCCCTACCCAGAAATCAGCAATGAAGAACTGGAGGAGATAAACCAACTTGTTCAGCCTGTGGAGAAGTTTTTCAGTGAAGATGGTGGGTACAAAGCAAGCATATATTGTGTTTTTGTCTATTTATTGTGAGCTTGCTGTATGTTGGATTATTATATTATATTATATTATTATACTAACATACTTTGATATTTCAAAAATACAGTGGAGTCCACTTGTGAAAATGTGCATTTTTTACAATATAAAGCAGCATTTGTCATACTAAAGCAGGGCCGTAACCACAATAGACACTAGAAATGAAACAAAGCAGGGCCGTAACCCCAATAATTAGAAATAACCAAATTGTCCCCCCTAATATTTGATGATATTGATGATTTTGTACTCCATTATACACAGCTATGTTGTTAGGATGACAAAAAATTTTTTTTTAAAAGTTACATTACATAAACATTTTTAGGCTGGTCTGCCTCAGTGGTCTAACAAGAAACGTTTTGCATTTTTTTTTACATATTAGAGATACAAATAAGAGTGAATATATTTTTTTAATAATGCTTAATAATTTGCAAATAGTTTAAAATGATTTCTTAACTACATGGAATTTTTGCTGTACTTGTTTCTTTTTCGTTATTCCATTAAATCCCTTTTAATATTTTAATTATTTAATTCCTTTTAATACAAAAGTTACCCAATAACAATTCAGTTAATTAATAATTAACAAATATAATTTTTTTGCTTCAGCAAAGAGATCTTCCATTTGTACAACGAAAATTAAAAAGTTTAAGATTTTCAAATTTTATATATAAAATACCTGATCTCAGCTTTTGCAGTTTCCTGGATTCATACAAATTATTAAGAAATGTCCTTTTCTCTTGTACTTGTGCAAATATCACCTCTAGTTGATTCTAAGAAGATCGACCATGAGGCTGTAATTCCTCCTGAGACTTTGAATGGACTGAAGGAACTGGGGCTGTTTGGAATCCAGATACCTGAAGAATATGGTGAGACTGACCTCTGACCTCATATGAGGGATCATTTCTAATATACTGTCAGAGAGTTTCATCTGCTTGTTTGCCTGTTTCCTCCAGGCGGTCTGGGCCTCTCAAACACCATGTATGCCAGGTTAGGAGAGATCACGTCTTTAGATGGGTCTATTGCGGTCACGCTTGCAGCACATCAAGCCATTGGCCTGAAGGTGAGCGAACGACTTTCAATGTTGCATTGTGGGTCCTATATTAATTACTATGTTGTTTGATATTTTAAAGACAAGTTACATTACATAGCCGCTGCATTTCAGGGAATTTTGATTGCTGGAAATGACGCTCAGAAAGCAAAATACCTGCCCAAACTAGCAACAGGAGAGCATATTGCAGCTTTCTGCCTCACTGAACCTGGAAGGTACTGTATTTCACCTAAGATTTAGAACTGATCCTTTTTCAAATCTGCTATGATTATGATTTTAAATGAAACGTACTCTCGTGTGTTAGTGGCAGTGATGCTGCATCTATACAGACACGGGCCACGCTGACAGAAGATGGGAAGCACTTCTTGCTCAATGGCACAAAGGTGACTGCTTCAGTCAAATCATTCTGTCTGGTTTAGTGAAATCTCTTCACTGGCTGTATTTCGATTAAATGTTGATGTTTGCTCTCAAGTTTTGGATTTCCAATGGCGGATGGGCAGACATCATGACCGTGTTTGCCAGAACTGAAGTTGTTGACAAAGATGGTCAAAAGAAAGATAAGATCACAGCTTTCATTGTAGAGCGGGAGTTCGGTGGCGTCACCAGTGGCAAACCTGAAGACAAACTGGGCATCAGAGGCTCAAACAGTGAGTTTGAACTTTCCCCGACTTTTCTGTTTATATTAAGATAGTTATTCTGATAGTTTTTATTGTTTTTGCGATCAAATAAATGCAGCATAAGAGACTTCTTTCAAAAACATAAAAAATCTTAAGTAATTAGTAATAAATAATTCAATACTTTTTAGTGAGAGCAATTAGTACAGTAAAATAATTACACTCTTATTAATAGCTAGTAATTATATAATATACACACACACTAATATTCAAAAGTTTGGGGTTGATAAGATTTTTAAGAAGTCTGTATGTATATGTATGTATGAATTTATATATATACACACACACACACCCAATAATGTATGTATGTATGTGTGTGTATATATATATATATATATACACACACACACACACACACCCAATAATGTATGTATGTATGTGTGTGTGTGTGTGTGTGTATATAATATATATATATATATATATATATATATATAATTCATACATACATATACATACAGACTTCTTAAAAATCTTATCAACCCCAAACTTTTGAATAATAGTGTGTGTATATTATATAATTACTAGCTATTAATAGAGTGTAATTATTTTACTGTACTAATTGCTCTCACTAAAAAGTATTGAATTATTTATTACTAATTACTTTCTAAATCCCATATCATCCTCAACCAGTTGAACATTACAAGGATAGACATGAAACTGCTCTTTTAATTCTTTTAAATAAATAATATTAAATTGCATAAATTATTCTTGAACTGACCAAAGTATTTAAAGGGAGAAGTTTACATTAAAAACATACAGACGTTTAATTTTGATCTTAAATCCACTATTGTTTAATATAGAATTGTTCTATAGTTTATGCAGTATTTAATGAAATTAAATCAGAAGTAACTGTAATTAGATTACAGAAAAAAATTAAAAGTAATCCCTTACTTTACTTTTTCAATGAATGAAGTTAAAAGGGTGTTTAAGCCCCTTTTTGGGCTTGCACATTCATTGAATATTTGTACTTTCCACAGCTTCTGAGATCTCATTTGAAGACACCAAGGTGCCAATCGAGAATGTTATTGGTGAAGTCGGTGGTGGTTTTAAGGTGATCCAAACACACAGCCCAGCACATTTTATAACACTATGATAGCCTGATGTTGCATTGACACGCGACATGTGTCATCTTCTTTAGGTCGCCATGAACATTCTGAATAATGGGCGCTTCAGCATGGGCAGTGCAGGTGCAGGGGTGATCAAGAAGCTGATTGGTGAGAACATGATTCTTTGAAAATTCACAACACATCCTTCGAGTTAAAATCAATTTAAATTAATTTACATGCCATGTATTTCCAGAGTTGACATCAGAATATGCAGGCACGAGAAAACAATTCAACAGGAGCCTTTCTGAGTTTGGAATGATTCAGGTACATATGTTGTTTTTAGTCATATTGAATTATTCTGTTAAATTTGTTCGCTTTATTAACATTCAGCATATGTTTTTTATTTTACTTGGACACAGGATAAGTTTGCTACTATGGCCATAAATGCGTTTGTGATGGAGAGCATGGCTTACCTCACTGCTGGAATGATGGACCGACCTGGAGTCCCAGACTGCTCTCTGGAGGCCGCTATGGTCAAGGTAAAGAGACTTGAAATCATCATCATCATTTGAACTCATAAATGAAAAACAACACACTGGAGCTGCTCCTGTTATCATCAGATGACCCTCAGTGGTGATTTTACAGGTCTTCAGCTCTGAGGGCAGCTGGATCTGTGTGAGCGAAGCCCTGCAGGTTTTAGGAGGCCTGGGCTTCACCAAGAACTACCCCTATGAGCGCTACCTCAGGGACTGCCGTATCCTCCAGATATTTGAGGTACAGAAGAACATGGTTACAGCTGTAATATGTGTTATACTGACCTGAAATGGAAGCACAGCTGTTTGTAAGCTCAGTGCTTTATATAGAATTTGTGACAAGCTCAGACTTGTGAAGTAGTGTGCTGTGAAATCAAATTAGGTGCTGTGAAATCAAATTGGCAAAATCATTTTATGTACTTCTAATGTACATTACAGAGTTTTGGAGTCTGTACATTTTTTTTTTTTTTTTTTAAATGTTTGAAAGAAGTCTCTTATGCTCACTAAGGCTGCATTTTATTTGATCAAAAATACAGTGAACAGTAATACTGTGAAATATTATTACAATTTAAAATAACTGTTTTCTATTGTAATATATTTTAAAATGTAATTTATTCCTGTTATGGCAAAGCTGAATTTTCAGCATCATTACTCCAGACTTCAGTGTCACTTGATCTTTCAGAAATCATTCTAATATGCTGATTTGCTGCTATAGAAACATTTCTTTGTGGAATATTTTTGTGGGATTTTTTTTCATGATTCTTTGATGAATAGAAAGTTCAAAAGAACAGCATTTATTTCAAATAATCTAATAACATTACAAAAGTCTTTACTGTCACCTGATTAATTTAACACATCCTTACTTAACTATTAATTTCTTTCAAGAAAACAAATCTTACTGACCCCAAACTTCTAAATGGAAATGTACATGAAACAGTGGCCAAAAACTAGACTAAAAGCAATAATTTTGTTATCTTACTTTTAATATTAAACCTTAATAGCAGGGATCAGTTTAACTTGAGGCTTGTTTTTCTCATCAGTTATTATTATATGTAATTATTTGCAATTAATTAGATTTAAATAAGTGGTGCATCACATTTTTTAAATAAATGTAAATTCAAAAAAATTGAATAAATCATAAAAATTCTCAATTTTTGACCACCAGGGGGCATGTTGACAAACGTAAGTTTCCAGCATGAATGTGCAAAAACAATTAAATGAGAAATGCATTATATAATACTGTTTCTTTTCTCTTTTTCACTCTGTTTTTTAGGGCACTAATGAGATTTTGAGGATGTACATCGCACTTACAGGAATGCAGTATGCTGGCAAAATACTAACAGGAAAAATAAAGTATGTAAGAAATATATACATTTATAATTTGTCATCCTTCATGATTAATTCATATTAAAGAGTAAGCTGCATTTTTTAACACGTGATATTGTCTTCTCACAGGGAGATGAAGAAGGGAAATGTGGGAGTGGTGTTTGAGATTCTGGGAAAGAAATTGAAGGACTCAGTGGTGAAAACGGTAGACTTTGGACTGACCGGCAAAGATGGTGTTGTGCACCCCAGTCTGACGGTACAGAAGCTGCTTGTGCTCTATATGACTGTAATCAGCAATAATATATAGTAAAATGACACCAGTGGTCATAAAATGAACAGGGCTTAAAGTTTTCCGGCACCGTGCCGGATCTCCGGCGTGCGGCATTTGGCTGCGGAAAAAAATATAGTCCTACATTTGTCTTGACTTCCTATCGTGCTTCATTTCATTCATACAGTTTGTACTCATTAATTGATAATATTGTACAATGTTTTAAACATTTAAACAGACATCGAATAGTAGAAAGTGTGTATAATGTAGTGTTTTAGTTGATAGCAGCCTACTTTTGACAAAGCTTATTTCTGAGAGACGCAAGAGAAACGCGGCTATTTGATTTACGAACGCGCTGCTCATTAGAGTTTTCACCCATTTGTGTATCATATCGTCTATCGTCTATCATCTCGCAAGGTTTAAACATTTAAATACATATCAAATAGTAGAAAATGTTTATGATGCAGTATTTTATTGATGTATTAGACTAATTTTGTCAAAGCTCTTATTTCTGAGAGACAAACAGCGCGGCTATTTGATTTGCGCTGTGCTCAGTTTACACTCATTCACTTCACACACACATTAGCCTATTAAGTAGTAATTTTAGAGATTTGTGTAATTTTGTGCTATCCCTCGGCTCACCTGTTATACATCAAACACGAGGAGTGACTGACTGTTTTCCCATACACTGGAGTGAGACCATGGACGTCTCTCGAGCTGTCGCGATCTTTCTTGGCACTCTGTGGAGCGACTAATCGCTGTAGCGCTTCAGTTCACGCAGAGAGCACATGAACCGACCACATAGCCTACCTGTCAACACTCCCGTTTTTGCCGGGAGTCTCCCGTATTTCACACCCATCTCCCTCCCCCTCCCGTTTAGCTATTTCTCCCGGGAAACTCCCGTAATTTGTATGGCCCAAACCTCGTTATAAGAATAATCAAATTATATTATTCCAAGGTTGTCCAGTTGCCAGATTTTGTATGAAACGCATTCTACTCGCGCAATCGACACATCATACAAATTCAAACCCATTTGTGACCTCAACCTGGCAACCTACAACCCCGTTGCGCTGTTGATATCTGCGCAGTCGACGCGAGAAGTTGAATCAAGGCAAGCATCACAATAAACCTCACAAGAATCGAAAATAGGCTACTTTCCCATAAACTGGAGTGAGATCATAGACATCACGTCTCTGTCGCGGTCTATCCTGGCGTTCAAGCAGAGCGCACGAACCGATCATCTCTTCCACTTTATTGTTACAACATGAAATAAACATGAATGAACCTCTGAAGGTATGTTGAAAGATACAGTACAACTTAAAAAAAAACCGTACCATGTCTCATGTAATCGCTCAATGAGTGTTTCAACCGCGGAAATACGTCAATAAAACAGATTGTAAAAAACGTCGCATTTACCTCAGAAAAGCCGTTCAGTGTCCAAAAACTCGTTAGTCAGCTACAAAAATGAACTTATAGAGGAGCAATTTGCTAAATGTATGCACTACAGGCTATATCCCTTATTTGTACTTAACATGTGCTTCAATATTGAATGTATGTTTGAATAAATCCGTTTTATGTCAGCCACCATTTAAATGTTTAATGAAGGAAATGTTAAATGTTTATGAAAGAAAATCGTTTTCAAATAATGTTTTTATATTTAGCTTACAAATCGATTAATTTTAACCTTTTAATAATATAATGATGTACCAACTGTTGCTCCTGTTTACAGCATTAGTTGAGAGATATTTTTTTTCTTTGAGGAAATTTGCCATGTACTTAATCTTATAGGCCCCAAATTAATCAATATTGAATCGAAGGTAATCAAATCAAAATCAAACTGCAAGCTCCTGAATCGAAATCGAATCCAATTGTGAAATTTGTGTCAATGGCCAGCCCTAGTGTCATATATATATATATAATATTTATTTAATTTTTTTTTTTTTTTTTTTTACTTGAATCAAATGTTGTTTTTTTCCATTTATTTTCTTGTCAGAGTGCACCAAAACGCTTCGTTTAAATGTTAAAATCACAAACAAAAAAACGCCAGAACAATTTAGTTTGTACACATCACCTTTTTAACCTCTTTTGAGTTTGCAGGTATGTAGTTAGTTTGAAGGAAAATCATTTTCAGATAATGTGTTTTTTTTTTTTTGTTGTTGTTGTTTTTTTTGGTCAAAAAACCCAGCATATGTGAACAACCTCCCCTGAATGAATGTACGGACTACGTCATGGTAATATTAACAGCAGCTCAGGGATGTCCAGTAAAAGTCCTGTCACCCTCACATCTGATCTCGTCTAGTTCTCCAGCCAGTGACATTTCATCAGGCGGAATCCTTCCTTCTGATCTCTCCTTAAAACATGTGTGGTCGAGTAATTGAACCCAGCTTGTTCTCAGTGAAGTGATGATGTCATCTTTCTCCCACAGGAGAGCGCCAAAATGTTCGAGCAGAACGCTGCATTCTTCGGCTCTACTGTGGAAAGCTTACTGTACCGATATGGAAAGGTAAAGTTTAGCATGAAAGTATTTTAGTTATTATTTATTACATTATTTTGAAACTTTGCAGCTGGTTTGATCTTAGATAAATGAAATTATTATTATTTATTGTATAATTTTACTGAATTTTATTAATTTTTTACTTTAGTGTTCACAATTTTTATTTATTTATTTATTTTTATCAGACTCTGGATGATGGATAATGTCATGCCAAAGCAAAACTCTCTTTTTGCATAAAAACTATGCTATATTTATAGTAAGCCAAGCTTCAAAGTCACCATTGCCATCAATCTCACATTTTCCCCACCATCAGTTTTTAATCCGAGTTTGTCCACATTCCTCAGATGCTGCCAGAAAAAAAAATGACCATTCGTTTAATGTAAGGCGTGTTATTTCTTTCGGTTGCTATCGTAACGCACAAGGCAATTAGCGTGGGCCGTTAGCACTGCTGGGACCTCGTCTCTGGTCCCTTCTTTCCTGTTGGGCTGAGGTAATGTTCATGTGTGACACAGCTGGCCTCACTCTCTCTTTTCTGAATGAACGTCTGTGTGGCCGTGCTATTGTAATCAGACTGCAGTCACAAGAGAGCAGCCTGGAAGTGCTTCAGATTTCCACGCACTGTTTTTTCTTTTGGAGCGCACCACATTTCATCTTCATTCATTCTCGTTTGCAGGAAACATTTAAAGGAATAAATCCCCCCGCCGCAAAGTTTTTGCCTACATGCTGTGTGAAATACGAACTGTAGAAAGGCAGGCACGTCTTGTCTCTTTATGGGTATTACCGTAAGGACGGCCTTGATTTGTCCTACTTTGAATGACCTAGATCAACTGAAACATCTTGAAATATGATTTTCCGACACTGTTCAATTCTAGAAACAGACAAATCTGTGCTTACATGTTTATTATTAACATTTACTACCACAGGTTTGGAATACTTATTATTTTCTAAATTTTATTGTTCATTGTAATCAAAACTGTGAAATAACACAAATAAAAGCAACAGCATTATACAGTTACTAAAAATAAATAAAACCTTTTGTTTTTTTAAAAAAAAAATTACTTTTGAAAATAAATGTATATATCAAAACAGAATTTATATTTATCTACAAAGCATGAATTCCAAGCATAAACTTTTAGAACAAAAATGTTTTTTTAAAATCATGAGAAACATAAATTTAGTAAAGTGTGTCTGGTAGTGTACACTGCCGTTCAAATGTTTGGGGTCAGTGAAATATTATTTATTTTTAAAGAAATTAATACTTTAATTCAGCAAAGATGCATTACATTTATCAAATGAGTGAAGACATAATGTTACAAAAAAAAATTAAAATAAATGCTGTTCTTTCTATTCATTAGTTTCCACAAAAATATTAAGCACAACTGTTTTCAGAAATGTTTCTTGAGCACCAAATCAGCATATTAGAATTAGAAAACAGTCATTTTAAATTGCAATAATATCTCACAATATTACTGTTTTCACTGTATTTTTAATCAAACAAATGCAGCCTTGGTGAGCATAAGAGACTTACAATCTCCAAATTACACAAAAAATACTTTTTTTCCCTTTTTTTTTTATTGCATAGCATTTTGATTTTTTTTATAGAAAGACTTTTAACAACAAAAAAAAAAACCCTCTAATATCACAGATTAAAACATTTGTAACTTGGTCTGTTTCAGACAATCGTTGAGGAGCAGCTTGTGCTGAAGAAAGTTGCAGATGTATTAATTAACCTCTACGCCATGACAGCTGTCCTGTCCCGCACCAGTCGCTCCATCAGCATCGGCCTGCGCAACCATGACCATGAGGTAACAGACTCTTAAACCTTCCACACTGAGGTCACAAGATCAGCCAAAGTGAAGGAGCATGTAACCTGGACCTGTAAATCAATTGTCAGTATTGAGACTTGTCTCGATACATCACCCTTTTCTGTTCATTGTTCAGTCAAAGCATTTAAATGAAGGATGCTGTGGTGAATGAGTACAGATTAGGGCAGAAAAAAAGAAATGGTTCATTAACTGAGAAGAGAGAGTACTCAACTTAAAAGGATGATTTTATTTGTTTGTGGATGTTGCAATGTGAAAAAAAAAAATGCATTTCTTCTCAGAAGTCCTGGGAGGCATTTCAATAAGCTGAATTTTAATTCATAGCAGCAGAGCGGTTTTGATTTTGCATGAGAGAAACAATTGACCGAAATAATTGAACGAATTTTCAGGCTGTGACTGTGCTGATTGCTTGCATTGGCTTTATCCAACTCATAAAAAGTTATAGAATGTTATACATGCTTTAAAAGAACACTCCACTTTTTTTGAAAATAGGCTCATTTTCCAACTCCCCTAGAGTTAAACAGTTGAGTTTTACCGTTTTCGAATCCATTCAGCCGATCTCCAGGTCTGGCGGTACCACTTTTAGCATGGCTTAGCATAGTTCATTGAATCTGATTAGACCATTAGCATCTCGCTCAAAAATGACCAAAAAGTTTTGATATTTTTCCTATTTAAAACTTGACAACTTGGCACCTGTTGCACCCATGGTACGGCAGCAAAGTTCTTGATTATTACACCAAAATGAGAGTATAGTTCCTAGCCATATCGGCCTAGAAAATTGCAACTTTTCATTTTCCGTCGGTCTTAGTACACAATGTAACTACAGAAGAGTCAAGTTTTAAATAGGAAAAATATCGAAACTCTTTGGTCATTTTTGAGCGAGATGCTGACGGTCTAATCAGATTCAATGAACTATGCTAAGCTATGCTAAAAGTGGTACCGCCAGACCCGGAGATCGGCTGAATGGATTCGAAAATGGTAAAACTCAACTGTTAGGCTCATTTTCCAACTCCCCTAGAGTTAATTTTCAAAAAAAGTGGAGTGTTCCTTTAAAACATTAATTTCATAATTCCATGTTGTTGTTTTTCTGTCAATTCTCCTTCTGTTAAATTTATTCTAAGGTCACAGAGTTTTGCCAACAAAAACGTCATTATCAAGGAAATTTGCTTGCACGTTAATTTTAAAATCGTTAATGTAAACGACCTTGTTAAATCTCTACTGGCTTTCAGGTGCTGCTCACCAACACTTTCTGCAAGGATGCTCATTTCAAGAACAACTTCTTGTTGACTCAGCTTCAAAAAAGTGAGTAAAACGCACAGCTATAATTGATACCAGCCCTCCTCGTTTTATTGCATAGCAAGACAAAGCAATTGCACATGCTGTAGAATTTCCTCCACAACCTTACAAACCATAAGTCAGTCACTAACACTTGCATGCGCTCTTCATGTTGTTCCAATTACCATCTGCCTAATAACTCCAGTCAATGCGACGCATTAGATCAGAGCGTTCAGATTTAGTGAATGATTGGGTTGTGTGTTCTCTCCAGATTCACCGGAGAACAACGATGCCAACATAAAGAAGATCGCCCAGGAGGTCTTATCCAAGAGGGCGTATGTCTGCTCACATCCTCTGGACAGGACCTTTTGACATGGCTCTCGTTGTCCGACAGGCTTCCCACACCCATGTGTCTCCGTTTAACCCGAAAGAAGTGAGAGTTACTCCTGTGGTTATTCAATTAAATATAACTTGTTTCTCACAATATGCAGTAATGATTGAGCCTCACTTTATAATGTTTTAGTTCTTTTTATATCAGTTTTCTATGACATAGTGCCACCTAAGTGCTGCTCAGTATTGGTTGAAGGACATAAAATCAAAGCAATACCTTTAATGCACATGTAAGGTGATGTCTTTGTTAGTTCTCATCTCTATAATGTTTCTGCTGTGTTTGAAGTGGGCACTTTTCATAGGCGTCTGTGGACCTTCAGCAGGTTTCTGGAAGGAGTGTATGCTTTTCTCTTCATCCGTGAAAAGTAAAGCACTTCGCTTGTGCAGGAATGAATGTTGCCTCCAGTAATCTCTGTTAAAAATCCAAGCGTTAATGTCAGAACAGTTTCGTTATGAGGTTAAGGTTTAAAATTTGTTGATTGTTTCATTTTTTTTCTCATTTATCCGTGCCAGAAACACTTCCAAGAAGTGAGTTTAAATCTGAATGGTTCATGTTCCTTTCCAAGTTGTGGTATATTAATTTAAAACAGTACAAATGAAAGCACAAGGATTATTTCTAACCGGAAATGGAATTTGCTGTACTGGGATGAGTATCTTGGAATTGCATTTTTGTCCCAGCTCAGGCTGTGGTTCTGAAAAGGTCCCGGACAAAATGGAATATTGGCCTCCCTATCTGCTGAGCCAGTCGTTTCAGAAGGCTGGACCACAGAAATAACGGGAATGGGCTGAGGGAAAAAACGGGAATTAGATCTCGAATAGCAAGCTTAAACTGTTTAAAAGCATACTGAAATATTTAGAAAGGTTTGTTGAGAGTTTGTCAAGAAAATATGTACATCAGTATCCATATTAACTTATCTAACAATAAAACTTGCATAATTTTAAAAAATTATATTTGACTCATGCATATTATTATTTCCTGCAGTAATGTCATTTTGGGAAATCTCAAGACAGGTTATTTATTTATTTATTTTACTTTTAAAGCCATTCCTGGCCTTTTCAGAGAATATTTCATTGGCTTGTCCTTCAGTATGTCTTGTAGCTTATCCAGGCCTGCTCTCTTCATGTGACATTTGAACTCGGGAAGTCTTCCACTTCCTGTTGAGCTCTCGCCAAGCAACATCTTCCTCTGCCACCTGTTGTACTGAGAATCCTCATGGAGAGCCTCTCCTAAGCGAAATACATGGTAAAATGAGTCCCTTTAGTATCAAATGATCAAGGATGCTGATGATTATAACTGTTTATTACACAGCTTTCTGGAATACATGATTCTGACTGGTCAGTCTCTGCTTAGTCTTCAGACTGACGGCAGAAGGTCTGGACTCTATCACAGCTTTCATTGGCCAAGGACCGCCCAAGAAGACATTTGATTGACATGTAAAGCCTGGAACACACCAAGCCGACGGTCGGCCGTCGGGCAGTTTTTGTGCGTCGGCTGACTAAGTTTCCTCAGTGTGTTCCGCACCGTCGGCTGAAGTTGGTCCTCGTCGGCTTTTTTTCGGCCGATTCGACATGTTGAATCAGCGTCGGGCCATCGGCGAGAGAGAGAACTGTGATTGGCTGTTCAGTATAGCAAACCAGTCAGTTCACGAGAATATAAGCAAAAGTTATGAAAGCAAGCAAATGACGGCACAGACAGAAGGTTGTTCTAATTTTACGTCATCTTACCTGAGCACTCGAATGCACAAATATTTTCATAATAACAAGATGTATTGAGTGCATAGAAATGAACATACTTTTCAGAAGCCTGACATTTCTATTTAAAATATCCTTTTTTTTTTTATTGATCTTATGATGTATTCTAATTTATTGAGATAGTGAATTGGTGGGTTTTTGTTAAATGTGAGCCAAAATCCTCACAATTAAAAGAACCAAAGACTTAAAGGGATAGCTCACCCAAAAATGAAAATTTGATGTTTATCTGCTTACCCCCAGGGCATCCAAGATGTAGGTGACTTTGTTTCTTCAGTAGAACACAAATGATGATTTTTAACTCCAACCGTTGTGGTCTGTCAGTCGTATAATGCTTGTCAAAGGGAACTCCATCTATAAGAGTCAAAAAAAACATGCACAGACAAATCCAAATTAAACCCTGTGGCTCGTGATGACACATTGATGTCCTAAGACACGAAACGATCGGTTTGTGCGAGAAACCGAACAGTATTTATATCATTTTTCACCTCTAAAACACCACTATGTCCAACTGCCTTGCGCATCCGGTTGGTGAGGTCTGAACGCACTCTGACAACGGAAGTGATGTCTCGCACCCATTGAAGTATAAGCGCGAGACATCACTTCCATCATTAGAACGCGTTTTCAGACCTCACCAACCGGATGCGCAAGGCAGTTGGACATAGTGGTGTTTTAGAGGTCAAAAATGATATAAATACTGTTCGGTTTCTCGCACAAACCGATCGTTTCGTGTCTTGGGACATCAATGTGTCGTCACGAGCCGCAGGGTTTAATTTGGATTTGTCTGTGCATGTTTTTTTTGACTCTTATAGATGGAGTTCCCATTGACAAGCATTACACGACTGACAGACCGCTACAGTTGGAGTTAAAAATCATCATTTGTGTTCTACTGAAGAAACAAAGTCACCTACATCTTGGATGCCCTGGGGGTAAGCAGATAAACATCAAATTTTCATTTTTGGGTGAACTATCCCTTTAAAGTACTTCAGTCTGTGTGCATTGAATTTATTTAATACACGAGTTCCACAATTTGAGTTGAATTACTGAAATAAATGAACTTTTCCACAACATTCTAATTTATTGAGATGCACCTGTACATGCAGTCTTAGTTTCGCTTTCCCATTCTGAATGACGAATATAGATAAACATGTCTGCTTAAATAGACAGTTATCTCCTTTATAAGCAGGCGCAGAATGCGCGTGCTAGTTGACAGTCGGCTGAAGGTCTTTCGGTGTGTTCAAGCACATATTTTTTCCCCGACGCAGTCGACGTGAGGCGAATACACCGTCGGCTTTCATTGCCGCTAGTCGGGTTGGTGTGTTCCGGCATTAACGCAACCAATCACAGTTCTTTTTTTTTCGCGTCATGTTTAGGGGCGTGAAAATGTAAAGTCGATGTCACTACAATGACATACCTGCGTGCATCTACTAAATTATTCATTCAGGAACGTTTTGCAAGTTTACTGCAACAGCGGAGCCCCGAACTTTACATACTTTTGAAAATCCAGCGTTTAGTTTATCCTTATACGCACTCATTGTCACAATGACGGCGTTCTTCTTCCACAAGGGAGTTTGGCGTCACGGCATTTGTTTCCAGGCGGGCCATTAAAGAACGCGACACACACGTCTTCCTGACATTCTGTAGAATTCAACCAACCAGATGACAACTTCGAAAATCCTGAAGTGTTTCCACTTAAGTGTGTCATATCAAAGTCCCTATAGTCTTTGGCCATATGCATCAGACGTTCAGTCAATGGGTGTGACGTCTGAGGCTGGACTAGTCTCTGCTAGTGATGGGTGCTTTTGAATCATTTACAAATCTTTGTTTCGAATCAGTGGTTCGGAGCTTGTTTCAAATTTGCCAAGTTACATGATTTCAGTAAACAAGGCTTTGTTACGGCATAGTGTTTTAAACCTTGGTTTCAAAACATTTCAAAATTCTGAAGGTTCGTCACCAGATGACATTGATTTGGTTTTCTCATGAACGAGTGTCCAATGGTTTTAACTGATCTCGGGTCAATTTTATAATATAGGTTCATTTTTAATTAATTTCATGAATTTTAATATTTATGTGTGTATAATACAAAAAGGAGAATGATATTTAACTGCTTCTAATTAATCTAGTTTGCCAAGCCCTGCCTAATAACACAAAACAAGCACTACAAAATAATAAAAGAACAAATTTTATATTTAATGGCATTTAATTATTTGTAGGCTACATTACATTTAATAGATTGCACTTCATGATGACTTGCATTTGGTTTGTTAGAGGTGGTGTTATTCATGTTTGGGCTGAATTGTCTGTGAATCAGTTAGTGAAGCAATTGGTTCAATTGATTCAAAGTTTCGAAAAGCTTCTTAGTTTCTCCCATCAGTAGTCTCTTCATTCAGCGGTCCGATATTTTATAATATTCACCATCTTCCATGGCAATGTTATTTCAGTCCGCTTGTTCGGCGCCACTTTTCATGTTGCATTCAAACGCATCTGGCACCATCTTGCATCTCAATTATCGATTGTAGTGAAAATTACATCAGAGAACTTCAGTCCTATTAACGTAATGTTGTTGCAGTGTTTTGCTCATGTTGCTAGATCAATTGTTTTAGGGTACATTCACACAGAACACATTTTTGTGTTTAAATATGTGAAACGCAGCTGGGCAGTAGAATAAAAAAAACAAGTTCTAGAAATATTAAGGTATGCTATAAGGTAAGTTTTTAAAAAGGTGAACTTCTTGAGCACCACATTTTTAGAACATAATGTCTGGCGTGAGACTTAAGTACAACGGTCAAACTTGTCCATCTACTGCATGTTTACATAAACCTTTTATGTGCAAAAATCATTCTGTGTGAACGGCCACTAATTGATTATTTTTCTTTAGTGGAAGCTTTAAGATACTATATAGGTACAATTATTAAAAAATATTCCTACTCAAATCAATATTTCATTTCCATGTATTTATTGATTTGGTGAGTAGACGTTTAATAAGAATGATCAAATGTGAAATAGCATGATTTGTTCATCTTAATGAGAATGATAAGATAAAGTTACCAGTCAAATGGATGCTCAGGGGCAGCTCTGGTCTAAATGGGGGCTTGGAGTAAAGTTCAAAATCCTGATATCTGTAGATCCATGGCAGCCTGGATCTGGAAAGTGTTGGCTTCAGTTTATTCCCATGGAGAATGTTTTCTCTCCAAAACTGTGAATCAATAGGCATAACAAATTAATGCTTTTCGGGGGGGGAACACAAACATAACACATTCAGTTGCTTAAATGGGAGAAACTGCTAATGATAACATCAATCTATCATCTGTAAGGTTCACATTTTTGGGTGCTATGCTCATGTTCAGCAGGGAACAATAAGTTAAAGACTCTGAAAGGCAGATAAATCAATTTCAGCCAACCACATGCTTCTAGATAATGCTTTGTGTCCCATGAGTCAATCAGTGTTAGCCCTGTCACCATACTTGCAACTAAATACTGTTTTAAGCTCTGGAGATCTGTAAAGAGGTGGGCAAGGTAGGTAAACATCAGTAAAACTCTATCTTCTTGCTTAAGCTCTTAGGAATGCCCATAAAGTTGACATTGCACTGAGAGAGAAACATGACACAGATGGGGGTAACGGTGGTATGGCATGACCCCAACAGCACCATTCTCAGCTCCTCTATCCGAGCATTGTCTGGGCGCTTTGGGTGCTGGTTAGATTCAATACTGCTCCTAAAACCTGGGTAAGAGAAGCGAATGCAAGTGGAGTCCTAGAAAGAGAAAAAATAGCCACATTTCACTTACAGTTTTGCATTGCTAAATAAAGGCTTAGAAGTTGTTTTTTATATATTTCATGGAAATTGATGCCAACCTTTGATAGTACTCTGTAGAGTAGTTCTCCACCCTGAGTTGGAGAGTTCATTGTTTGAACATTGTGGTAATGGATGGTCTGATCGTCAGTTACATTATGCAAAAGCACATTAGGCTTTGACTTTCGTAAGTCGCTACTTGCCCTATGGACATCTTCGATATTTGCCTGAAATAAAAAACGCATTTAATCAATTGCAAACTCAATTTCCTCCCCTTTGTATAAGATGGTAAACATTTTTTGTTAAACATATCAGTAATTCATTACCTGAAGGAAGTCTTTCACATTATTGCCCTCATTCTGTTTCCATTGGAAATATTCTGTGTTGAAGTTGTCTAGAGGTGTGCGAGTTCTCTTTCTAATGTTACGATGATCAGGTATATCCTGAGATTCCTGGGACTCTGTTGCCATCCATAACTCTCCTATCCCGAGATCCGATCCAAACTCCTTGCTTAAACTGAGAACCATGTCGGCTGATGGGAACAGGTTGAAGCGCACTGCTTCTTGAAGCTTCTTGGCTTGACGGATGTGGCTTATGCTAAAAGGTTAGTTAAAACATTTAAACTTTCTTGAACAATATCACTGTATTTCACAACATTTGTTCCTCTAGGTTTAGCAAATACCACACCATATGCTTTTTTGTGAAGTATATTGCATCCAAGTACAAATAGTACTTGGATGTTGAAATTGTAGTCAAACCATAATACTCTACTAATCCAATCACTGTTCTTTCTTATAGCCTATTGAGAAAAACGAGAAAAAATGACCACGCCGAAACCTGTAAGGCAAAGAAGATCTGTTCTTTGGGTGTAATTGCAATTATACCGTTTCATGGCTTCAAGACAGGCATGAGGAACCGAATTCCTGATAAACACCAGAGGCTCCATCATAATGGTCTCAAGTGGCTTCAGAAGGCAAATCGGACTCAGACCCACATCAAGCATGTCATATAGTCGCTCTGAGAAACTCAATTCTGAGTTATACAGCACAGTCACCTGTTCCTCCTCATCTCCATCCAACCTGGAAAAGATCAGATCGGCCTGTATGATCTTCAGGAATTTTTGCTTTGCTGCATATTGTTAAATGTTGTGCACATGTGGGAGCATTTTAAATGATGATTTTCTTACTTTATAGGCACAGTAGTCCACAGTCTTTTGACTGCTTGATCCTTCAATCCTTCCAGAACAAAAAGGTGTAGAGCCTTATCCATCACATGAAATCCAGTGAGAACATTCAGCCTTTTGTTCTCTCTTTCTTTGGCACTTATTTTATGACCTGATAGGACCCTTTGAATAGTTTCCTCTGGATAATGATTTAGTTGGAAAGCATCTGCATTAATTTGTAGAATTTCAGATGTCAGTTTAGCTAAGATGTGAGTATTGTTATACTTAAAGACATAAATGACGCGACCAAAAGGACAATCTCCTTCAATATTGCCATCTTCAGGATGGAGGGGGTAAGCTATCTGCACCTGGACTTTTAGTTGGGCATCAGCTTCAAGATAATGACCAACTGGCATTGCGATATCTGAGGGAATCTCAAAAGAACTTCTCTGTTCATTTTTCTCAGAAGTAGAACACCTAATGGGTAATGTCAGATTCAAATATCGGCATCCTCGGAGAAGATCTGAAAGATCTAGTTTTGCTATTCCATATGGATCATGGTGTTCAGTATCTGTCTTTAAGGCATTATGAATAGTCCATAGATCTACATTTGCTAGATTGGTGTCATTGGGGTCAGTTCCAAATACAGTGGGTGTGCTGGAGGGTTTTTCATTTTTTCTATCCCGATCATGGACTTCGATCTCCATAGGTGGACCTCTAAGAAACTCAAACAGCTTTCCAGGGCTTGGACCGGTAAAAATCACATTCACATCCTTGAAGTAGATATTACCGTTGTGATCATGACCTTTGGTTCTGTAAATAGGCATGTTGTGGAACTTGTACTGGCAGTAGACAGGAAGACATGTCTCCTGTTGAAAGATTAATATGATTATTCCTGTGTTTAATGTAATATATTAATGTTGAATAATGCAACTAATCATCTCTGAAATAGCATACCTTAAGTACATGGAAAGGAATGGGAGACGATGGCAGAGAAGACGCGGATAAAACTGTGATGACTAGTGGATTGAGTTCAGCCTTTAGCTGCTCAGATATAAGCGGCTGATCCAGAGTGATATTCCAGAATCCCTCTTTCACCTCTCCGGAACAGAATCCCAGGCAGTCAATGAGCATCATACTCCCTAAGATGAAGAGATATTATATGCCAGCCAGGTAGCTAATGTTTGAAAAATATATTACATATACACTACCATTCAAAGTTTTGGGTCAGTAAGTTTTTGAAAGACGTCTCTTATGCTCACCAAGGCTGCATTCATTTGATTAAAAATACAGTAAAAAAACAGTAATATTGTGATAATTGTCTTTGATTTATAGGAAGTTCAAAAGAGCAGGATTTATTTATAATAGAATTTGAACTCTTTTGTAACATTATAAGCGTATTTAATGTCAGTTTTGGTCAATGTATCCTTCCTTGCTGAATAAAAGTATTCGGTTGTTAAGTCTGACGTCACGCGGCAGCGCTTCCGGGTCCAAGCGCTCTATCTCATACCACAAGAAAACAACAAACGGTGCTAATATACACACATGATGTGGTGTAATACTACCAAAAAATTATAATCATAACCTTCATCTCCATACCAAAATCCCAGATGGCCAGACAGTGATTTATCTTATAAATCGTTAAAATATTAATGTCTGTGACGCTGTGAGCACAGAGACTGTTGTGTAGACTGTAAGTATTTTAAATGTTTAACTTTTTAAAATGTTAAATGTTTCATATGAATAAATAGCGCTTATAAACGGCCGTCGAGATGGCATTCTCAAGTGAAACGAGCCGGGGCTTGGACCCAGAAACGGCGTTCCTTACGTCACGACTTAACAAGCGGATTGACTTCTCTCAAAAAAAGTACAGACCTTAAACTTTTGATCTGTAGTGTAAATGTCATAGTCCAACTATGGGAATGTCCTTCACTCCCATATCATTCTACATAGCTGTAATTCTAATAAAGTGCATATGAAAATTCTGTCTGTAATGGATAATAGTTTGGCAAAATATTAACAGGATTGGATGATAGCCTCCATCCTGTAAAAATCCAACCCTGCAATGAAAGGAGCTACATGTGATTTGTCTGGCTTGGCTTTATGGGAACAAGGCTAAAATATTTCCCAAGCGAAGGCTTTCATCAGGAGCTCCTGCTGGGGGTCTGGATGAGACACATCAAAAGCTAAAGAAGCAGTCGGTCGGCTTTGGCTGGTGCCATTCCACAGCCAATTAGTGGCTAAGTAGCAGGGACCCTGCAGGGAAGCCCCCTTACACAGATCCACCCCACAGCGCTCCGGCATAAGGAAAAACAGCCCCTAAATGGCTGGCTGCCTTGCTAAAGTCATGTTCATGATGTATTGTATAAACATAACATTCACTTACAGGAAACCTGTGTATGAGAGCCATATGAGTGGGAGAATACAACCGCTTTTGTCTACTTGATCCTAAAACTACCATAAGGATTTTAATGCAAGTGTCTTACTCTGTCTGATGGTAATGCTATACAAGAACATGAATATTTACATGTTCAACAAACATACATGTACTTTATAGAGATTTCTGAGGTTGCTAGGAAGAAACTACCTGCAAGAAGAGGAGTGAAACTAAGTTCCAGTGAGGTGGCCTCCTTTTCCTGTTTCACCTCCATGAGTTCTGCAATCTCCTGAGTGGGTTTCTGGAAGAGTGTCTTCTTAGTGGATGCTATTTGGCTCTTTTCTTTTGTTAAGCCACTCTTAATGGGAACTAAAAGAAAGTGAGAAGTAAAGTGACCACTGACATGCTATTTCAAGAGCAACAATGATAAAATTGTGATAAGGGAATTTGTGCACTCTAAAAAAAAAAATGCTGTGTTGTTTCAACCCATGTTTGGGTCAAATATGGACAAAACCAACCTTTAGTTTACATTTTTTAATTACATTTTTAAACCCAATGGTTAGGTTTGTCCATTTGACCCAAACATGGGCTGAAACAACCCAGCATATACAGAGTGTGTATATAGATGTTTCAAGCTATTTAATAAGCAGTCACAAGTATTAAAAAGTATTAAATCATCAATCCTTAAAATGGTAGATTTACACTACCATTCAAAAGTTTAGGATTAGTAGTTTTTTTTTTGAAAGAAATGAATACTTTTATTCAGTGAGGATGCATTAAAGGATTAGTTCACTTTAAAATGAAAGTTACCTCAAGATTTACTCACCCTTAAGCCATCCTAGGTGTATATGAATTTCTTCTTTTCTGAAACACAATCGGAGATATATTCATAAATATCCTGACGCATAATGGCAGTGAACGGGGCCAACGAGTATGAAGCTCAAGAAAGTGCATCCATCCATCATAAACATACTTCACACAGCTCCGGGGGGTTAATAAAGGCCTTCTGAAGCAAAGCAATGCATTTGTTAAGAAAAATATCCATATTTAACAAGTTAAATGAATTTTATTGACGCGATGTAGAGTACGTTTTTGATGGATGGATGCACTTTCTTGAGCTTCAAACTCTTTGGCCCCGTTCACTGCCATTATAAAGCTTGGACGCATCAGGATATTTATTAATATAACTCAGATTGTGTTCATCAGAAAGAAGAAAGTCATATACACCTAGGATGGCTTGAGGGTGAGTAAATCTCATTTTAAATGTCATTTTCATTTTAAAGTGAACTAATGCTTTAAATTGATCAAAAATTACAGTAAAGTATTTTATAATGTTACAAAAGATTAATATTTAAAATTAATGTTGTTCTTTTGAACTTTTTTTATTCATTAAAGAATCCTGAAAAAATGTATCATGGTTTGCACAAAAATATAATATAGCACAATTGTTTTCAACAGTTATAATAATAAATGTTGACTGGAGTAATGGCTGCTTTGCCATCACAGGAATAAATTACATTTTAAAGTATTCAAATAGAAAACACTTACTTTAAATTGTAATAATATTTCACAGTATTTCTGGGTTTACTGTATTTGCAGCTTTGGTGAGAATAAGAGATTTCTTTTAAAAAACAATAAAAAAAAAAATCTTACCAATCCCTGTAACTGTACTTTTTATGTACTTTTTAATGCATATTGTTGAAAAACATAATCATGATTATAGTAAGTCTTTTATTAGCATACAGTGACCACTGACATGCTATTTCAAGAGCAACAATGATAAAATTGTGATATAATACAGCATTAGCATTATGTCATACCTGTGTCACAGCGAAGCTCCAAACGCTTCCTATAGTCAGCTGATACTGGATCTTTGCTGTGTTTCATAAATTTCCTTGTTCTCCTGTTCTCCTTCTCATAGATAGCTCTCATCTTATAAACCATCTTCCTGATGCCACCTTTGAAGACATTTAGTGATGTTGCAACTGAAGATTTTTTCCAAGAATAATCACTAAAAATGCTGCATGTTTTATTGTGCTTTGATACATCAGTATAATATATGAGGATGTAACTAGCAGATCAGTCAGGGGTAGCACCTGTCGTTGTGAATTTCACACATGAGATTCATAGTCATGTTTCTGCCTACTGTAATGTAAATTACTGTCTTTAAATCAGTTAAAACACACTGTAGCCCCCTCCTGAAGTAACTGGGTAAGCCAAATATTCTTTTATTTATTTCACTATAATAGCCACATTTCATTTCATGCTCTGCAGTATCTAAGAATAGATCATGCTGTATAATAGAGGTGTTCAGACTAAAGGAAAACCTCATTGGAAGCACACTCAAAAAAACTGTGGTATAGATCGTACCCATTTGATCTGGATCCTCTCCAGACCTCTCCTGTGGTAGTCTGAAGCCTTTGGGTCTGTCATTCCTGGCTTTGAAGGATATCTTGTCTTTGCTGTCCCATACTCTAACTGTGACTTTATGGGAGGCCATTTTAATTAGGAGCTCTCTGGTCACATTGACTTTCAGAGTCTGAGACCAACTCACCCACACCTGGTTTCCTTCTCGCCAAGGCTTCAGCACCTTGTCAGAACACATGATTTCATGAGTATCTGAAGATTTATTCTATTTTAAAAAGACAAAAATAGAATTGCACTGCCATTCAAAAGTTTGGGGTCAGAGAATTTTATACTGCCATTCAAAAGTTTGGGGTCAGAGAATTTTATAGTTTTATTCAGCTAGGAAACATATAATTAATTGTAAATTGAAATTTGTAGTTGCAAAATATTTATATTTTAAATAAATGCTGTTCTTTTCAACTTTCTATTCATCAAAGAATGCAGAAAAAATGTATTAAGGTTTCCAAAAAATATTTAGCAGCACAACTGTTTTCAACATTGATAATGATAAGAAATGTTTCTTGAGCAGCAAATCAGCATATTAGAATGATTTCTGAAGGATTTCAGCTTCACAGGACACATTTTAAATATATTAAAATAGAAAAAAGTTAAAATTATAATAATATTTCATATTTTTGATCAAATAAATTGTCCTTTGGAGAGCATAACTAGAAAACATTAAAAATTCTTCCAACCCCAAACTTTTGAATGTTAGTGTACTGTATGTCTAACACATTTAATGTCACACAAAAAAAATATATGATAAACAATTAAATCACACATGCAAAGATTTTCAAATGAGCAAATTATTCTTTCTAAGTAGTAGACAAAAAAGTGCCCTAAACAGCGAGGTGCACAATAGAAGTCCAAGAAGGCAATTAACTGAAACTCTAGCCCAGCTTTCTTTGGGTCAGTGATGCAAAACCTTGTGCATAATGCATTAACATAGATTGACAACAACAACAACAACAACAACTGTTTGGTTATCAGACCAAAGTAGTAGTTAGTATTATTCTACATATAAATAATTAAGCGATTACAAGCTCCTGCTTAGTCTTAACCCCTAATTAATTCCAATAGTTTACCTTAGTCTCATTCGCCATGTAGAGTTTAGCCGCCGCACCAAACATCACTAGATCTGCTCTGGTTGGTTCAGGCTCATCAGGCAGCATGTTGTACTCAATGCAATAATAGCCCTCAGCTCTGGGGGCCTCCACTACTTCACTGGATGGGTCTTGCTTTGGCCCTTTTTTGCTTTTCTCAGAATTTGTAAGTTTCTCCTCATGTTCTACTTGATTTAAGAAGATACAGAATTCATGCTAAAGTATTTTATATGACTATTTAGGCATGACAATGTCAGTTTATTTCATAGGAAATATAATTTTGTCATCAAAATGCATACCAACCATCAAGTCTGAAACACTACATTAAAACAATAAAACACCACCATACCTTTAAAGATAGCTAATGCAATGCTGACTGTACAGGTGACAATGTAGCTGGAGTCTGTTGTGGATGTTGTTATGGTTTGTTCATCCACAGAACTGGATTCTGGCATCTCCATATATGGATCTTCTTCACTTCTGTCAGCATCAGGTCCACAGTCTGTGAGTAGTTCGGATTTTAAAAACAAATCTTTGAGAAAGCGGTCTTCTTCACTTCTCTTCATGTCAGGTGATGCTGAGTCTGTGCATTCCATTGTGATCTAGTAATGTTGGTATTTGGATTAGAAGATATTAACAACAAATACTGTGATGGTACTAATGTACAGTAACTAATGGTTTCAGATGGCAATACCACAGTGCAAAAAGAAAACGATGATAAAATCATCTGTATCTTATTGTATCATTTTTACTCATTCATTTTTGTTCATTAAGTTCAACAAAACTTACCTTAACTGACAGCAGTTTTCCAGCATTCCCCTCACCGCTACTTTTATGTTTTAATTGAGCGCGTAAGCATTAGAGAACTTTGAAACGTGGCTTTTGTTATATCGAATGCTTTGCGTCGCCTTGACAACCAGAGTCGCGTGAACATAATGAAGCGCGCGCGCTGTTAAATAGGAAATGACAAGCGGCTCATGGAACAGTAACTACAGTCAACAGCAGTTACACAGTGGCCAATCGACATTCGACTCCACCGGCACTTCAAAGCTTTTACTTACTTGAGGGTTGAAAGGAAAAGATTATTTCTGCTATTGCCTACGTATAAAACAATTCCCTTGCAGCTAATGAAAACTTAAGGAAAAGTAAAACTCTGTGTAGGCCCATTATAAGGGCATATTTTTACAGTATTTTTAAAATATAAAATACTGTATGGATATATTATGTAGGATATTTATGTTATATTTTTGTTCTTTAGTTATTGCATTATTTAATTTTATGTAGGCATATATAGGCTATTTTTGTCGCTTTTGTGCATAGGTTATTTGACATTATTCATGAAAACTTCAATTTTGATTAACTGTGATATATCATCTATTTTACAACCTGTATATTTCAGTAGATAGGCCTATTTTAAAGTTGCAACGTATATTTTCATGTAAGTTTTAATTAGGCTAACATTATAGGCTATATCGGTTGATTGTCTGTAAATATGTATGAAATATCCTGTATACTACAATGACTCTCGAAATGCCTCTATATTGTTAACT
Organism: Mylopharyngodon piceus; assembly: GCA_039654765.1. NCBI lineage: Eukaryota > Metazoa > Chordata > Actinopteri > Cypriniformes > Xenocyprididae > Mylopharyngodon > Mylopharyngodon piceus. The sequence goes on from CM077452.1 coordinate 9,584,799, forward strand.
TTTCAAAAGTTTTTTTCCCCCTCTGCAGTTAAGATTTTGTGGGCAGTGCTCCCTTCACAGCAACGCCCCCACGCGCACAGCGCGAGAGTTTCTACTACAAGAGTGGGGCGGTCTGGTGTTCAGATGACATGAACTTGGTATGCTGTTTGTGTGCTTAGAGGATCTGTTGAATCCATTAATCCATTTAGACTCTATAAATGGAATTCTTGTGAGGGGAAAAAGGATGGAAAAGTCGGACGCATGCGATCCATACAGCCGACCCGCGCGCAGGACACAATGGATAGTGAGCACTCTGGCGTATCATTACGGACTAGACCGTGGAGTGGAAAACGAAATTATAGTCCTCGCAACCGGGCTGGATCAATACCTCCAAGAGATATTTCATCACCTAGACTGTCAGGGAGATGGAAAAATACCAGCCGAGGATTTTAACATTCTTTGCGAGATTTTAGGACTCAATAAAGAGTGTGATCTAGAGGAATGCGCGGGGATATTGGATAATCTACCCAAAGAGTTCAGCTTCAGGCAGTTTCACGCAAAACTCTGCGGTTATTTCAGTACCAAAGCTGGGTGTCAGTATGAGAATGGGAGGTTGTTGGTTGGCAAGGAGAGCGAGCATATAGAGACGCAGATCAGACTCCGGAGCCCTTTGAGGCGGCGCGAGAAGCTGCTGTCGTTGGGTACCAGTAATAAGCGAGAAAGTGGAGAGCCTTCTTCTCCCACTGAGGATAGACACACATCAGGTTGTAGGCAGCTGGGATCCTGCACCAGGGAGTGTTACGAGGAAATCGTGGCCCTTGAGGAGGCCGAGGACAGGATAGCCAAACTTGAGGAGGAAAATGCGAGTCTCAGGGAATTGGTGGAGGACATGCGCGCGGCTCTTCAAAGCAGTGATGCTCGATCACTGGCCTTACAGGTACAGTCATTGTGATTAAGTTCATACTAATATATAAACCAAGCAACAATATTTTCTGCATAAAGTCTGTTTTAAAGGACTTTAGCCGATTTCTATAGGTAGTTTTGGGGTTCTTCTGGTTCTTCTTATTCGCAAACCCTAGTCTTTTGGCAGCCTTTCAAAATATTTTAACATATAGCCTACAGCTGATATGTTAATCTGTAGCTAGCCTAATAAAGTTGTAATAAAGTAATGCTATTGTTACTATCGGGTGAACGCGGTTTTTAATCGCAAAAGTGTATTCGCGGCAGGAAATAAGCTACTTGTTTGGTTACTGCTTACAGCCTTTTACAACCTTTTAAGCAACAAAAAAGTTACATTAAAAGCTGGGCTCTAAAGGCTGACAAACAGAAATTTTTATCAACAATTAGGTATAATTTAAACTACTCTGTGACAACTTTGACTTATGCTGGCTATGAGTGGCAATGGTCTACCAAGGATGGGCAACTTGAGATCCACTTTCCTACAAAGTTTAGCCCCAACCTTAATCAAACACACCTGAACAAGCAAAGCAAGGCCTTCACTATTACTAGAAAGTTACTGGCAGGTGAGTTTGATCAGAGTTAGACTCTGCAGGAAAGTGGATCTCGAGGGTCAGAGTTGCCCAGCCCTGTTCTATACTATATGCCTTCTATATCACATTCTACTGACACGCTTCTGTGTGTCACAGGTGGGCCTGTGGAAAAGCCACTCGAAACATAAACCAGAGGGTGGCTGTTTCATCGCCCACCAAAGGCGAACAGCCCAGAAGCCCAGCATTTCTGGGAACCTGAAGGACATCCAGAGTTTCCTGAGAGAAGTTGAGCTCATCCGGAATTCCAGGGACGTGCAGATCGAGGAGGCCATGTTCTTCAACCAGAAGCTGGAGCAAGAACTGCGAGTATCACGTGAGACTGTGCTGATGCTGGAGGAATGTAACAGGACTCTAAAGAAGGAGCAGGTGGAGATGAGGAAGAGGGTGGAGGAAGCCAGACAAGCTGTGCTGAGTGGACTCAAGAAAGTGAAGGAGCTTGAGACCAAAGCCAGTCATGTGCCTGTTCTGCAGAGGCACGTGGAGCAGCTAGAGATGGAGCTTCTGTACTACAGGTTAGTATAATACTTACATGAAGTGCCAGAAGGAACAAAAACAAGTGAAATGCATCACACTTTATTTACTGAACTACTGTTTCATGCAGTTTTAACAGCGCTTATGCAGTAGGCCTAACTAGGGATCATATTCCCACAGACGTTTATCACGGTGAGGTAATCTGTTTTTACATTGGGATAGCTTACTTCAGCAATCATGAAGCATAAAGAAGACATTATCTTCACTCACCACAATTTGGCATATGTTTTTGGGGATTTCACTGATGTAAATGTATAAGACTCTGTCAAAACAGGACAATTTGGCAAATATACTAACATGTGAGGATGTTTACTTTAGCTGTTCAACAGTTTGTAAGGTATTACAGAAATTGCAGAGCTCACCCTAGATTCATTAAATATCACTCTGTTTTATGCTGCTGCTGTTTTGTGATAAAGTTCTTTTTGGAAAATGACAGTATGTATTTTGTTTGTCAGGATTTTAATGAGACTACTCTGCTAGAAGCATTATTGTCACCTGAACCAGGCTGAATGTAGTAAACAGTCTCATTACATAATGTAGCTTCAAATAATCACAGTGAACTGAGATTCCTCTGGGTTAAAATGGCTCCCGCCAGAACTTGCTGGCCCTGATTGTGCAAACGTGTGCCAACATACATGTTATTTAGGTTGGCTTGATGTGGTTCTGCTTCTCGAGTGCAGACCTTGTTTTGTTTGGGTTCATTTAGTTGTCAACGTGTGTGGCAGCTGGGCTCCCATTTTGGTTAGATGAAATTATGCACAGCTACTGCTGGAAGCCACTCATTTCGTAGTTTGGGTTTTATACTCAGGCTGTCATTGAACTTTCCTAGCGCACAACCATTTAATTTACGTTTAGAAGCAGTTAAGCTTAACGTCATCAGTGTTTACATATTTCTTGCATGCTAATTTTGGGACAGCATTCCTGGCAATCCTGATAAAAGTGGATTTACTGAAAGTCTGGAGTTTTTTCTTCTCATTTACAGAGACATTTTTATTGCTATTGAGGAATATTATATGCAGCCATTTCAAGACTATAGTGTCCTTCTCTTTCACAAATAAGTCAGAGAGTTTGAATTAAAAGTCTAGCCTGCTCATGGATTTAAATAGACAAGATTGAGTGAAAATATTATATTAATGAATGTTGCAGTGGTCATGGCATCAATTCAGATGTGGTTTTTACTGACAGAAACACATTGACATTTTTTTCATAAACATTCACTTTTATACCTCCAGGCTGCACTAATCTATGTGAAGTCTGTGGTGAACTTTACCAGGAAGCCTTTCTATGGCCCCTCCATTGATGCTCTTAAGCCAAATAATTCATTCCAGATCACAATGGTGCTGACACATTCGGGGAGAGTTCCATTCAGCTCGGCAAGGCCTGACCTAAACAGATTGAAAGTTCCCATCTATCTTCAAACAGTTTCCCCGCTCTACAGAATAATGGATGAACACTCCCTGTCTGTATCCTAGCAACAATTCCTACCACCCTCAACAAGTTTAGAGATCTTGGCATGCTACATAAGTATATTTAAAGTAAGTTCCTGTTAGTTTTTATGTTAAATACCAAATAGTTGCGATGCTGCCGAAGAGTATGTTTTTCAGAAGCGCTGCTTTCTTTGTAGACTTTATTAGTTTGGGTTGTAAATAATTCCTTGGGCTGTGCCGCTGTTTTAATATTCAGCCATAACCAGTGACAGACCTCGCATCCCAATACCATATTTACAGTCTTCACATAGCAGTGAATATGGTAGAAACTTACATGCAGTTATTCAAAGTCATTTTGCCAGATATGGTGCCTTTTGGTGGACTGCAGTGATGTGGCCAGATGACATTTTAAAGCTGACTCAAATCCAGAAAGGCTAATAAGACTGTCTTCCCCTCTCTCTCTCACACTTTGATAATAGAGTGAAAGGGCATATTCACATAAACGTATTAAATATTTATGAATTGGTATGCAAACACCCATCTCCCCTAGTTAATGCTTGAGGCCCCCTGAACAAAGTCAAAACAAAAGGGAGAAGGTCTTAAAACATGTATATTTGGTGAAGAGTTTTAATTGTACATATCTTTATATGAATGTGTGTGTATAAAGTTCTGTCATGAAACTCTAGATGGCACAGGCTAATAGGTCCTTAACCTGTTTGCAATCACATCATTCTCTATAGGGCACAGCTGATTGGTTCCTGCTGTATCAGTAGCCAATGAGCTTGTGTGTTCAAACTTCGAATACTTGGTTAACATTTGCCTTAGCAGTACAGCGTGCTTTCAGAAACCCTCCACTAGGGCTGCACGATTTATTGCACGATACGAAAAAATAACATTGAACTTAACGCTTAAACACGATTCTTAGTGCGTTTTTTTATGCACAGCTTGTCAATGAAGTATGGCTCCAAATGCTAATCCATCTGAAAGCACTGCGAGTTTGAGTCGCTTATAATGTACATTTGAAAAAGCAACACGCATCAAACATCTTTCCAGACATGAGAAGCATTTATTAACATCTTGTCCAATAAAAGACAACATTTAATAACATGTTTTTACTCCAAACTCAATTTATAATGACAATTGAGCATCCTTCTGTGAGATGATGTAGCTTCTTACACAGAATAAGGCAGTCGTGTGTTTATTAGTCATGTTTAATCAATCAAAGCGTTTCAATCTTCTGTTTATTCAGCTACAGCGATATGACGCGTGTATCTTCTTCTGCGGCAGGGCATATTTAGAGTTTCTGTGCAAGAGCGCCCTCTGGCTTTCAGATGAAGAAGCATTTACTACTGATCACAGAGCCGTACAGCTCTGACAAGCTGCGCATAAAATAATCGCAGCCTTTGCCAAATCGCGTGCGGTTTAATCGCGATAAATCATGCAGCCCTACCCTCCACCTTCCCCAGCTCCACCTGCTTTGTGTAATCCATGTATGCTATACTGTACAGCAGCAGCAGCAGCATGTCTTACTTGGTCACAGCAAGTATGTGTGTGTATGTATGTATGTATGTACAGTATAGCAAAGGCATTTAAAAAGTAAGTACATATGTATTACAAATACATATGTACAAGTGGTTTTTACCAGGGTTTATGAACATTTCAATAACCAAACATGTTATATTACAAGTTAGTCACTTTGCATCTTTTGCCTGGTACCAAACAGATGTTCACAAAGTCTAGCAATAGTGGCAGTTAGAGGGCTTTCTGTTGGGATCACTATCAGTTGGTAAACTTTCATTATTTATTATAGATTTGAAAACGTCAAAGTTGTGTTTAATTAATTAATGAATTCAGCATAAGTGTGCCAAATGACTATTGGATTGAATTAAACAAACCAACATAGATTACCTGTTCCTTTTAAAAAGTTGAAAGTGAAAGTAATTGTAGCAGTCATGAGTCTCGTGTTTCAGCTGCTCTTTTCTGGGGGGGAAATGTAAACGCTCATTGTGTCGTAGACACGTGCAGAGCGCTTTGGCTGGTCTGTGGCAGATCAGAGCAAGGTTTTTTCTTTGAGGCCAGAACGCCCCATGGGCAAGTGTTGAAAAGTCTCTAGAGTGCATCCAATGGGCACACAGCTCTCTGAAAACAAAAACGCTCGAGGATAGCTTTTGATGCAGCTGCCAGTGGGCGAAGAGGATACCGGTCATGCTCTGTGGGTCACGAACTGACCCATTCACACTGAGAGCAATGCCTTTTATCTAAAGAGAGAGGTGTGTCCACTGGCTATTTTTCATGTCCTTTTTGTTCAGACCTTAATGCAGTTCTTGTAATAATCACACATTTTAATAGCTCACTTCAGTTCCCCCACCTGCCGCTTTAACCTCCCCATCTGGCATGACAATAATCAACGATATTAGACTCTTTATCCACATGAAAGGGATGTCTATTAAACTAATTTTCTCTTTCCTCATAGTAATGGTCTTGGAAATGTTGCATTTCTAGAGACACGATTTAACATCAAATTTCTTTCTTTAAGATGTGTGATTACACAACCTTGGACCCAACCAAAGCATCTGAGTTATTGTACAATTTCCTCCAGATTCTGCACACAATCATATTATGTGGTATAATGATAATGACCTCAATAACTTTTATTATTATCAGTATTGAAAACAGTTGTTCTGCTTAATATGTTTTTATTGGAAAACATGATACTTTTTTTCAGGATTTTTTGATGATTAGAATGTTCAAAAGAACAGCATTTATTTGAAATAGAAATTACATGTAGCATTATAATGTCTTTATTGATACTTTTGACCAATTTAGTGCATCCATACTGAATAAAAGTATTAATTTCTTTTTAAAAAATCTTACTGACCTCAAACGTTTGAAAGGTAGTACAACTGAAAGCAATTATTGTGATACGTGGCCCCCGGAGATTTACTTTTTTATGAGCCATTTCCGGTCATATTCGACACTTTGCAGTCACCCAGAATGAGAGAAAGTCCAAGTGTAGATCTCACAGATATTGCGTAAGGTTTCCTGAAGCTCTCTTAGCCCTAATAAAGAAAGAGGAAGAGGTTTAGATAGAGGCCAGGTCTCATGGGGGAGGTGGTGGGAACAGACCTGATCTGTTCAGTTCATTACCATGAAAAACACACTATCCGTGTGCGTCCTGCCTGGAGGCGTTTTCTCTCCCTTCAGAATCCAAGATGGACCGAAGCCCTCAGCCTAGACCCCAAGAGAACCGCAGCGAGGCAGACCTCCGGACAAAAGAGACAGACGGTGCGAGAGGAACAAAAAGAGGGGAGGGGGACAAGAGCGGCCATCTGGAAGAAGAGGCAAACTCTCGGTTGTTTGTTCAGTGGGAATGAATTTCCACCATCTTACTCTATTTATCGCTCAGCTTTCAGATGTGCTTTATGTCTCTCTATTCATACCAGGTGAAATGCATTGCATTTATCATCAAGTCTGTGCTGGTCTTTGAGCTCTGCTGACATCACAGAGACTGACATGTTAAATGTAAGGCCGTCTAACCGCTCAAAAATAATCAGTTATTATTCAGAGAACTATTATTTCAGCTGTGGTGCGGCCGACTCATGTAAAATGTGTCCGGGTAACCTGTTGTACCTCAACACATAATAACAGGGCTGGACAGATGGAATGAACAGTCCTTTGAAAATTCCCTGTATTATGACTGAAGAAGGTAAAGAAATGTCAACAAAATGAGGCCTCATAAAAATGTTGTCTTTAGGAGGTCTTTATACGGCAGGGTTTTTTGGTCCAGTATTTTCTAAGCACTTTGAGAATGAAAAACTCCCAAGACCTTGACTTTTTTTCCATTTTCAAACACAGCTACGAACATTTCCCTTTCTCCTCCCACTCTCGGCCAGCTGATACTCTTGCTCTGCAGACCTCAGCACTAATAAACTGCCCACCTTACTAAGTTGGGGGAGAAATGTTCTTGAAAATGTAAACTTTTTCTCCTCCTGCTTCTTTGTGAACAGTGCTGGGTAATAACTGATTATATGTGATCTGGATTATATAATCAGATTCCAAAAATGTACTTGTAATTAGATTGTATTACGTCTATAGTACTTGTAATTAGATTACAATACATTTTAAAATACTCAATCAGATTACAGTTACTTTTTATTGATTGCAGGATTACATATAATCCACACATTGGCAGTAAATTATTCATAATGTATTAAGGCTCCCTAATTCTTCTTTTAAATTTTCCTTTATAAAAAAGGCCATCACTTATATACATTCAGAAAGTCTTCATTTTGTATTTTCATGTAATGCAGGGATTCCTGTCAGCCATACCTATTTGACCTAATATATTTACTTGAAGTACCCCCTGAATGGAATTTTTATTTCCATTTTTATATCAATATGGGACAAGATTATCTATTCAAATCAATGTGATAAGTTAGGTCAAAAGTAGCCTAATCAAAAAGTAGTCTGATTACATTACCTAAAATGTATAATGTAATAGATTACAATACTAAGTACAATTTTTATCATGAAATTTGCAATTGGTAATGGACAACAATTTGCAAGTAATTGACCAGTTCTATTTGCAAACATTTTGACTTCTGAAATGGAATAGTTTAAGTCCATTTGGATTCTTCCCCAATGTGTCCATTTCATGTTTATGACTTGTTAAAACGCATAAACACTTCGCGAACCTCCTTCAAAGCTGTGTTTACTGGGACTGCCCTCGTAATAACAAAATTTCTGGACTCAATTAATTACCGTCTGGTTCCGTTTGGAATCTCCAGACAGTTCCAGACAGCACCCCCCAACAAGATCAGGTGATTTCCCGCGTCTCAGACCGTAGTGTAAGATTAACGGCGTCTGTGCGTCCACACGTGTTCCATGTCTGCCAGCTTGACTCAGCCTCTCTAGTCTTACTTAACCAGGTATCGTGTTACCATGAGCCTACTCTTAATTGTGGACATCTGTTTCATAGTCTCAAGATAAATCGATTGCTTTATCAAGCATTTATCAAGGACCTCGCAACATCCGGACATACCTAATCTAGTTATTTATGTGGTTGTTTACCATATATGATCGTCTCATCCTTCAAAATGTGCTCCGAGTCTTCATACCATTGAAATACTTCTCAAGTAAACTGGGTGCAAGAGGGGGTCTGGAAGTTCAGGTCCTTCCGTAATAAACACAGGAAGTGCACGTCTAAACCACAAACAGCTGGGCTCGCCCCATGTTAGTACATCACTCCGGTCCAGTGTAAATATAGTCACAAGATAGAAACCTATTGTTAGCAGCTTGACCACCAAAATAGAGTCCTAAGAACTGTTCAAAACAAGAGATGAGACGGGCAGCCAAAAGTGATACACAGACTAATGAGATACAGACTTTACCACAGTTCTGTCTTGCATCTGTTTTGGTTTTGTAACTTTGTAAGAGTAAGAAAGCTTGCTAGAACTCAATACTGAAAGTATGATGAGTAAATGTTGTCTTTTTCCTCTTTAAACTCATACAGGTAGTATTTTAGCCTATGTGTCTCAAAGAAGAACAGTTTGTTGTTCAGGCTTGTAAAGTTCTCTGCAGACTCTTATCAGTGCCTCAGGCAGCTCATATGAGTGATTCAGATAGGCAGATGCTAGTACAGCCAGTCCAGACTGTTCAGGAAATGTCCAATCCACCTCTACTTTCCACTGAAGAAAAAAAATCGAGATGCTCTTTAGTTTCTCTTTAGTTTCCAATAAATGTTGAGCATAAAACCTTCTGCTTTCAGTTTAATTTCAAATGATACTGCATCACAAAGAAACGTAATAGAATATTAGCCCATCCTCTCACAAATGCCGATTCAGTCCTATGTATTCTGTCAGTGTTCACTAAATAACACATTTGCTTTGTATAAGGTGAATGTTTGGAATCAAACAGAATGGAATTAACAACTAGGAGAGCTAAAGTATGCCAGATGGAGGTTGTGTCAAATTTGGACTTTGTGTTTGTCTTATCCAGATATATGCTCTGTTCTCTCTCTCTGTAAACGCTTTGAAATAAAACCAGTATGTTTCAGCATCTAGTGTGCATGAGATGTTACATACTGTGAATTAAATTTCTCTAGTTTTGTCAGAGCCGTGGCCTAGAGGTTAGTGCACATACTCATGTTGTAGTTGATACTCGTCATGACATGAGTTTGTGAAAAAAAAATGATTACCATATTAACTGACTGTAACATTTACATGGTGCTACTATGGTATATGCCCCCAACAACATATTATCTTAGAACATACACTATATTGGCAAAGGTTTTGAGACGCCTGCCTTTACATGCACATGAACTTTAATGACATCCCATTCTTAATCCGTAGGGTTTAATATGGAGTTGGCCCACCCTTTGCAGCTATAACAGCTTCAACTCTTCTGGGAAGGCTTTCCACAAGGTTTAGGAGTGTGTTTATGGGAATTTTTGACCATTCTTCTAGAAGCGCATTTGTGAGGTCAGGCAGTGATGTTGGCAAGAAGGCCTGGCTCGCAGTCTCCGCTCTAATTCATCCCAAAGGTGTTCTATCAGGTTGAGATCAGGACTCTGTGCAGGCCAGTCAAGTTCCATGTCCATGTCATCCATGTCTTTATGGACCTTGCTTTATGCACTGGTGCGCAGTCATGGTGGAACAGGAAGGGGCCATCCCCAAACTGTTCCCACAAAGTTGGGAGCATGAAATTGTCCAAAATGTCTTGTTATGCTGAAGCATTAAGAGTTCCTTTCACTGGAACTAAGGGGCCAAGCCCAACCCCTGAAAAACAACCCCACACCATAATCCCCCCTCCACCAAACTTTACACTTAGCACAATGCAGTCAGGCAAGTACTGTTCTCCTGGCAACTGCCAAACCTCGGATTGCCAGACAGAGAAGCGTGATTCGTCACTCCAGAGAACACGTCTCTACTGCTCTAGAGTCCAGTGACGGCGCGCTTTACACCACTGCATCCGACGCTTTGCATTGCACTTGGTGATGTAAGGCTTGGATGCAGCTGCTCGGCCATGGAAACCCATTCCATGAAGCTCTCTACGCACTGCTCTTGAGCTAATCTGAAGGCCACACGAAGTTTGGAGGTCTGTAGCTATTGACTGCAGAAAGTTGGCGACTTCTGTGCACTGTGTGCCTCAGCATGCGCTGACCCCGCTCTGTGATTTTACGTGGCCTACCACTTCTTGGCTGAGTTGCTGCTGTTCCCAATTGCTTCCACTTTGTTATGATATCACTAACAGTTGACCATGGAATATTTAGTAGTGAGGAAATTTCACGAATGGACTTATTGCACAGGTGGCAACCTATCACGGTACCACGCTTGAATTCACTGAGCTCCTGAGAGCGACCCATTCTTTCACAAATGTTTGTAGAAGCAGTCTGCATGCCTAGGTGCTTGATTTTATACACCTGTGGCCATGGAAGTGATTGGAACACCTGAATTCAATGATTTGGAGGGGTGTCCCAATACTTTTAGCAATATAGTGTGTATATATAAAATAAAAATAAAAACTCCTGAAAATGTTGTGGATAATTCGACAAAAATCCATTATTTAGTGATACCCCTGTAGTTGATTCTGTTAAGTACTTTTCTCCACCCTTGAATTTTCATTTTGATTGCATTTTCATAACCTCTTATGCAACTGTTCTGTTCTACTTTGTTTCTTACCAGACTTGTTTCATAGTCTGTGTTTGAAGGGGCCAAGATGACTGGATCTAATATTGAGACTCTTTCCAAGAGTCTGGAGTGGATTCAGGTGTCTAGAGAGCTCCTTTAACTGCTCTCAATGTGTGCTCCACCATCCATTTCTACCGACAGTGGGTTACTGAGTTTTTTCAGTAGCTCATTTTCATTTGTTATTCTCAGTCATAAATAGTTTGACAGAAAGCAGATCCTTTCAGCAGTATTAGTCATATACACAATTCTAATCGCTTCTACAAGACTAAAATTAACATTGAGCAGATGTCCTGCAATATTGTCCTGTCTTTTCAGAGGCACAGAGTTATCTTTTTTGGCACTTCAAAAACTATATAGTTTTCTTTTGAAGATTTTTTTCATATGTTTTTTTGTTAGAAAATAACAATCATGGACATGTACAAATGTATGTTAAAAAATATGGGGTTGGTAATATTTTTTAATGTTTTTGAGAGAAGTTATCAAAAGTCTGCATTTATTTTATCAAAAATACAGTAAAAAGGTTTTGAAATGACAGTAATATTGTGAAATATTGTTACAGTTAAAATAACTGTTTTCTATTGTAATATATTTTAAAATTTAATTTATTTCTGTGATGGTAAAACTGAATTTTCTAAAGCCATAACTCCAGTCTTCAGTGTCACATTATCCTTCAGAAATCATTCTAACATGCTGATTTGGCGCACAAAACATTTTTTCTATTATTATCGATGTTGAAAACAGTTGTTCTGCTTAATATTTTTGTGAAAACTGTAGGGCTGGACCAGAATATTCGATTATTCGAATATTCATAGGTTGGTATTCGATTTTCAAATTTGGGAATCGAATATTCGTTTTTTTGTTGTTGTTGTTGTTGTTTTGTTTTTGTTTTTGCACACCTGTCATCCCCCTCGCGAAACGGTTCTCATTCGCGCTTGAATATGTTTACACTATAAAATATGGCAAAATACAATACTCTTTTTTACAATTATCTTATATAGCCTAGCCGTTTTTAATATGATGGACAGTTTAAGGAACCCAACCTTGTTATACTTAATATATATTTGCTTCTTAGCCTACTTTGTGTTCCCTGCAACAAAATGTATTAGCCTTTTTACCCGTTATTATCAATCTAAATGAATCTACTGCGAAATATAGGAGCTTGTTAAAACTCAAATGTGAGATTTTACTAGGACGGCGAGTTCTTTATTTATTACCGTTCATTCATTTATTTTTCGTTCTTCTTTTATTTCAATAGCCTACCCTTTACTGTGTCAGTAATTACTGTGCTGCTCATTTCTGATTTGGGAGCGATTTGTTTGTCAGAAAAATGTTAGACTACCTTTTTAAAAGTATTGCTCTTAACAGACCTGTGTTTTGTATCAATAGTGCAGTGTCCGTTCTCACAGCAAGATTCTTCTTCCCAAGATTAAAGGTGCAATATGTAAGAATTTTGCAGTAAAATATCCAAAAACCACTAGGCCAGTGTTATATATTTTGTTCACTTGAGTACTTACAATATCCCAAATTTTTGCAACTATTTGTAAATCGTGAGAAAATTGCAATTTTAACCAAGGTTCCGGGACGTGTGAGGAGTCGCCTGTCAATTGCGTCATACCCGCGTTACCCTCGTTTCCGGTTTTATTTTGTAGAAACCATGGAAACACCAAAGACGCTTTAATATTTACATGTTTTAATAGGCAAGGGAACAACTGTTTTGATATATTTAGACAGAAAACTAATTATTGTTATATAGCTCAACACGTTTAGTCTTATTGTTTAAATCTAATTTTCTTGATTTTTTTGCGAGTACCACGCTTTACCATGCCTCAGAGAAAAACACTATTTTGTGAAGTAGCTAACATAGCATAATCAGCTTTATTTTTAGTAACAGTAATACAGAATTTTCTCCATCATACAATACGTTTTAAAATTAATTGCATGCCATTTATCAACACAAGCCATTCAGCATTTAATATGATATTCTAAAATCGATCTAGCTTACTGCAGTGTGCAACAAGTGACTCACAGCAGCCACCGAGCGAACGCACAGAGTAACGTTATAACATTTTCAACACACTCAAATGTATCTAATATGATAAACAGAGCTGTGTTACCTCATACTCATGACCGGAAAAACGGAAGCGGCGCCGGCGACTGCGGCATAATAAAAGTTCCGCTGCTCACAGCGTGTGTTGCGCAATCGCTCCAGCGGCCTCGTTCAGCTCCCACAACACTCGGTCCTGCTCTGCTTCATACTACAGTAACGTTAATAATAGCATCCTTGAACATGATTTCTTCCCGAGTCCTATCCCAATTCTTTTCCACCGGCCGTTGAGGTGAAGACCCAAGATTCCGCGCTCAAACTTGGCGTCATCAAGCTGCGCCTTTGTTTTGAATAGGCCTCTAGCGACATCTAGCGGACAGAATATATTACATATTGCACCTTTAACGTTAGATCTTCCCTGCCCGCGTGAGGCGTGCCGCTTCCTGCTCGTGCTGTTCTGTAGTTTATTAAAAGTTTATTAATTCTGAACGTGTTCTCGACATAATCAAAATGCAAACAGACACACAGAGATTCCTGCTGTAACGCGTTGTGTACGGAGCAAATAGGAACACGTTAGCTCACTTAGCTTGAGTTATTGATACCAGACAGACTTCACGGAGGCGATTGACATTTCACAACTGGCGATTTATTCCCCATAAAACACGTGTAACTGTCCGTCGCAAATGTTATGCCGTCCACATTGTTATTTAATAAAGAAAATAACTTTAAATGAGCAACAGAAAAACAGAAATAACCCGCATACATGCGGTGCTCGAGTCGTTCGAGACAGTTCAACCGGGAGCGTGCAGCTCTTAAAGGGGCCACACCATATTTCTACTCGTTACACATGCCTTTATTAGAGAGAAGAATATCTTCAGCCCCCTCCCGCCGAAGCTTCGAATATTCGGTGCTGATTACTACAGAGCTTCGAAGCTCAAAAAATGGTATTCGGACCAGCCCTAGAAAACTGATACTTTTTTTTTTTTTTTTTTCAGGATTAGTTCAAAGAACAGCATAGTAGAATACAATGTAAAAGTCTTTAATGTCACTTTTGATCAATTTAATGCATGCTTGGTGAAAAAAAAAAAACATTTTTGAATGGAAGGGTAAATCAGTTTAAACTGCAATTAGTCCCACAAAATATGTATTTACAGTTTTAAAAATAAAAAACGTGTAACCTGTTCTTGGAAAGTCCTTTTTTTCAGTACGGTACACATTATTCCAACACAAACTTCAACATCCTTGTCAGTTAAACTCCAGTTGGTTACACTGTGCATGTGCAATCTCTTTATCATCGTGCCTAGGCCATAATACCATACTTATGTCAATGGGTTCCTATAGCAACCCTGACAGGCCTGTTTAGGGTCTCCCTGGTACTCTCCTTCGGCAGCTGTTAGGTCATCAGAGAGCCCTGAAACCCACCTTTAACTGACCCACCCCCTCTTTTCAAACACCCTTCACCCCCTCATCTGACAATGTGGATTCCAAATATTGACCTTAAACTGTGCGAAAGCATAGTGTAGCGAGGGATGATTCTGTGGGCTCATACGGGCTATATTTATGGCCGCTCTGCACTGAAGGGTTCCTCATGGCAGCAGGATATATGCATGAGTGCACCCGACTTGAAATTCTTTTCCCTTTTTTTTATTCTCTGGGATTCATGCTGGAGCAAATGGATTTCTGCAGCCTTTTACTTTTTTTCTCTTCTGCAGGCAAGACATTGTCATCTGGAAACATTTATTCTTTGATTCATGAAAGCCCCATATTGCATTTCTGCTGTCGCAAAGCTCAGAAAAACGGTTGTGTTGAAATGACAGAAACATAATCGACTGCTTTCACTTACAGCTGTCTGACAAAAGTAAAGATGCTCAAAATATGTTTATTTTAAAGTCAAATGTACTTTTAAAACCTGGCTTCTGATATGCGTTGTATGTCAGACGTATGTTAAACGTTCATCATAAATGCATACTGTGTTTTATGTTATGGTCTAGTTACGTATAGTTTTCATGATCTTTGATGTTTCTTTTCACTTTGATGGATCTAATGTCACTATGCCTGGCTACAATTACCCACAACCACCTTCACTGCTCACAACTCTTCTTAAGAGCCAGTGAAAATAATACGGTGGTTGAGGATGAAAATTGCATTGATCAATTTTACTTGACTTCTTTGTTAAATAAAGATGTGGAAATGATGTTTAGTGCTATGTATCATGCTATATATCATCAAACATTTATAATGCATATTTCAATCAACTGATAAATACTAATTGTTGCAATTTAAGTGCAATCCTGAGCTTTTTATTTGCTAGCATTACTGTACATTACTATATTGGCCTGAACCTAGAACAACCCTTTATATTATGATATGATCTACTCTGACCGGTTATTTTGTTCTTCACAGATCTGAAGTGTCTAAAACATCCATTCCATTCATCAGTAAACCAGACAGACGGTATAATGGGGCCAGTCAGACTGCGCCACGCTGTTGTCTAGACACAGAGCATGATCGGCGCTCACCGACGGGACGTGCAGAGACTGTGCCTGACACCAGTAAGACAAATATTCACATTACTCAACCCTTTTTGAGACTCTGTTGATGTGCAACTTGTAAATATTTGATACTTCCGTTTTCAATGATATTACAGATGTTATGTCTATAAACTAAAAAAATAAAAGGTAACCTAATGTTCAAAAGTCTGAGGTCAACCATTTATGAAGGAAATAATGCATTAAATTGATCAAAAATTACAGTAAATACTGTTATAATGTTACAAAAGATTTCAGTTTTAAAGAAATGCTGTTCTTTTGCACTTTCTATTCATCAAAGAATGGTCATCATTTGGTCCTCATAACCAAATGTATCACATTTTCCACAAAAATATTAGGCAGCACAACTGTTTTCAACATTGATGATAATAAGAAATGTTTTTTGAGCAACAAATCAGCATATTAAACTGATTTCTGAAGGATCATGTGACATTGAAGACTTGAATACTGATGCTGAAAATTCAGCTTTGCAAACACAGGAATTAATTACATTTTAAAATATATTACAATAAAAGACAGTTATTTTAAATTGTAATAATATTTCACAATATTACTGTTTTTACTGTAATTTTGATCAAATAAATGCAGCTTTGGTGAGTCAAGTCAAGTCACCTTTATTTATATAGCGCTTTTTACAATGTAGATTGTGTCAAAGCAGCTTTACACTGATAACTGGTACATTATTTGGCTGCACAGCAGCTCTTAAAGAATAGTGTCAATGCAGGTAGATCAAAGCACTGTTGAATATCAAATGTCAAGTCAAATGTCAAGTGTCCCCAACTAAGCAAGCCAAAGGCGACAGCGGCAAGGAACCCAAACTCCATCAGGTGACATCAGGTGGCAGACAAGTGGCAAATAGGTGTTTAAATGGAGAAAAAAACCTTGGGAGAAACCAGGCTTAGTCGGGGGGCCAGTTCTCCTCTGGCCAACAGTGCTTTGTTACAATTCAGGTTGCCATCGTAAGTCCAACAGGATCGCAACATTCAAAGTATTTATTCCAGTTCCATCCAATTGAGGATCGTATTCATCACGCCGGTATGGACGGTTGTTGAGGAACTGTGTCGTGGCTGTCGTGTCAATGAGGCCCTCACAGTGGATGATCTAGTTGACTCAATCTCTGCTGATACTTCAGGGCTGCGTTGTGGTCGTGTCAAGGCGCAGGTCCTTGGTCTCACCTGGATACGGCCCGGATCCGGTTGACTACGGTGAACCTCGGGATAACCAGAAAGACTAATATTAGCGTAGATGCCATTCTTCTTCTGATGTAACGAGTACATCATGTGTTATAGGAAGTGTTCCCGGTTCCGGCTGACCTAATTTATGCAGCCTAATAATCCTTTAACGGATTTGAAAATATAAATTGGTAATGTGTTATGTGTATGCCAGGTTAAAGAAATGCGTTTTTAGTCTAGATTTAAACTGACAGAGTGTGTCTGCTTCCCGAACAATGCTAGGAACATTGTTCCAGAGTTTAGGTGCCAAATAGGAGAAGGATCTACCGCCTGCGGTTGATTTTGATATTCTAGGTATTATCAGCTGGCCTGAATTCTGAGATCGCAATAGACGTGAAGGACTATAATGAATTAGGAGCTCGCTCAGGTACTGGGGAGCTAAACCATTTAGTGCTTTGTAAGCAATTAGCAAGATTTTAAAATCTATACGATGTTTAACAGGAAGCCAATGCAGTGTTGACAGAACTGGGCTAATATGGTCATACTTCCTAGTTCTAGTAAGAACTCTAGCTGCTGCATTTTGTACGAGCTGTAGTTTATTTATCAGGCGAGCAGAACAACCACCCAGTAAAGCGTTACAGTAATCTAGCCTTGAGGTCATGAACGCATGAACTAACTGTTCTGCATTTTTCATTGAGAGCATATGCCGTAGTTTAGATATATTTTTAAGATGGAAGAATGCGGTTTTACAGATGCTAGTAACATGGCCTTCAAATGAAAGATTGGTATCAAAGAGCACACCCAGGTTCCTAACTGACGACGAAGACTTAACAGAGCAGCCATCAAGTGTTAGACAGTATTCTAGGTTATTACGTGAAGAAGTTTTTGGTCCAAAAATTAGAATCTCTGTTTTTTCTGAATTTAGTAGTAGGAAATTACTGGTCATCCAATTTATTTTTTTTATATCAGCTATGCATTCCGTTAATTTTGTGAATTGGTAAGTTTCGTCAGGGCGCGAAGAAATATAGAGCTGAGTATCATCAGCGTAACAGTGAAAACTAACGCCATGCTTCCTAATGATATCTCCCAAGGGTAGCATGTACAGAGTGAACAGCAACGGTCCTAGTACTGAGCCTTGTGGTACTCCATATTGAACTTGTGATCGATATGACATCTCTTCGTTTACTACTACAAACTGATAACGGTCAGATAAGTATGATTTGAACCATGACAATGCAATTCCACTAATGCCAACATAATTTTCGAGTCTATTTAAAAGAATATTGTGATCAATAGTGTCAAATGCAGCACTAAGATCCAGTAACACTAATAGAGAGATTCAACCACGATCTGATGATAAGAGCAAATCATTAGTAACTCTAATGAGAGCAGTCTCAGTACTATGGTACGGTCTAAATCCTGACTGGAAATCCTCACAGATACTATTTCTTTCTAAAAAGGAACATAGTTGTGATGATACTGCCTTTTCTAGTATTTTTGACAGAAAAGTGAGATTTGAGATCGGCCTGTAATTGACTAATTCTCTAGGATCAAGTTGTGGTTTTTTAATAAGAGGTTTAATAATAGCCAGCTTAAAAGTTTTTGGTACGTGTCCTAGTGATAAAGATGAATTGACGATATTAAGAAGAGGATCTATAACCTCTGGAAGCATTTCTTTCAATAGCTTAGTCGGTATAGGGTCTAACATACATGTTGTTGATTTTGATGATTTAACAAGTTTAGACAATTCTTCCTCTCCTAAAGCAGTAAATGGATTGAATTTTTCCTCAGGGACACTACAATGCACTATCTGACGCGATACTGTAGTAGACGGTTGCATGGTTATAATTTTTTCTCTAATATTATCAATCTTGTAAGTAAAGAAGTTCATGAAGTCATTACTGCTGTGCTCTTTGGAAACATCAGAAGTTGAAGCTTTATTTCTTGTTAATTTAGTTAATTTAGCCACTGTATCAAATAAATACCTAGGGTTGTGTTTATTTTCTTCTAAAAGTTTTGAAAAATAGGCAGATCTAGCAGCATAAGAGACTTCTTAGATTATTTAAGAATTAAAGAATCTTATCAACCTCAAACTTTTAACGGTAGTGTATAAACCTTCATGTGGTAACATCTAAATGATCTGGTTTTATTCAAGTAAAAATGTTATTTATTATTAGATGAAACCAACAAAGTTATCTTTTTATTTTGACACCTTGCTTCGAGTGTAATTAGATATTTCATGCATGTTTATGCTTACGTAGTGGAGGAGCAGCTTTTCCGTTCAGTGGAGGGTCAGGCAGCGTCTGATGAAGAGGAAGAGAGATGGACCGGAGAGCAGCAGAGACAAGTAGACGAGGTGAAGCGAATCCTCACCAGACTGTCCTGCTGTGGAGACAGGTACACCCATCCCTACTATATCATTTGATGAGTTGGACTGTGTCCTTGGACTGCTGTCTACAATTATTTGATTCACTCTCAAAATCAAATGAGATCCCAAACATGTCAGGAATAAATAAATTACTCATAGGGAAACATTCTGAGAAACAGTATTTTCCATCCTACAAATTTAGGTTCTTCAATTGTTTTGTGTGCTCTCAGGTGTGATGAGAAAGCAGTGAAGAAGCTGTTGTCTCATTTCGGCGACTCTCGCACAGAAGAGAGTCAGACAGCCGTGCTAGAACTGCTGGAGAGGGTCACGCGACTCAACAAACAACTAGAACTGAAGGAGAGTCAGGCCAGGAGGGTGGAGATGGACACAGACCAGGTATGATCAGCTTGTAAGATAAGTAAGCAATAAGGTACAAGAGGCTGTGCTGTATCGTGAATAAGTCACGGCTGAAGAGCGTTGTTAGGCATGACGCGAATGCGTTTTTTGGCTTATTTTTAATAAGCCAAAAATATTGATACAAATATTGATACAAATATGTATCAATGCAACTTTCATGAAGTAAACTTTCACTAAAGCCTTCCTTCTGCTGGAAAAAATAGTCCCTGACCGTGAACAGCAACAGAAGTTATATTACTACGCCATTAGATGGCGGCAAAGACTGTCTTTATGAGTGTGTCAGTCAGTAGCAAAGACTTTTACATTGAAAAGACTGAATTGTTGTGAACACGGAACAAGACGCAACTGAAAAATGCTTTGACTAGCGCTGTCAGTCATGGAAAAACCCCTTAACTGTTAAAAGGACAGGATAATACATCGGACATTTAAACAGATTTTTTATTATGAACATAGGACTGACCTGAAGGAAAATGCTAAATCTGAATGCAGGTAATAAACTCGCTCAATCGATCTCTTTCTCACAATACTCTTCTACATAATACAGTAAGCTTCAATGAACAATATCAATTGAGAACATACAGTTTACGTTGCTAAGAGTGGTTGCTAAGGGTGTTGTGTAGTGATACACAGAACCGTTGGGTGAAGCGGTCATAGCCGTGTTTTATTGTGAATAAAACACAGCTATTGACCAATCAGAATCAAAGACAGGAACTAACCGTTTTATAACATGATATATTCAAAACAAAAATGGATATATCACTTAAGAATAGGAAAATTCTGTCATCATTTCCTCACCTTTAAGACGTTTCAAACCTGTAGGACTTGTCATCTTCGCTTTATTTTTTGCCAAAATGTTATTTTGCTTCGCTTCAGCTATGATAAAGAGACATCTGCTCTTGCAGTGCGTGTTCGTGCATTTTGGGGGCGGAGCAATGAAGGGAGGGGTGTGTTTGTTTGATTTCAAATATCAACAGTGTTCAAAAGCATTTCTCAGAAACCACTTACTGCACCTTTAATGAAGGTGCTCATTCAGCTAACTTTACATAGCCAGAAATACCTATGCATTTTTGGAAAAGAACATAGAGGTGAATTGACATAACTAAATATTTGGATTCATTTGAGCAGAATCACATTGAACACATTAAACACACATAGTAACCCAGCAGTTAAAATACGTATCAGAGAATTCAAATACTTAATAAGACATTTTCATTCGCAGGGGCACAAGTTCATCCAAATAAACTCTTTTAAACGCCTTACATCACCCAACCAGGACTTTATGTTCTGTTTTACTTTTACATTCATGGTTGCTTTCGGGTGCAGGAGTGTAAAATTAGATTACAAGGCACTTGCCCACTGAGCGGTTATGAGAACGACAGGCTTCAAAGAAAAGCCACAGCTCTCACTCTCCCACCCAAGCAACCAGCTGCGTGTGTGTCAATGTGAGCAGCCAATCGCTGTCCCTTCCTGAGATGACCACAGGAATAAACCTCCAGGCCTTACACAATTACATGTACATTGAGCTGTTAGACACACCTCGGCTGCGATGCACCAGACGTGAACTATGTTGCTAGTGTTTTTAAGAAGGCCCCACACATATTCATGGAAAAATCTCTTGGAACATTCTAAGCATAACCAGTTTGGGGCGAGCGCAGGCAGCAGATGTGGATTTTTGACATATGGTCAGACAGGCCAAAAACAAGCATATCTGAACTATTTCTGTCTGAGAAATTATGTGTCTCGGCTGAATTATGGGCTATCGGCACATCTGGCAAGGATTCTCCTAACCTGAAATTCATTGTGTGTTGGAGCTTTAGTGTTTAAATATGCGCAGGGTCAATGGTAAGTGTCGTGTGTCTGCAGATGAGGGACGCCCTAGTCCAGGAGCTACAGCAGAAGGCTGAGGAGACGGAGCTGCTCCACCTGGAGCTGCAGATGCTGGAGACGGAGCGGGTGCGTTTGTCTCTGGTGGAGGAGAAACTGATGGATGTGCTACAGCTTCTGCAGCAGCTGCGAGAGCTGGTCAGTCAAATGGAATCTCTAGGGAGTGAATCTGGAGGGATTTCAGACTCATCAGCCCGCTCTTGCTGCTGTAAATGTTTACTAGCACAATAGAGTACCTCAGGGATGACGTGTTTTTGTAGGCAAAACCCGGAAGCAAGTTAGCATTTTAGGACTTCCGGTTCCATCGCCATAAAGTCTATGGGTTTTTTGAATGGGTTTTTGCTAAATCGCCTGAAATAAGGTCTATGGTTAACAAAGCCTCTAAATATTTTCACGTTTTGATCTATGACATAAAACACACCAGTTATAACCCGCTTGTGATTTTTTAAACTTTTATTGTGTCTTAAAAACGGCGGTTGCTAACAAATTGCAAAAAGGGACTACTAGGGACTTTAGACGTCATCATGACAAACAGGACATTTGGACAGCATTTCTCATGAAAAAGTGGATAAGTATTCATACACAGCGCAGATCATAATCAGTGAGCATGTTTTTAAATAAAGTTGTTTTTTAAATAAAGTTTGAGGAAACTTGGTGGTGGTGACGTTGATCCACGACCATGGTGTGCTGTAGTCCGTTTATAGCTTACTGTTAGCTTTTTATATCTGGCGACTTTATTTAGGCTTCAAAATGTATAAATGTTGTGTTAACTTGTAAAGATTGTCTTGATAGACAAAACGTGTAAGTTTCATAACCCTTTGTTAAACACAGAGCTTATTTTTTGCGATTTTCCAAAAGTCTATGGGAAAAATGCATACGCTTTCGATCAAGGGAACCCGTGCGCCGCTAACTTCCGGGTTGGCCTACAAAAACACGTCATCCCTGAGGTACTCTATAGAGATTCACACAATAGATGGGTGTTAATCCAGCAGATCCGATTTGCTGATGATCCTAAAATAATATTTACGATGTCAGCAACATGGACAGATGATTATCATGCTTGTACATTGTTGTTCCCATAAAAGTAGAGTATTATGTGCAATTAAAGGGTTAGTTCACCCAAAAATGAAAATTCTGTCAATAATTACTCACCCTCATGTCGTTCCAAACCTGTAAGACCTTCGTTCATCTTCAGAACACAAATTAAGATGTTTTTGATAAAATCCGATGACTCAGTGAGGCCTACATTGCCAGCAAGACAATTAACACTTTTCAATGCCCAGAAAGCTACTAAAGACGTATTTAATTTTTATTTCAGTAAACGAGGCTTCGTTACGTCGTAAGTGTTTCGAAATTTCAATGGTTCACGTGACTTTGGCAGTTTGATACTCGCTCCGAACCACTGATTCGAAACAAAAGATTCTTAAAGCTTCGAAGCTTCATGAAGCAGCGTTTTGAAATTGCCCATCACTAGATATTGTTGAATAAAGTCGTTATTTTGTTTTTTTGGCACACAAAAAGTATTCTCGTCACTTCATAACATTAAGGTTGAACCACTGTAGTCACATGAACTGTTTTAAATATGTCTTTAGTAGCTTTCTGGGCATTGAAAAGTGTTAATTGTCTTGCTGGCAATGTAGGCCTCACTGAGCCATCGGATTTTATCAAAAATACCTTAATTTGTGTTCCGAAGATGAACGAAGGTCTTAAGGGTGTGGAACGACATGAGGGTGAGTAATTATTGACAGAATTTTCATTTTTAGGTGAACTAACCCTTTAATATTTTCAGTTTCTGTGATGTCAGGCTGGTTGAATACACTATTGATTCATTATTAATACTGACACATTAAATTAGGGTTAATTAATAATGAGTATTTTGCAATTTTATTATAAATGATTTATATTTCTTTTATAAATGTATTTTTAAAATTATTTTATTGGTGTTTGATAGTGTGGCAAAGGGATTTGAACAAACCCCCCAAAAATATGTATATAAATAATAAAATTATAAATATTAAAATTCACCCTCATAATATTATTTTTTATATATTATTTTATTATTATTATGAAACAGTATTTACCATTTAATTACTTTTTTTTTTTTTTTACATTGATTATGATGTAAAAATGTTTGTTTGTATTGTAGAATGTCTCGAGAAGATCTTTAGGAAAAATTTTACTCAGCACATTGGAGTCCTGCAGTGATCCTCAGCATGGTAAGAGACACAATAACTTTTAACTTGCCAGCTTTGCTCTTATAAAACCTTTACTGTTTACCAGGCCTGGTGTGCAATGAAAATGTGTCTGGAGCATTAGATATACAGTGTGCTACAAATGAGACCACTTTAAATATCAGGGATTCTTTGTTGGGATTTAAAAAAAAAAAAAAAAAAAAGCAAAACAAAAATGTTATGATGTAAAATGAATAAAATATGGAAGATTCTACACTAATGGTAGGTCACTAATCAAACTCAAATTTGTGATATTGATCTTTCTTGATGTTATTAACTAAAACTAAAACCATTAAACTTTTTTGTTGTGTATATATATATATATATATATATATATATATATTTGAGCAATATTTTTTTTTTCCAATTTGCTCAGGAACAAGTAATAAATTAATAAGACCCAAAATGTACCCAAAATGAATTATATCCCATGTTTAACCACTATAAGACACAACGGCAAATCCCCGAAGCACTGGCCGAGATGAAGCTGTTCTTGGCGGGTACACGAGCACTGAGCGGCCACTGACGCCCTGGAGCTCGCATCTCCGAAAACGTCTAAACAAATTGTAAAACAGGCACTATGATTAAATATGAGTCCATATTTAAGGTCTAAACAAATACATTCTCACCTAAAAAACTCTTAAAACTACAGTTCGTGGTATTTGTTTAGTATTTGTTACAAGAATATCGCACGGCTCTCAGCCAATCAGATATGTATATGTATATATATATACACACTATATTGCAAAAAGTTTTGGGACGCCTGCCTTTACGTGCACATGAACTTTAATGACATCCCATTTTTAATCCGTAGGGTTTAATATGGAGTTGGCCCACCTTTTGCAGCTATAACAGCCTCAACTCTTCTGGGAAGGCTTTCCACAAGGGTTAGGAGTGTTTATGGGAATTTTTGACCATTCTTCTAGAAGCGCATTTGTGAGGTCAGGCAGTGATGTTGGCGAGAAGGCCTGGCTCACAGTCTCCGCTCTAATTCATCCCAAAGGTGTTCTATCGGGTTGAGGTCAGGACTCTGTGCAGGCCAGTCAAGTTCCTCCACACCAAACTTGCTCAACCATGTCTTTATGGACCTTGCTTTGTGCACTGGTGCGCAGTCATGTTGGAACAGGAAGGGGCCATCCCCAAACTGTTCCCACAAAGTTGGGAGCATGAAATTGTCCAAAATGTCTTGGTATGCTGAAGCATTAAGAGTTCCTTTCACTGGAACTAAGGGGCCAAGCCCAACCCCTGAAAAACAACCCCACACCATAATCCCCCCTCCACCAAACTTTACACTTAGCACAATGCAGTCAGGCAAGTACCGTTCTCCTGGCAACCGCCAAACCCAGACTCGTCCATCGGATTGCCAGACAGAGAAGCGTGATTCGTCACTCCAGAGAACACGTCTCTACTGCTCTAGAGTCCAGTGACGGCGCGCTTTACACCACTGCATCCGACGCTTTGCATTGCACTTGGTGATGTAAGGCTTGGATGCAGCTGCTTGGCCATGGAAACCCATTCCATGAAGCTCCCTACGCACTGTTCTTGAGCTAATCTGAAGGCCACACGAAGTTTGGAGGTCTGTAGCTATTGACTCTGCAGAAAGTTGGCGACTTCTGTGCACTGTGTGCCTCAGCATGCGCTGTTCCCAATTGCTTCCACTTTGTTATATCACTAACAGTTGACCGTGGAATATTTAGTAGTGAGGAAATTTCACGAATGGACTTATTGCACAGGTGGCAACCTATCACGGTACCACGCTTGAAGTCACTGAGCTCCTGAGAGCGACCCATTCTTTCACAAATGTTTGTAGAAGCAGTCTGCATGCCTAGGTGCTTGATTTTATACACCTGTGGCCATGGAAGTGATTGGAACACCTGAATTCAGTGATTTGGAGGGGTGTCCCAATACTTTTGGCAATATAGTGTGTGTGTGTGTGTGTGTGTGTGTGTATATATATATATATATATATATATATATATATATATATATACACACACACACACATATATATATATATATATATATATATATATATATAGTTTCAATTCAAATCATATCAAACTGTTCTTTTTAAGATTAACTTTTCAACTCATGCTGTTTTTTTTTTTCTTTCGCTGACAATTTATAATGAAAAAATTGACAAAATTGAAAGATTAACACATACATACATCTAAAGCATACATCTAAAGCTCGACATCTCTATAACTGATTTGCAGGGAAAGCACATATCTTGGAGGTGCTCAACGCTCTTTGTCATGAGCTGGCTGCGTGTGAGATCCTCTCTAATGGCGAGATGATACAGAGAGCAGAGAGTCACCAGTCTCTCACCAACTCTCTGCTCATCTCCTGCTAGACATTACTGCCACCTGATGGCCACAGGGTGCTACAGACTCTTCTGAAAGGAACTTTAACTGGCCGTGATTGAAAATGGGACCAAAATTAGCCATGTATTTTTCTTCATGTGTTCATATTTCTGTGTATAGTTGTGTAAATCATTTAGCTTGTTATCATTTATAATGAAACATGATGTGACACATTTTGAAGCATTTAAAGCTAGATTTTCCTTTTGCAATATATTTGTCATATATTGTTGGTCAGTATTATCTTAAAATACGTGCACATTATTCAATGGTGTTCATTACAGCTTCATGTGTCATGTGGTACACAGGTACAGGAACACCTAGTTGAAAACCACTCAGGTATAGACAGTGTTGGAGAAAGCTACTTTTAAAGTAATGCATTACAATATTGCGTTACTCCCTAAAAAAAGTAACTAATTGTATTACTTAGTTACTTTTTATGGAAAGTAATGCGTTACTCACTCTTCAACAATATAAACAAAAAATGAAACAAATGAATTCACGATTTCTCAACATGTGGACAGGAGAGCTGTCAGTCAATAAATGGGAAATCAAAGTAACTTGTGTTACTTATTTGAAAAAGTAACTCCGATATTGTGTTGTAAATTCAAAAGTAATGCATTACTTTACTAGTTACTTGGAAAAAGTAATCTAATTACGTAACTCGTGTTACTTGTAATGTGTTACCCCCAACACTGGGTATAGACTATATAATGCTCATAATAACGATAAAGACTAGTTTCAAGGGAAAACATACTGGGTGCATTTTACAATTACAGATGTTACACAACTTCCTCCATATCGCAAATATAGACTGCCCAGCTGTTAAGGACTGAACATATGCATCTTTCATTGTTTCAAAATACAGAAACATTTGCAGCCCAATTTAATTGTTTCAATTGTCTTTAGCACTTCTGAGCAGTTTTGTTGCTCTTTATGGACGATTTTTATTCATGATTTGCATGAAACAAAATATATAGCTAACTGTATGTCTCATAATTGTCATTGTCTGTGCCTCTCTCCCATCTTACAAATATTTGTTGCTATTTTTGTTAAGCTACAGTAAAGATTCCCGCTAGATTTGTCAGATGTGTACTGAAGGAAATATCCAATGTTTTTTTTTTCCCTAGATGAACATTGTGAGGTTCACATAAGGTACTGGACAATATATCATCAGTGCTTATATGTCTAGAAATTAAAAACGTAACACATCATAATCATTTCGTCCAATGATTTATACACACACTTGTTTTTCAAACATTTCAAACATACATAGACATACATATTTCAGTTTTGTTTTGTTTTTTTGGTTTCAAAACATCTAAAAAGTCTCAGTTTGTTTTTCTTTAAATAAAGCTGAAATAATTAAATCTATAGCATAAAATCAATATAAAAAAGGTTGAGAAAAAACATGCAAAGTAGGGCATCACGATCCTTTCATCTGAGATTTAACAGAAGGCATACAGCTCGTATGGTGACACAGGAGGAAAAAAACAAGTATAAATGAGAATATAATTATGTGCTATAATTGTTGAACTTCTAATAAGTTGTCCTCTTAGATGTTTTAATTGTGCAAAAAAAGCATTTTATTCGCATCCACTAAAGATTATGTGAGGCTGACTGCAGAATACTGTATGCCAAAAGATGTTCTTCTGGCTCACACATGTACAGTACAGATCGATGTGGCTTTTGACTACAGTTACCGTCAGGCAATATCTTTATTCTACAATGAGTTAATGATGAGTTATTTTTACACAGGAGCCCAGAAATAAACACAGGCTCATAAAGGCTTCAGAAACCCTCTGATAGTTCAAATAATTTTTATAATTACACCTTTGGAGCCATTGGTCTCCTTACCGTTTTGTTTTGAGAACCACAGAATGGGTCTAACAGGAAATTTGATGAGAATTACGCTGCATCTTGATTAATTACTTGGTTTAAATAAGCACTTAATTCTGAAGTAAGATTTTACAATCTTACACCAGCACCACTAAGGTCTGGTAATTACTACGAGCAAACAGACAGGAAAAGCAAATTAATTCTAAAAAAAAGAAGAAAAAAAAAAGAAGAGAAAAAAAAAAAAAAAAAAACACACCTATTTACAGCAATATGTGTTACTAATTATTTGACATAACGGCCTAAAAGTAATAAAACGCAAGGGGAAAAAAGCTACTAGGCCCAAATACAAAGTATAAACAGTGTAATACCTACGCTGAGCTTATAAAGGAAAACAACTAAGTTTAAAATGGGTCAGAATAGTGTTTACATTAGTGCTGTGGTTCGCACTGTAGTGTCACATAGACAAGAATCAATGGTTTTATTTCATTTCATACCAGCAAGGGAGGAGCAGTGATGATGGAGAGAGAAAGAACAGGTACGTTTGGGTGAGCCTGCTTCCTGTTGCTGTCTTTCCCTCCCTCTGCTATCCCTCCCTCAAAGGTCGAGTGGCCTGCTTAGCAACCAAAGGTCTCCTGGGAGGCGTAAACCATGTAGAGGAAGCCATCTTCATCTCGCTCTTGTTCGTAGATCTCAGAAATGGGGGTGGACACACTGACCATGCTGTGCTGATTGACAAGAAGGAAAAAGGCCTGGGTGGGGTTGAGCTGCAGTCTACGCCTGGAAAAGAGAGTCATTTTGATAACTGATTATAATGACAAAACATGCACATTCAAGTCAAATTAAAGGGATTTTCTGGGTTCAGTACAAGTTCAGCTCAATCAACAGCATTTGTGGCATACTACTGATTACCACAAAAATCAAATTGCACTCGTCCTGACTTTTCTTTAAATAAAAAAAAAAAAAAAACCTCAATAAAAGTGAATGGGGCCAGGTTGTAAATGTTAAAATACTCACTGTTTCAATTGTATAGCCATAAGGCATAAGCAATTTGTGTAATACCCTGATTTTAGTATTTCATTTACTGATTTTAGTAAATCATTTACTAAATTTGTGTAAAGTTATATCCTATTTTGCAATTTCATTGTCATAAAAACCCTTAAACGACTGTAGGGATTGTGGATGAACCAGACAAATGAATCCTAATTCAATGCAGGCCTGTTTCTCTGAGTGACCTATGAGTGACACTGTTGAAACTTTACAGAAAAACCCACAGAGACTGTTTCTACAACTAAAACTGCATCGAATTGTTCCAAGACAATTTGAAAAGGACTTATCACACATCTTGCAACTGCATAACGCTATATAATGTCTACACCTTATACATGTGACCATGTATGCTTAGAAATACTTTTGTATAACTTTTGAACGGTTGATTGAAAGTATGTCTTGTCTGGTATGAACGCAAATCTCCGCTTTCAATTTAGATCATGGCTTGAATGAAATCTGTGTAAAATGTATCATATTCCGTTTAATAGCAATTATGTCTAAACTGTACTCTCTGCCGAGACCGGCAATTCCAGAGGCCCGAGATAACACTTAGTTTATGATCAGGGTGGAGAAAAGCCACCTTTGAAACAAGACTATACCTGATTGGCCAGAACTCCTCAAAGAGGTGGGACAAACACCTAAGGTAAATAGTCAGATCACTAAGAGAAGAATGAATATAAATCTTAAAATCTCAGTAACTAATCCTTGAACAAAGAAGAATATGGCTTAAGACGAAGGACAGACGACAAAGGACAGACAAGCAGCTCATTCAAGCCATCCAACTTTTACTCACATTCCTTTTCTTTTACTTTAACTTTCTTTTCTTCTTACGTCGAGAGTCTCGTGTTCTAAGTTAAGTTTTGCTGCAAAGTTCAACCAACAACTGTTTGACGCCTCGACTTCAAACTTCAGCCGCGAGAGACTCCATTCGTGACCAGCACATCAATCTGGACCAAACCTGCAACAAACCAACTAACTCGGAAAAATCCCTTCACTCCAAGCCAAGGACGCCGAAAAGGGGATCCCCATTCAAAGACAAATGACAAGCAATTACCTCCAGATTCTAAAGCTGAACTGGTGCATTAAATTACTGTGATTCATGGTTCGTTCAGGTCAGGTCTTATGAAATGCATATTTTGCTAGAAATGCTCATCATTTCACTCTCTCTTAAAACTCTTTCTTTCTAATTTCCTTTCTGTTTGCTCCGTGTATGAATGCGTGTTTGTGTGTGCGTGTTTGTGTTAGATATTAGTTTATGTGTTAGAATAATCAATAAAGTCTCCTGTAGATTTTTTAAAGAAGTGTCTTGTGTTATGTGCTTGCAAATTTACTCTTAAACTGCCGATCTAAAGTTACCATGCTACTAAATAGTGTTTTCACGAATGTTGGATATTCATATCCGCTACAAGAGCTTATTACGGCCCGAGCAAATGAACGCTGGATGATTCAGTTGCTCGGTCGTAAACTAAGGCCACGTACACACTGCAGCTAAATTCGGTTGTCAGTTCACCTTTTAGTGCTTAATCTCGTTCTGTACACACACAGTTCAGTAAAATACGGGAGTGACAACTGCATTCTACAACCATATTAACTCCCGAAAAATGCAGGTAGTGACAACCGCATTTACAGAAATTCTATGCAGTGTCTACAGAACCGAACTGAACAACTAGTTGTTAATGACGTTAACGTGCATCGGAGATGTGTCTCTTCTGTATGCGCGGTGAATCACAAGGAAAGCACGAGCATTAACTCATCTGTGTTGCCAGATCTTGCTAGAAAAATCTGCGAACAAGAACAAGCCTATAATAAACCAAAACAAATCCAAATGCTTTATGCTGAAAATAAGAACAAAATATCGCGACTCGTGTTTGCTCACTTGAAAAATTCCATAAACCCGGTCGCTTTATGAGCCGAGCTTAAACAACAAGCCCAAAACGCATAAAAATGAGTGATCATGGCAACACAAAATGAGCGCGCTCTGTGTGAACCAGACTGTACAAGCATAAACACAACGCCTCTGTCGACTGTTTCTTAAAGGGACTTTTGTTTAGTTAAATTGCTGAAAATAACGAGTGTTCTGTCACTGTAATATTACTTTGGTGACAATAACGGATACCAAACACACGAGACGCCAGAACGTCGCTATGGTTTCCAACCTGTCAATCATCGGAGTTTCGAGAGTGAGTTGTGTTCCGTACACACATGTAACGATAATTTAGGGGATTCACTCCCGCATTTAAATGCGGTTGTCACTCCTGAAACTTACAGTGTGTACGTGGCCTAAGTGACTCGTTGTAATTCCCTATAAATAAATTAATTATTTCATTTGAGCTGATTTGCCCTACACGACTGTATAACTTATGATTTAAACATCTCAAATGATACACAAGTTTTAAAAAATAAACTTTACATCTGTTTATAAATCCTCCATTTTTATATATATAGTTTTTTTTTTTTTTTTTTGGGGTAATCAATATAATACCACAAAATTCTGTCCATTGAGCTTAAACTCACCATAATTTGTAGCAACTAATGTAATTGCACATAATGTAGTAAGTATTACATTATTATTGTAATAAAATGTTCATAATGTAATAATTTTCTCAAAATATATCCAATCTGGTGGATTTTGTAGGCAGGTTAAGACTGGATTTAGATTTTTAAAATTTACTGTTAAGGAATACCAATGCTACAAATATAATAATAATATTAATAATAACTGCATGAATATTTAAATCTGCTGCATTTCACAAGTAGTTTAAGACTGGATTTAGATTTTTAAAAATGTACTGTAAGGGAATGCTAATTTTTTATGTTTTAAAAGCTATTACAATATGACAATGTTTTTGGTGAGTTTATAATGTAATAAATTTATCAATGTAAAAATTGTTATTAAATTATAAGCTCAAGATTTTATTACATTTTGAGAAAATTATTATATTATGAACATTTTATTACAATAATAATGTAATACTATTACATTATGTGCAGTTTTTACATTGAGTTGCTACACAAACCATGAAATCAAAATTGATGTTTTTTTTGTTTTTTTTTTGAATATTGAGGTTTTTATTAAATGATTTATCTGTGCACATCATTATTTTTTTAATTCATGTGCCCTCATAATCTTTAATCAAAATAACTTCCCCTCCCTCTTACAGCGACATCTCTTCTCTTCCCTCATGACTTGTTTACTGAGTGCGGGACAACCTGTCAATCACACGAGATCACAGCAATCGATCCAAGTCCCGCCCTACATTTTTTCTTGTTCAAGCTGTTTCACTTGAATATGCGTCACGATAGAGAAGAAAAGACTACGCACTTGTAACTTTTACTTGTATTGAACCCGGAATATTCTTATAATTCATATCCCTATATTTTTTTACTTTGTTTTTTTATAAACGTGATGCTACAGTGCAGCAGAAATTTCCACTTCAGCTTTAAACTCTTATTATAACTTAATCATTATTTCAAGTCTGAACTATAAATAAAGAAGTCATGACTTGTAGCCAAGGATTATGAAGTATGACAGGCAGCATGGGTCCAACAAAATGTTCTCAGTCTGATCATCTGACTGAGCCTGTGTTAAAATACCTTATCTTTAAAGGAAAGTTTAGCTCACTATGGTCTTGTTTTAAAAATAATACAACACAAAGAATATACACTACAAAGAATGTGGATGTTGTGCAATGACTAAAAAACACTTTTCAAATTTGAACTGTTTAAAAGCATTCGTAGAAGTCCCCTGTGGATGACGAGGTCAGCAGACACTCTAAATTGGCACACCATTGCATTCTCCTCCCCCACCCTGCGTCAAACCCCCACCAGACGAGTAAACAAACCGGATGAGGCTGAAACACACACTGGACTCATGGCTCAAAGTGACTTGTACATGGTCAAAAAACTGATATCATATTCACTTGATATCAAATGAAAGGCAAGAATCTACACTCAACAACCTGGTTAAAAAAAATTCAACAAGTAAAAAAAAGAAGCATTTTTTAAGATCCAAAATTGGGTTCTGGATATTATGTTTACCTGATTATCTTTACCAGCTCACTCATGTTAACATGGTCAGGGACAAGGAACTTTGTCTTGTCCAAGACGGGAAGTTGCTTTTCCCCCTTATATCTCTCAATGATCACCTGTAAGAAAAAATATTAACAAGACAAATTGATATAGTGTTTTGAAAGTCTTGAAATAAGTCTAGAGCAGTATTGTTTACAACAATATTCAATCCAATATTCAATCTATGACTTTTCCAGTTGTTTGATAAAATATTTCAGAGTTGGGTTTAACTAGAAAAAAAAATTATATTCATTATAAAAATGCCCATGGAGTTTTAAGATTTTATTAATTTACATGACTTTCACAGGTTTCCTCATATATCCATGTTTACCAAGACCAATGGGACTGTGGTTCTTCAAAGGGGGCAAATTAAAATAAGAAATATATTGATTTTGAGTTGTTTTAGTTCATTTTATAATATTGTCTTATTTAAAATCATTTTAAGTCATCTTGAGGTCCCATTTTAAGTTAAAAACCACTAGTGTAGAGTAATAAATCTTGGCATCTTAAAAGAAATCTCAAGTTGACATGCAAAAGTAATATCTTGAAAGCAATAACGTTAATTCAGTCCTAATTCATTTATGACATCCAAAAGACAAAAGAGTTTATCACCGGAATTTTATTGGGATGCTGCTCTCGTATCTGCTGCACTTCCTTGCAACGATCAGCTGAAAAACAAGAAAAATAAAACAAAGATTTGGTATGCTCGTTTAGGCAGTAAGAAGTATATATAACCACATTTAACAGTCTAATTACAACACATAGGCCTGGTTTCACAGACAGGGCTTAGACTAAGCCAGGATTAGACCTGTACAATTAGGACATTTAAGTAGCTTTTATAAACGTGCCTTAGAAAAAAAACATTACTATTGTGCATCTTGAGACAAAACAGTGGCACTGACATATTATAAGATACGTCAGTCCAAGTTGCTTTCAGTTAAAACAGCTCAAACATGCATTTTAGTCTTGGACTAAGCTTAAGCCTTGTCTGTGAAACTGAGGGATAAAGACATATACTAGGATGTGTTAACGTAACTAAAAGCAAACGATTGACATGACTGTAGCCCTCCCTCATTCCTCAAAACACTACAGACACTGCATTAGCATTACTTATGGAAAACCTGTTTTGCAGAAACAGGCAATTAACATTATTGATGCATAGGAAACTAATAAGGATTGATTATTGCTGATGTGTTTTTTCCTTGCTGTTTGACACCCTACTCTACAAACTTATTCCACCATATTTAAGATACTGATAATATATAGATATGAAACTCATTCTTCTCAAAGAGTTTAATATCTAACTTTCAGATATAGTATTGCTCTGAAACCAGAACCACGCAATTAATCTCACAAGATATTAGTACTTTTATTATATCTGGAGTAACCCGACTGTATTTAAGAAGTCAAATGAACAGTCCTTCTTTTCCTAAGTGCATAATGTTTGGGACAATCCAATCAACACTGGGGATAAAACATGCATGTCAAATGCTAAAACACTCAAACCGGCTTGCTCATTAGGGTAGAGTAAGAGCCCCATCAATGTGTCATCTTAACTGATCCCATGTCAGGGTCATGTCAATTACATAATCCCAAAGGCTGGACAAATATGAGAGCGTATGAAGAACATATTGACCGGGACACTTACAGATGTGTTTAAAACAGCAGATCTATGTTGTTTGTTATGTTTAGGAAGATTATGCAAGGGTTTTACGCTCCTCCCTCCCTCCCTCCCCACACCCTGTCCTCAGTCTGGACTATAAGAAAGAGCTCAAATTACAGCATCATTCCACCAATATGTGTCTTGTCCATCCATTTCTTTAATGTTGTTATTAAACACAATTTATATTCATAAATGGACTGCTTGGTTTATTTAATATCACCTGTTAAGACAATAATACTTGTATCATTGTGGAAAAAAAAATTTTGTATCATAAATTTTGATCTTCCCAAAAGCTGGATGGCAGTTCAAATGTGGAAAGGACAACACAGCAATATAAATATATGATCTTTAACAAATCAGCTAAATCAACTGTGGATTAAAGCTCTTGTTGTTATTTAAACAGGAGGCCCTTAGGCCAGGCTATCTCACTGGATAGTAACTGACCCCTGTCGTTTTGGTTAAAAACCCGTCGTTTAAACTTATATTAATCACTAAATATTGCTAAAATCGCTTCATCGAGCATTTAAAGCCTTGTAGAAAAATTGTAAACACTGTCACAAAGCTGCTAGCAGGCTAGGTACGAAAACAAACCTGATAAACAAACACACTTGTGCTGACACAGCACGAATAAAACTCATCTTACCAAAGCTCCGTCTTTGTTTGAAGGGTCTGTCAGAAGGCATAACTGGACTTGAATGTGGTAAAAAGGAGCTATTATATGTTGAATTCTCGGGTCGACTTCGCTTCTTTTCGAGCTCCTGACTCACTGTAAGCAAAACAGCTCGAGACAATGTACTAAAGTTCGTGATGTCATAGCAGGATTTAAAGGGACAGGACCCAGTTTAAGTATAGGCCTGCAATAACAATATAGTTACAAATTTTCTTATCCTAATCTTGTAAATTAACATTTTATAACTATAGTGTGTTTTAGTAACCCCTTATAATCGATGTAATTAAGTTTTTCTGAACATTATACATTTCATTATACATATACAGATCAGATCAAATGCAATCAAATCTGTCTATAAATCTAAACATTATGTTTTAAATTATGACAAACTGAAGAGCACTTTCCATTTAATATGAAAATACATAGGCATAAAATAAATAAAAGGAAATGCATTGTTGTTTTATTGTCCTTTTTTAGCATACACAAACAAGTACAGTATGTTATAGTGTCATGTTGATGCATATAGATGATGAACAGCTGGAGTACTTGCAAAAGAGAATATGAGGGAACAATAAATTACAGAAAAAAGGCAAATTATCGGAATGGTAAGCAAGATCAATACAAACTTAACATTTATAATAAGATGGAAGCAACTTCCTTTAAATGTAACTGTGCTACTACATAAACTTCACTTCACTAGAACATATGAAATGAAACACTTTTGGCCATTATTTAGAAACAAAATACTATGGCAATGCTACCATGAAGAATTCAGGACTACTCTGTAGGATTTTGAATGACGATCAGGAAATAGTCCTTGTCTGTGAAGAGAACAGAATAAAATACATTACTACTGTATGATCATAATCATCAGTTTATATTAGATGAATACCAGATGCACATTTGGCTTTGTGCTGACAGGCAGCAAAAATATATTATGACTCTCATCTGTTAAGGTTTTATTTACAAAATTATCTCAACTTAGCATTTTTAGACCCAGTATTTGTTTTAGAAATGCAAATTAAAATATGATTCCATAATTTTTTCCTCTACTTGAACATGCCATTATTACCATGCCATTAATAATAATAAAATAAAAAAAAATGTAATTGAATTTGTTTGAGGTATGTTTCATGAAGCCAGAATGTTAAGCTATTGAACAAAACTTTGTGTCATATCTGTAATTTGTTTATTTGCTATAAAGTAAAAAAGCTAGGTGAACATCCAAGTGTGGTGATTCCATAATTTTTGCCAGGGGTTGTATATTATAATATTAAAGGGTTAGTTCAGCCAAAAATGAAAATTATCCCATAACTTACTCATCCCCAAGCCATCCTAGTTGTATGACTTACTTCTTTCAGTCAAACACAATCAGAGTTATATTAAAAAATATTCCTAAGCTCTTCCTAGCTTTATAATGGGAGTGAATAGTAACCAAGTGCCCAAAAAAGCACATCCATCCATCATAAAAGATATCCACATGGCTCCAGGGGGTTAATAAAGTCTTTCTGAAGCGAAGTGATGCATTTTTGTAAGAAAAATATCCATATTCATAACTTTATAAACTAGAATTACTGGCTTCCATACGCAATTCCGGCGGAAGAGTGAACTTTGACCTGAAGCATGATGTATTGATGAACGTGGAAGTGCAGAGGATGAAGCAAAACAGAACACCAGTCACGAATTAGAAGTCTAAATCGAGAATTTTTAAAGAGTAATGTCGGAGGAGTTTTTTTGCCCAGACGTATTTTTTTGAACCAAGAGAGGCATCTACTCTCACCTACACTACCAGTCAAAAGTTTGGAAACATTACTATTTTTAATGTTTTTGAACGAAGTCTCTTATGCTCATTAAGGCTGCATTTATTTCATAATAAATACAGAAAAAACAATAATATTGTGAAATATTACAATTTAAAATTATGGTTTTCTATTTTAATATACTTTAAAATATAATTTATTTCTGTGATGCAAAGCTGAATTTTCAGCATCATTACTCCAGTCTTCAGTGTCACATGATCCTTCAGAAATCATTCTAATATGCTGATTTGATACTCAGTTATCATCAATGTTGAAAACAGTTGTGTTGCTTAATATTTTTTGGAACCTGTGATACTTTTTTCAGGATTCATTGATGAATAAAAGGTTAAAAAGAACAGCATTTATTCAAAATATAAATCTTTTCTAACAATATAAATCTTTACTATCACTTTTTATCAATTTAACACATCCGTGCTGAATAAAAGTATTAATTTCTTTCAAAAAAAAGAAAGAAAAAAAATTACTGATCCCAAACTTTTGAACGGTAGTGTATATTGCTACAAAAGTTTTCTATTTTAAATAAATGCTGATATTTTTTAACTTTTTATTCATCAAAGAATCCTGAAAAAGTATCACAGGTTATAAAATAATATTAAGCAGCACAACTGTTTCCAACATTGATAATAAATCAGCATATTAGAATGATTTCTGAAGGATCATGTGACACTGAAGACTGGAGTAATGATGCTGACAATTCAGCTTTGCATCACAGAAATAAATTATATTTTAAAGTATATTAAAATAGAAAACCATAATTGAATTGTAATAATATTTCACAATATTATTGTTTTTTCTGTATTTGTTATGAAATAAATGCAGCCTTAATGAGCATAAGAGACTTCGTTCAAAAACATTAAAAATAGTAATGTTTCCAAACTTTTGACCGGTAGTCCTACGTCATACGCCGGAAGCTAGTAATTATAGTCTATATAGTTATAAATATGGATATTTTTCTTACAAAATGCATTGCTTTCCTTCAGAAGGCCTTTATTTACCCCCTGGGGTAACTTTTTTTATGGATGGATGTGCTTTTTGGGGCTTCAAAATCTCAGTTACTATTCACTCCCATTATAAAGCTTGGAAGAGCCAATATATTTTTTAATATTACTCTGATTGTGTTCATCTGAAAGAAGATGGTCATATACACCTACGATGGCTTGACTGTGAGTAAATTATGGGATAATTTTCATTTTTGGCTGAACTAAACCTTTAACATAGCTACAATATATTAACTATAATATATTATTAAAAGGAACTGGGGCTGTTGATAAAGTCATTGAAGAAAAAAAGTTTGCATCTCAAATATCATCTTTTTAGAATTTTAATCAAGTTAGATTGTTTTAACATAATAATAATGGTCTCACTTTACATTAGATGTCTTTAACTACTATGTACTTACATTTAAATGAATAATTTGATACAATGCACTTATTGTGTATGTTTTCCATTGTATTTAGAACAGCTGTAATTGATTTCTGTAATTACATCTATAATTACACTGTTGACCCTTCCCTTACACCTTAAGCCACCTTTAAACCTACCCATACCACCAAACCTGTCCCTAACCTTACCCGTATCCCATCTCAATAGAAGCAAACGTTCTTTGCAATACAATATGAACACAATAAGTATATTGTACTTATTTTTTTATGCACGACACATACATATTAATTAAGGACACCTAATATAAAGTATGACCATAATGGCCATTACATTATATATCAGTTTAAATAATATGAGAACCACTCCACTAACCTAAATAACTAACTTGGCATTACATACGTGTACTTTTCTTTACCTGGGGCAATCATGATCTCATTCTTCTTTGATCGAACTCTAAGAAAGGTGAGATCATTCTGAGGGTCGATGTCCCTCACTATTCCCCGAGCTTTCATGAGCAACTGGTGGATATTACCAGCATACTGAACTGTGCTTGCGTTGTCAAGGGTGCTTTTAATGGGGATGCCTATTAAAAGAGAGCACATGGGGAAAACTGCAGATACAACAACAAAGATCTCTTTGTTTTATCAGTTTCATGCTGCTGCTGAAGCACATGACAACCAAACTAAAATATGTAATAACAGCTGCAACATTTCTCATTTGCCAGATACCTTCTGCATTAACAATGATAATTCCTTGTACTCCTTTCTGGTTCTGGAGCCTTTTCATCGTCTCCTCCACCTCAGCCTGCAACATAAACGCTTAATGGATTAAAACAGCCAAATTAACAGTAAAACCAGCTGTATGTCATTGCTCAATATCTAATATCCTTCGGAACAGGCGCTCTGTGAAATCCCTAAATAAATCTGCGGGGGGGAAAAATACATATTTGGCATTGTTTATTTTATTTACTCGAGCAGTAGTTGGCTACTGTAAGGGCCATCTCGTGAATGACAACGCCCTGCAGTCAATGTTAGCCGCAAAAAAACCTTAACCAAGACAAAAACGAGCTAACAAACATGTACTTTCAAATATAAGCACTTATTATCAAGAATAAGTGGTAAAATGTACTTGCCATTATGAAGGTAAGTCGGTGTTTTCGTTGCTATGATTGATGATGCAAACTCCGGAACAAGAAACACGCAGTATGTGAACGGTCGGTTATGGGTTACTGCCATCTGCTGGACTGGATGAAAGCAGGTCACCGTAACAGTGAGTTCGTTTCATATTTTTGCAAAAAGGTATTTTATTTTACTACAAAGTTGAAACTAGTGCTTTTAGATCTATTATTATACAGTATACTTTGAGGTTAACACGAAAATACATACATCCTTGGGAGACTTATGTTCTTTTTTGCTATAAGGATGTTTTCCACTATAATGTAGCTAGCAAACAAACAAACAAATAATTGTGGTGGCTTCTAGGAAGCTCTTCAGTCTTTAAACATGTGAAGTAGATATGTTTATTTGATATATTTTATATTAAAAGGGACTAGTAGCCTACCCCTAGTTTCCATAAGTGGGTCAAAAAATGTAAATAATATAAAATAAAAACATTGTAAACGCTTTTTAACTGCTGTAAAAAGTACATTACCCACAGTTACATGACAGATGGAATAGGCTTTAAAAACAGACCTTGCTGATTTTAGAAGTTCAATGACAAGACTTGTTTGACTTGACTGTGGTTTAATTTTATGTCTAGACATGCTCAAAAAGGTTGCATGATGCAAGTTGTAGCCTATTACTGACTGTTATCAAAAGTTATCAAAAAAAAAAAAAAAAAACTTCACATATGTATGTATAACCCAATATTTAATGTTTAATTTGACTAATTTGAGGATAAGAAATGAAAATGAGGTTGCTTATATCCTGACCAGTGTAAAGATGGTACAGGTACAGTCTGATGAGAGTGAGAGACATGAACAGGCATACTGTGGATTTATGAGGTCATTTACTTCCTTTCCAAACTTTGCCTCAGGTTTTCCACTTAATAACTGCTGCTAGGTCAGCTCTACCCTAAGTCTACACATGGAAACTTTGACTCGTTCCATATGTGCAACTGCATGCATGACGGAGGGGGTGCATGGTGCCTCACATTTGGGGAGAATTTAAAGCAAATATCACAGAAAGACCATGTGATGGAGTAACAAAATAACAAAACACAAAGTTGGCAGTATTTTCACATGAGCTGATAATACAATTTACTTTTATACATCTGAATTACCAAAGCAATCTAACAATTTGTGACCAGTTTTTTTTCAACCTTAGTGTGCCGGATGTGTATTTTAATTTATAGGATACAAGCATGTTATTTCCTTTTTGACTCATGTGAACATGCTAATTATAGCCCAAATTAGAGGAGCCTTTGCAAGTGCATGCCCTGAAACAATCCATAGCATCCATATCCAATATGAAATGTAAATGTGAAAAAGCTCAAATGTAAATGTAAATATCATGCATACTTTTAGTGCAGCTAGTTCAGGTGAGATCTCAAATGTTTTTTCAATGCATAGAGCCTGTAAGGAATCCACTTTTTTTATTAGTCAAGAATTTTGCATGAAACAGAGACTCATTAGTGACGCTTTCACGTTGTAAAATGTAGATATCTGGGAGCAGAGCCATGTTCCTTCAGGAGAAAAACACCTTTTAAAAGTGAGCTTTGTGTATCTCCTACACATTCCGTGTCGAGCACCTCCTGGTCCTCTTCACCGTCTCCTTGTCATGTAATAAATATTTTTACTTCACATTAAGAGACACTGAAATCTTAAATGTCCTTGTGTTGATAGACACACATTGGTTGACTTTTACCAAACAAAGGCCAAACTGCAACACTATTAATATGACAAAGCCAACATGAACATTTTTTAAACTGTGGATAAATCCCTGTCTCTTATTCATTTGTAACTGGACACCAGCTATTGCCCAATAGGGGTTGTCTCATCATGTCCATGACGGCTGACAGGGTGAGGAAATATGATCCAGTGATTATAACACACCAAAGTATAGTTCAAACCCTTTGGAAAACAACACTCTTTTCCTCTTTTAAAAACTTGTACTTTGGCTCAGATAAAACAATTCTAATAAATGAGTGAGTGAGTGAGTGAGTGAGTGAGAGTGAACGAGTGGGTGAGTGAGTGAATGAGTGAGTGAGTGAATGAATGAGTGAGTGAACGAATGAGTGAATGAATGAGTGAGTGAATGAATGAATGAATGAATGAGTGAGTGAGTGAATGAATGAGTGAATTAGTGAGAGTGAATGAATGAGTGAGTGAGTGAATGAGTGAGTGAATGAATGAACGAATGAGTGAATGAGTGAGTGTGAGTGAATGAGTGGGTGAACGAGTGAGTGAGTGAATGAGTGAGTGAATGAATGAACGAATGAGTGAATGAGTGGGTGAACGAGTGAGTGAGTGAATGAGTGAGTGAATGAGTGAGTGAGGGAATGAGTGAGTGAGTGAATGAGTGAGTGAGGGAATGAGTGAGTGAGTGAATGAGTGAGCGAGTGAGTGAATGAGTGAGGGAATGAGTGAGTGAGTGAGTGCATGAGTGAGTGAGCGAGTGAGTGAATGAGTGAGTGAGTGAGGGAATGAGTGAGTGAGTGAGTGAGTGAGTGAGGGAATGAGTGAGTGAGTGAATGAGTGAGCGAGTGAGTGAATGAGTGAGGGAATGAGTGAGTGAGTGAGTGCATGAGTGAGTGAGCGAGTGAGTGAATGAGTGAGTGAGTGAGTGAGGGAATGAGTGAGTGAGTGAGTGAATGAGTGAGTGAATGAGTGAGCGAGTAAGTAAATGAGTGAGTGAGGGAATGAATGAATGAGTGAGTTAGTGAATGACTGAGTGAATGAATGAATGAATGAATGAATAGTAAAATCCTGGAAACCTGTGGTAACTATACTACCAGTCAAAAGTTTGGAAACATTACTATTTTTAATGTTTTTGAACGAAGTCTCTTATGCTCATTAAGGCTGCATTTATTTCATAATAAATACAGAAAAAAAACAATAATATTGTGAAATATTATTACAATTTAAAATTATGGTTTTCTATTTTAATATACTTTAAAATATAATTTATTTCTGTGATGCAAAGCTGAATTTTCAGCATCATTACTCCAGTCTTCAGTGTCACATGATCCTTCAGAAATCATTCTAATATGCTGATTTGATACTCAGTTATCATCAATGTTGAAAACAGTTGTGTTGCTTAATATTTTTTGGAACCTGTGATACTTTTTTCAGGATTCATTGATGAATAAAAGGTTAAAAAGAACAGCATTTATTCAAAATATAAATCTTTTCTAACAATATAAATCTTTACTATCACTTTTTATCAATTTAACACATCCGTGCTGAATAAAAGTATTAATTTCTTTCAAAAAA
This sequence comes from Mylopharyngodon piceus, assembly GCA_039654765.1. NCBI lineage: Eukaryota > Metazoa > Chordata > Actinopteri > Cypriniformes > Xenocyprididae > Mylopharyngodon > Mylopharyngodon piceus. Next base: position 9,627,921 of record CM077452.1, read on the forward strand.
AAGAAAGAAAAAAAATTACTGACCCCAAACTTTTGAACGGTAGTGTACATTGTTACAAAAGATTTCTAATTTTTATTCATCAAAGAATCCTGAAAAAGTATCACAGGTTATAAAATAATATTAAGCAGCACAACTGTTTCCAACATTGATAATAAATCAGCATATTAGAATGATTTCTGAAGGATCATATGACACTGAAGACTGGAGTAATGATGCTAACAATTCAGCTTTGCATCACAGAAATAAATTATATTTTAAAGTATATTAAAATAGAAAACCATAATTAAATTGTAATAATATTTCACAATATTATTGTTTTTTCTGTATTTATTATGAAATAAATGCAGCCTTAATGAGCATAAGAGACTTCGTTCAAAAACATTAAAAATAGTAATGTTTCCAAACTTTTGACTGGTAGTGTATATATACTATTAAATTTAACTGCTGTTTATGATGGTTTACATAGCTGCTTATTTTCTCACATGGCCATGTGTTGCTGTCTCGGTTGTACGTGGACATCTCAGACTAGTTGTTGGTTCATTCTCCAGCTGCTTATCATATTGTCCTTCAACTGCAAGTCCAAACAGCTTTTGCCATCCCTGGAAATCATTAACAAAGCTTAAAGAAAACAGCACCAACAAGCCCTGTATCAGCAACTCTTTGTTTGTTTTTGTTTGTTATGTTTAACTATCTGTGCAAACACTATCTATGTATAACTATTGCAACTATGATTCAGCTCTATGGACCCTTTTCACATTTCTCACAGTTCTCATAAGAGGAAGTCATCATAGTTAGGTAAACTTAGGTAAACAAATTTGCTGTCACTCCCTCAGCCATTGTATTAGAAACATCCTCACAGTAGCGTTAATTCGTTTTTGTCATTTACTGACAAGGTAATATAACAAAATATATCAATATAAATGTGTATTACATTTTTAAAAAATGAAAATATGAAAAACTTTGAAAAACTAGATTTGCGATGTTTATAACTGTGGAAACACCTCATCACAGTCTGCGAAAAGTGTCCATTGCAGCTTTCACTCAACTTTAGCCACGGTTTTGTACGTGCGTAACTTGTTTAACATCCTGTCATTGTCTTCAGTAATCATCCCAGTTACACAAGTAGGCTACTATACAATCTACTATATATTTGGTCACATACAAACAGAACACAATAACAGATGTTTCCTATTTTCTACACTGCTGATTGTGGATACTATATCTGTCTATCTTTCTATCTACTGTATCTATTCAGATTTTTGTTTTTCTATAAAGCAACATTAGCTAACTTAATTTAGATATGAAGTAATTTGCCTTCCTTTTGCTCAAAACAGTATGGCGCTAACATGGAAGCATTGAAAGCAAGAACTGATATACTGAAGGTGTACTGAAAATGTATACCTCGAATGAAATGTAAGTCGCTTTGAATAAAAGTAATAGTAAATGTAATAGTCATTTATTTAGAGTAAAATAAAGAAATGATTTGGCAAACAAACGTGTCAGCAACAAAACTTTTATATAAACAATATCAGAATGACATTAAAAACCAGCTAAAAATCAGTCACATTTCGACAGAAATGCTCAGTTTGTTTGCCAAATGTCCAAATTTCAGTCTTTGTCCTGAGTGTTTGCATTGAATTCTTGCCAAGGTTTCACATATTTGCATGGACACAAACATGCTAGTTTTAATTCAAACCATATTGTGAATTACTCCCTGCCAAGACATCAACATTATAAGACGGTACAGTTACAATCATGCCATGACCTCTCATTTCAAAAATCCAGCTGTTCAGAGAAACCATCCACTTTTACTGTATATTTAGCCTTAAATTAAATCTAACAGACACCTACAGTTTATGTGCTTTAAAAGCATGATCTTCTTTTCCTATGGTTTGAGGTGCAAAAGATTTAATGAAATCATACACATACACACAATACACATGCATTTCATTTTAATATTTAATTTGGCACATTTGTTCTATCCTATATACTGTAAAAATGGGCATAGTAAATGGCTGCTTTATCTGATGGGCACAAAAAAAATGGTTGCTTTCACTCTTATCCTGTATATGTCCTGCTGTCCTCAGCAAAATGTACTCCCCGTCTCAGAGACTGAGAAAATGGAACACTTTCATTCTTATCGCTATGTTAAAAACTTTCCATTTGTACATTAAAGTGCTTCTTTCCACCTGCCCTCATTAGGGATGACATTTACCTTCTCTCTCTCTCTCGAATCTTTTATTTTAAATTCTTGTGATAGAAGCAATGGCTGTTTGCCTACATCAGGGTTCTGTGTAGAAAATCAAAAAGTATATCATGTCCTCAAGCATAATAACCTTGGGAGACAGGACTGATAATACAGATACAAAGGTCCAGTCTTCTGTCCAATTGTATGGAAGCTGCACTGCTTTATCACATCAATTAATGTCAAGCTAATTCATTTTGAGTAAACACTGCACTCTGAACAGCCTCAGTGGCCTGTCAGGGAGCTGCTGCATTGACTATATAAGCAATGGACAGCTGTCAGAGAACCACATAAACCAGACCTCAAGACGGATGCCAAATGTGCAGATAAGCGCTATGCGATTTTTATGTTTCTCTCATATTTGATTTACATCTCAACATTTCCCGTAGCTCCCTTTGCACAAACCCTGCCCACATCACAATGTGCAACAATATGTGGAGGGAATGATTATCTTGAATATAAGGCCTCCGCATTGTTTTGCACATTGCATTAGCTATAGAATTAAATGGAAATTATATTAAAAGCTACATTCAATTTGTACATGCTATCTGGCTTTTCTTAATCCCATAAATACAGTTTTTTACAATCACTTTGTTACTATTTTCAGAACCTTGATGTCATTTTTCAAAACTCTAGACACAAAACGGTTATCACTTGTAACACAGGCGGTCTAATGTTCAAAACATTGCATTGTGCATTCACATCTTTAAAGAAATCTTGCACTTGCACAATCATTGGTTCAAAACACAAATTTACTGTGAAATACCATTAGATACATAACTATAGATACATAACTATAGATACAGATACAGTACTGTAAAACATCACATGCAGTGTTCCTCAATTTGCTTGCTTGTACTGTAAGAAACAAAACAGGAGTGATTACTGTACTTCTACATTGTCATCAACTCTGTGTTGTGGATTTGGCCACAGGTTCTCATCTACATCACAATGAATGTTTTCATTAGCCAAACATCTTGGAAAAAAAACCTTCGGGCATGGCGAATCCAGGCCTGACACTGGTCTGCTGTGATGTCATTGCAGGCGTCATCCATGGCCTGGAGAAGAGTGACTTGTTCATGAGGGTGCCTATCATGAACCTTCCATCTCCATGCGGAGAAAAATTCCTCAATTGGGTTAAGGAAGGGAGAGTATGGGGGTAAATACAGGGTGGTAAATTGTGCATGGGCCTGAAACCATGCTTGCACCACATGAGCATGATGGAACCTGACATTGTCCCACACAATGACATAGGTCACACCTTCAGCTCTACAAACCTGATCGAGCTCATCAAAAAAGGTGACAAGGAGAGCTGTATTATATGGTCCAATATGAGGTCTGCATCCCACCACACCATCTTCTGATATAGGCACACACATGGTAATGTTGGCCCCACGTTGTCCAGGTACTTGGATGGTTGCCCGGTGGCCAATGAAATTCCGACCTCTCCTCCTTGTCTTGGCCAGATTAAAACCTGCCTCATCCAAATATATGAATTTGTGATGGTCATCATCAGCATCCAGCTCCATCACCCTCTAAAAATACATTTTGGAAAGAGATTTAGAGATTACTGTACAATGTAGAATTTTTGGGAATGTTTTTACAACAGCCATCTTGAAACTGAACTTACCTGAACATACTCAGTCCTCATTTGCTTCACTCTGTCTGCATTTCTTTCGAAAGGCACACGGTATAGTTGTTTTATAGATACCTGGTGCCTTTTCAGTATGCGTGCAATAGTCGGCAAACTTATGGATCCCACATTGTTGAACATGTCTTCATTGTCCAAGATATGCTGGCGAATTTCTGTAAGGCGAATATGATTTCTGGCCCGAACCAAATCGACCACAGCCTGCTCTTGTTGGTCAGTTAGAATTTTGCCTCTGCCTCCACTATTTGGCCTGGTCACAATTCTACAAGGAACATTAGAGTAAGAAGACACTTGGTCACATCACCTATTCTGTGATACACATTGGTATGCAGTCATTTGACAATTGAGAGTAGCATAATGTTTAGTGCATGCTGATAACTTACCGGTTCTCATTGCGGAAAGTTCTGATTATTGAGGCCACGGTTGACCTTCTGAGGTTTGGTTGTATCATTGTAGCCGCCTCAGTCATTGTCATGCCATGATTTATGACATGGTCTACAACTATTGCCCGAATTTCATTGGACACTCTATGCTGTTGCTGCCGCTGTCTTGGTCCGTGGCCTTGTCCTCTACCACGTTCCCCCACACCTCTTAAACGAGGCCCACGACCACCTCTCAGAAGTGGTGCCTGTCCTCTACCACGTTCCCCCACACCTCTCAAACGAGGCCCACGACCACCTCTCAGAAGGGGTGCCTGTCCCCTGCCATTCCTTTGACCAACACGTCTTCCTCGTCTTCCTCCCACCACTGCTTGACCTCCATTGTGACCTGGATCACCTGCTGGCTCCATGTTACGTATCACTATGCTCTTGCAATTGAATCCCAATCAACTCTTTACTATATACTCATTCCACAATGTGCACTCAATCATCAGTAACGAGTTGGCAGAATTGGACAAGCAATTACAAGGGCCTGCATCTATACAGTGCAGTACTGTCAATACTGTAAATAGTCTGAAAAGGTGGTACAGTATTTGGGGCCATAGACACAGTGTCTGATGAAGCATTATGATAAAATATTAGGCTACATCCATGGATATTGTAGTCTAATTGTTTCATGCTCCACGCTAATTGGTGACAATGAATCTCGTTATCTTGAAACTTTCATGATTTACAGTAAACATGGAAGATTGTTTGTCTGTTTCCATACAACTATGCATTAAGAGTAATGCAACAGTTACTTATCATTTTGAGCAGTTGTATCAATTGATAGTTAGATCATTGTAAGGAAATGAATAGACACTCATTTGAAATGTAATGTGTGAATTGCCTTTTGAAATAGTAGTACTTTGATGTTAAGTTGTGTCATATTGAACAGGTGATTTTTGTTGAATGAACAAATGATCTAAGTTTTATGTGTATTGTATCCAAGCAATTGAGAAAAGGGTTAGAGTTTTGAAAAATGTGCATTTTGATCATTGGTTGTGAGTTTTGTGTCTAGAGTTGTGAAAAATGACATCAAGGTTCTGAAAATAGTAACAAAGTGATTGTAAAAAACTGTAAGAGGACTTCATACTGACACCTACTGGTGTGGAGGCATTTTCATTTTTACTGTCACCACTTCAAAGCAAAGCAACACTTTTTCATCAGTGTTTTTGTCCATCTCATGGCACTCACATCTATAGACATTATTTTGGTTCAATCATAACACATTTTCATGTGTTCAGGACCAGTGTTGGGTAATGCATAACTAAGTAGCCTAATTAATTACTGTCATTTAGTTACTTATCCCTTGGAAAAGTAAAGTAAGGGATTAGACTTATTTTTTCTGTCATTTAATTACAGTTACTTCTGATTTAATGATATTATATAGACTGTAGAACAATTCTTTACAAAACAATAGTGGATTTAACATCAAAATCAAATGTCTAATTTGTTATAAAAAAACGTTATAAACTAAGGGGTTTAACTCATAATTATAAGGGTCATGATAATTCACACCCTGTTATTAGTAGCAGAAGAAAGTTAATCTGTTGCACAAAACAGCTGGTCATGTGAGCTCAACATGGCAACAACCATGAAGGGGAGACCTGCTCCATTTAGATTCAAACAGCTTTAACATCCCATCCAAACTGTACAAACATATTCTATCCCCATAACCCTAACTCTACCCCTAAAAACAACCCTCACAGAAAGCTTTATGCATTTTTACATTTTCAAAAAACACCATTTAGCATTCAGTAGATTTATAAGCTATTTTCCTCATGAGAAACAAAAAATGTCCCCACAAGGTCAAAAATTACTGGTACTACTATCTTTGTAGGGACATTTGGTCTCCACAAGGAGGGTTTACACGGACCCCCACCCCACCCCACACACACACACACAAACTGAGCAGACGCAAGACGTAGAGCTTGACATCATTTCTCCACAGACGGAGTTCTGCGCGTTAGCTACCCACATCCGATCTCAGAACAAGGTGGTAAGTAGCCTAAACTTGTCCCTCTTTCTAGACGACTGTATGTGATCTTATACCAAAACCTGATTAAACTTTATCAAGCCCGATTTGAATAAATATACGTGATAGATTATGATAAGAGCAAGCGGTCTCAAATGAGTTAACGGAGTTGAGCTGAACTGCCATCTCAAAGTTATGTTCTTACTTTCGATCTACTTTTTTAACCCACACTTTTAGCTAACGCAATGCTAATAAATCCCATTTTACTTCTAAACAACAGGTTATAGTAACAAGATTTATTTCGAGTTGAACGTAAGTTTCCACCTCGAAAATTAAACTTGAGCTGAACTTCTAGTGGAAACAGTTCGAACGGTTTGAGTCGTTGATAACTTATCCATGTTTGTTAACTGTTACTTTACTATCCTAAATTGTACATTAGACATCATTGAAATTTTGTGCGGTGGTTTTAAAAGTAAAATATACTTGTAACTTTTACGTTTGTTGGATGTAAACCATGGCTATGTCTCAGAATTGAACGAGCTTCCTAGTTACTTGGATAGTTTCTTTTTTTTCTTTCTTTCTTATTTTCTTTTTTGGCATGTGACGTTAATCAGCGTTCAAGCGTTTGACAACGCGGTACATATGACGCCCAAAATGCTGGCTTTTGTTGTTAATTGTTGAGATTTATATGGTTTTAGTCTTGACTAGTTATAATCAATTATTTCTCTAGTTTGGAATACCTTTCAGTTTATGTGTAAATGAAGATTGTCAGTTTGAATTGTTTCGTACTACAAGACATTTAGAGTTACTACGAGACCCAATTCATCCCATACACTGTATATAACCTACACATAGCTGGTCGAAATAAAGATAATTTTATTCAGTAAATAAAAAATCAGTTTATTAAATCAGAGATCTATCTAGGTCTGTGTGACTAGTTGTTAGCAGCTGTCAAAAACATGCCATAACAGTAACACTGACTCCTGCAAACATGGTTACTGAGGAAAGTGACATATGCTACATTTGTGAAATTGACACTGTAAAATGGGTATATTTACAGTAAAAAAAACCTGTTCATTACTGTAAGAATACAGTGATCATGTTACAAACAAAAGTTCTTAACTGTATGTCATTAAATTATATAGTGCAACATATAAACATTCCAATGTACATAAAAGATTAGCAGCAGCAATAATCTACAACAACAGCAGCAGCGGAGCAGATCTATTCCGCCAAGACCAAATACATTAACATTGTCATATCCATTGCCATGTTAAAAATCTTCCGAGAGTTGTCATGATTGTCAATAAATTTCATGTATTGCCAATTAAAATAGTATTTTTTACTATATACAGTAAGGTACGGTTAAGATTACAGTTAAACATGTAACAGGTTTTTACAGTATTTTTTTTATGTTGTTTTCTAGTAAAATGTACATATTGTACAGTGTAGGCTAGCTATTGCTGTTTCTTAAGCTTAGTTTTAGAGTTTACCCATGTGAGTTGACTAAGGGAAACGGAAATGAGAGGGCCCCCTTGTTTTGCATTTTGAAAGATTCTTGCTATCAGAGAGGCTGATAAGTGTGCTATGCTATGAGTTATATAGTGGGGGATGGTGTGCTTGTTTTTTCTTCCTCTCATGTTAAGGAAACTACACCACATGCATCTCCACAAAGGTGAGGCTTACTTCATGTAATGTGAAACCCCAAACACCCCCTGCCCTTAGCAGTCCACTCCACACTTCACTTAAAACTCTGATGAACATAAAGGAAGATATTTTGAAGATTATGGAAAACTGGACAGTTCTGGGGCACCATTGACTTCCATAGTATTTTTTTCCTACTATGAAAGTCAATGGTGCCCCAAAGCAGCCTGGTTACAAACTTTCTTCCAAATATCTTCCTTTGTGTTCAGCAGAAGAAAGAAACTCATACAGGTTTGGAATAACTTGAGGGTGAGTAAATGATGACAGAATTTTCATTTTTGGGTGAACTATCCCTTTAACATGGTCTGACTCTTTAACATGCCTTGAGCAAAACCAGCCTCTTACGCCTTTGCAAGTTAAAAAGCTCTGGGTTGCATCCAAGGCAAATCTTTTAGAGCAGGGTTGTTCTCAGCACCTCAGCAGTTTTAATCGATGTTTTGTAATTGATCATTTTTGCATGACTTGCATGTTTCTGGTGTTCGTTGGTGTAGGAAACAAAAATGGAAAATCTCACACTGTTTATGTTTGGTGACACAGAAGAATATGTTTATTTAAACTGTTCTAGTTAATGAAAGTGGCTGTAAACATTGCTTCCTGTTTTTTCCTCTTACGTTTGCCGGTATTTTTAGGTTGAGTTTAACCAATGTTGACACTGATGGTGACACGTGGTGCTCTGCAATATTCAAATTAGTTTTTGTCAAACATAAGATGATGCAAAACAAAATTACATTACTAGATTACTATTGGCAGTTAACATTTTAAATACCTAGTTCAGTGATGCAAAATGTGATCAGCTGACTGTTTCTGTGCAGGTAGTTACATAGTTTTTTAGTATATATATAGAGAAAAAATATTATTATATATTTATAATTATTATTATACATTTATATATACAGGTGCTGGTCATATAATTAGAATATCATCAAAAAGTTGATTTATTTCACTAATTCCATTCAAAAAGTGAAACTTGTATATTATATTTATTCATTACACACAGACTGATATATTTCAAATGTTTATTTCTTTTAATTTTGATGATTATAACTGACAACTAAGGAAAATCCCAAATTCAGTATCTCAGAAAATTAGAATATTACTTAAGACCAATACAAAGAAAGGATTTTTAGAAATCTTGGCCAACTGAAAAGTATGAACATGAAAAGTATGAGCATGTACAGCACTCAATACTTAGTTGGGGCTCCTTTTGCCTGAATTACTGCAGCAATGCGGCGTGGCATGGAGTCGATCAGTCTGTGGCACTGCTCAGGTGTTATAAGAGCCCAGGTTGCTCTGATAGTGGCCTTCAGCTCTTCTGCATTGCTGGGTCTGGCATATCGCATCTTCCTCTTCACAATACCCCATAGATTTTCTATGGGGTTAAGGTCAGGCGCGTTTGCTGGCCAATTAAGAACAAGGATACCATGGTCCTTAAACCAGGTACTGGTAGCTTTGGCACTCTGTGTAGGTGCCAAGTCCTGTTGGAAAATGAAATCTGCATCTCCATAAAGTTGGTCAACAGCAGGAAGCATGAAGTGCTCTAAAACTTCCTGGTATACGGCTGCGTTGACCTTGGACCTCAGAAAACACAGTGGACCAACACCAGCAGATGACATGGCACCCCAAACCATCACTGACTGTGGAAACTTTACACTGGACCTCAAGCAACGTGGATTGTGTGCCTCTCCTCTCTTCCTCCAGACTCTGGGACCCTGATTTCCAAAGGAAATGCAAAATTTACTTTCATCAGAGAACATAACTTTGGACCACTCAGCAGCAGTCCAGTCCTTTTTGTCTTTAGCCCAAGCGAGACGCTTCTGATGCTGTCTGTTGTCCAAGAGTGACTTGACACAAGGAATGCGACAGCTGAAACCCATGTCTTGCATACGTCTGTGCGTAGTGGTTCTTGAAGCACTGACTCCAGCTGCAGTCCACTCTTTGTGAATCTCCTCCACATTTTTGAATGGGTTTTGTTTCACAATCCTCTCCAGGGTGCGGTTATCCCTATTGCTTGTACACTTTTTTCTACCACATCTTTTCCTTCCCTTCGCCTCTCTATTAATGTGCTTGGACACAGAGCTCTGAACAGCCAGCCTCTTTTGCAATGACCTTTTGTGTCTTGCCCTCCTTGTGCAAGGTGTCAATGGTCGTCTTTTGGACAACTGTCAAGTCAGCAGTCTTCCCCATGATTGTGTAGCCTACAGAACTAGACTGAGAGACCATTTAAAGGCCTTTGCAGGTGTTTTGAGTTAATTAGCTGATTAGAGTGTGGCACCAGGTGTCTTCAATATTGAACCTTTTCACAATATTCTAATTTTCTGAGATACTGAATTTGGGATTTTCCTTAGTTGTCAGTTATAATCATCAAAATTAAAAGAAATAAACATTTGAAATATATCAGTCTGTGTGTAATGAATGAATATAATATACAAGTTTCACTTTTTGAATGGAATTAGTGAAATAAATCAACTTTTTGATGATATTCTAATTATATGACCAGCACCTGTATATATATATATATTTTTTTATTTTTATTTATTTAATATTTTTTATTTATTTTTAGTTTTTTTAGTTGCTATGAATTTTGCATTAAAAGCAGCTTGTATTTGGGGTAAAAAGCTAATTAAAATACTTTAATGTTCTCAAAACTCAGCATTTAGCATCAACTAACATTTGCTTGCTGTGTGGTTCCCTTCCAAACCCAGTGCGTACCTCAAGGCTCACACAGAAAGTTTGGACAGGAGTCCTATGAAAAGGGGGTCCCTTTTGCTGAGTAAAGGGCACATTTCAATGAGCAATCAAATCTGAATAGTTTGGCAGACTTTGAGGAGCCTCTGGTTTCAGTAATATGAGAATCCCATTGGCTCTGATGTTTAACATATTGGTATGCAAATGAATTAGACCAGTCAGGGTGTTCCCTTGATACAGCTGAATAACTGTCCGACTAAAAAACACACAGGAGCTTTTTGTAGTTGTATTTTATCTGTTCTTTGTAGTGTTGAGCCATGGTAACCTGGCAGTCATAAGAAATCCCTGTTATCTTATCTAAAAAAAAAAAAAAACCCGCAGGCTGCCCATGGCAGATTTATTTTGGCTAAATACATTTAAAGCCACCTGTATGGAAACTAATATGTCTTTCTAGTGCACTACAGCTGTTGTTTTCCCTCTTGATTAGTTTTCTTAATGAACTGCTTGTTTCTCAGCTTAAGCTAATGAGAATGTTCTGGATTCATCAGCTCTGGACTGGTTACTTAAAGCTCCTTGCGTTCATTTTGAGATTAGTTCACTTTGAGTAATGAACGGTGGGGGAGACCCACTTTGCTGACTAGGTAGGTTTGGCTGCGCTGGCCAGAGATGTAATTCTGTTTGGTCTGTAGTGAGACAGCTGTCTGGCAGGGAGAGACGGTTCTTCTGAATCAGCTGAATGTCAGCTGATCTCACTTCCCCCACTCCATTACCAGCGTCTCCCTGCTCCGGCGGACACGGATCCCTAACAGATGAGGAAAGTCGTGGACTTCCTGTTTCTCATATAGGATAAAATTTCAGCCGTGCTTTGCAGTTACTTTGGCTGTGGTTTCTGGGATAGCTTTGTTTTTTTTTGTTTTTAAAGTAAAGCGACTGTTCCAAGGATTGTTGTTAAGGACTTCAAGCTACGTACTATGCATCAGGTCCAGAGCTCTACACTGGGAATTGTGGGAGTAGCTGTGTTTGACACTCATCAATCTAAAGATGGATTTGCTGCATTGATGTGATTGGTCCAACGCAGTCACCGGTGCTTTATTTATGAAGTTGTTCAGCGTGGATGTGGTGGGGAGTTTGAGGGAGGTTCAGCCACATTCTTGCTGTCTCAGCAGGAGGCAACAGTTAAGGCCTTTCTGCAATGTTCTCGTTGTTTTTTGGAGTGCTCTCCAATGTGCTTTTCTTTTCTTTTAGGTCAGTTCATCATGACTGAACATAAAAACGATTGTGAAGAAAAACAAGTGAAATGATACTTTCTTTTTAGCACTGCCTCAAAGAATGAGATTCCTCAGTTGAGTTTAAAGGGATAGTTCACACAAAAAAAGGAAATTCTGTGATTGTTTACTCACCCTCATGTTTTTCAAAACCCATATGACTTAGTTTCTTCTGTGGAAAGGAGGGAAAAAACTGTGATAGTTGCTCTTTTCCATACAACTACAATAAATGTGGACTGTAGCTTCAAAAGGATCCAAAAACACAAAAAGTAGTTCCGATGTCTTCTGTATTATATTTTAAGTCGTCTGATAGTATTATGTGAGAAAGTGACTACACTAAATTTATTCACTGAAAAAAACCCCTTTGACGCATTTATTAACAAAATCTGATTTGTGAAGGAATCATTTAGACCACTTTGTAAAGTGAATCTGCCAATAGACTTAAATGAACATTCCATTCATTAATCAGATCATGACATAATGGAAAAAATATCTCAAAATGTTGATGTTTTTGTGTATTTTTCAGGAACTTTGGCAGCAGGGGATGTTCGCAGTGCTATAAAACATGAGCAGAGGTGTCTACAGGAAGTGAAGCTGAAGGTTCTGACTCATTTCCTTCACTGTATTGAATGTTAAGAAATAGTTTATCTCCTTTTAGTGTTTCATCATGAGGCCTTGTGCTTTGGTTTTGAAAACTCGTGAAAGAATGGACAGATAGAACAAGGCCATAATGGACGATCCTGGATTGAAGATCCTGTCATTTTCCACCTCAGAGGCCATTTTGTTTTGTAAAGCAACTCATCATACACCATAAAAACCACAATCCATTTGGCAGGAACAAGCCAGAACTGGATGCCTGTTACAGCGGAGGTTCCTTTAAATCTTTTCCTCTGGAAAATCCACCCCAAGTTTCAGTTTGTCTTAACCATGATGTTGAGAAGAAAACTGTACTTAGGCGCTTTGCTAGGTGCTATTTTGTTTTTAATGATAGCTGCTCACACCATTCAGAAGGCCGGCGTTGTGCCCATCACAGTTTTACCCTTTCACCACGATGTCGGGATACCAACGAAGAACCAGACAGAGTTACACCCTATCACCGAGCCAGCGCGAGGTCATTCTTGTAGCTGTACGTCCTGTATAGCAGACATGGGTGTGTCAGAGTGGTTTGACCAACACTATGATCATAAACAGAAACCTTACCTCACCAGCAGGGACGATGACATAGATCCAGTCTCTCTGACGTGGTGGCTGGTAAGTAGCTGATTGTTGGTTTAAAGAGGCCATATTATGCCCTTTTACAAAGTCTTGATTTTTTTTGTGGGGGGGGTCTACTAGAAAATCACATTATTTTTAAAAAAACATTATTTTTCACATAATTTACATTGTTGCAGCACCTCTCTTTCCAGTTTGTTAGTAATGCTCATTTCCCATACAACGGTGTAACTCGCTGCTTAACTACCATAGAACGATGCATCGCTGAAGAGATCAACTAGCTAGTCACGACTGTTTCCCGAAATCGTATTGTTGCAAATTTGTCATTCAACCACGTTGGTTAAAGGATTAGTTCACTTTCAAATGATCATAAACGTGTACTACACACGGCTCCAGGGGGTTAATAAAGTCCTTCTGAAGCGAAGCGTTAAATATTCATATTCATATTTAACAAGTTATGAAGTAAAACATCTAGCTTCTGCCAGACCGCCTTCGGTTTTCAAGTAACGAAGAATGTGTAAATTGGCGTCGCATCAGTTACACTTTTTGCGTAAGTTGAATAGGGAAGGCGTAGGACGTAGCGTAAGATTTTTGAAGTGGAAGAGTTTTACACTTTCTTCGTACGTTGAATACGGAAGGCGGTCTGGCAGAAGCTAGATGTTTTGCTTCATAACTTGTTAAATATGATTTTTTGTGTTTTTTAACACAAACGCATCGCTTCGCTTCAGAAGGCCTTTATTAACCCCCCGGAGCCGTGTGGAGTACACGTTTATGATGGATAGATGTAGATGGAAGCACTTTCTTCAACTCATACTCATGAACTAATCCTTTAATGATGTCACGCAGGTAGAGTAGTAACTTATATTAGTTAGTCCTTTTGAGATCGAATGAATGTCAGATTTTTTGCTATAATTTACGGGCATGGCATCTGAGGACTAATTCTCATTATTTTGCTTTGTTATCCAGATTCAATCATAGGCTCTTTCTTCCGTACTAAAAAACGTACACATATGCGCCCTCTTCAAAAACGGCGCTTTAAATCTCTTTACAGACTAAAAGACGCAAATAAAATTTGTATATATTCAAAATGAAAGATATGATTATACTGAATCCCAGCTTGCTTATTTTGCTCAAATAAGGATTTATTAAGTCCACATGCAAACAAGAAACTATGCTTCTAACCACAACTCGAGAGCTGTCGTTCCAATCGCACAACTTTGCAATGGTGTTTGCGAATGTTTGTTGGAACTATAGTTTCTGGAAACACCGTCCCGTTGAGCTATAACTATAACTGTTAACGACAGAACTTGCGACCATAGTTGGCTAACTTTTGGGAAACTCACCCCTGTTAAGTTCTGGTCTCTAAAGCACCTCCTTCCGAAAAGCTCAATGTGCTCTGATTGGTCAGCTGGACCAGTGTGTTGTTATTGGTCAACCGCTTTGAGCACGTTTCAGAAATGCAACGCCCTTACCATAACTGAGAGTTTCAACACACTACTTTTGCTACTCAACCAGGCTTTGGCCATTTTTTTGCACATGCCTTGGGTGGGAATTATATGAGGAATATTGTGACGCTACATTCCTGGAAGAAAACTCAAGACTACAATCGAGGTGTTTCAGGAAGCTCAAAAACAGTGCTTCCTGTTTTAGAAAATAAGTTCCCTTTGTGCTTTGTAACTTTGCAGACCTTTTTCATGCTCAAACAGCAACATTACACACTAACATAATTTTTACATTTTAATTGAATTAATTACATGATATGATGTTTAATTAACCAAATAATTCACATAATTCAAAGACATTTTTATTATCCAATACATATCTTTGATTTCTGCATTGTGGCACACTTGTCACTAAATCACTGCATTGTTTCGTTTTGTTTGCATTACAAGTAACACGCTAAAGCACAAAGAATAAATTGCAACACTGTGGACACTATTAGACCACATTCTGATTTAGGTATACAGTACAAATCTTTTTCATGTGCTATACTATTGTATAATGTGCTTGTAGCAGTCATTTTAAGTAGTTTTCTTACATCCCTTATTTCACCAGAATGGTACTGGTCTGGCAGCTGGCCCATGTCTCCACTGACTTGGGAGTTGAGCAAGGACAGAACTGATTGCATTATTACATAACCTATGTAAACACTAAATACATTGACAGACACTGAATTAAATGAATTACTGTAACTACTGAATGAATGAACATAAAGAGATTCAACAACTGAGACATAAACTGAACAAGTTTCACAGACATTTGATGAACTAAAATAGAATAATGTTGAGTTTTAGCTCAACAGGATCTGTTTTCCAATTTCTGCTATGAGTGGGACAGTTAATGTTGGATTTGTTCCTAGATTCATTTGCTAGGCTCAAGACAGCCATTGGCTTCTCTAAGCTAGAGAAGCAGAATAGATCTTGGGTTTCTCAGGCATGCCTCTGAAGTCGCATCATCATAACTGTAGATATCATTTCCCTTTTCTGGCACACGGACACGTCAGGGAAAGACAACAGCTGGTGTGTTCATTCCAGACCCTCTCAAGTTCACTTACTACCATCATATCTGTTTGCCAAACATCATTAAAGCGATGGCTGTGGATCCCCGAGTCATTATCTGGTTTCCTTAAACAAAAAAGTAATTCTCCCTAGGGAACAAGGGCACAAATAGGCCCTTCGGCCCAGCCATGTGTTTCAGTAAGGTTTAATTTAGCCTAATTAAAGGCTTTCAGACCATTGCAGGCAATGGCACTAAGAGTGCACTCAGATAAGCCTGAAATTTGTGTGCCTCAAGTGTCTTGAGTTTCTATCCTCATGGCACAGAAACGTTGGCAGTATATTTAATAATGCATTAAAGAAATATATAATAACACAAAAGACCATTGCTGGGAAAATCGTCTTTTCTTTTCACATTAAAGATGTAGAGATTAGTAGCTTATATAATATTATTGAAATTTGGAGGTTTTATTAATGATATTGTTTTGCAGTCTTTGCAGGCATCTTATGGAACGATCAAGGATGCCACCCAGAAGATGTTTAAGATCATTTCCACTCCACCTGAAGACAGAACACCACAGCAAAACCAATGTCGGAAATGTGCAGTTGTTGGAAACTCAGGCAATCTGTTGAAGTCCAAATATGGAGCCTTGATAGATTCCCACTCAGCTGTTATTAGGTGTGTTTTCTGCTCTTTGTGTGTCTAGTCTAAAGTTATAAAGGGATAGTTCACCCAAAAATGAAAATTCATCAATACAACACACAAAAAAGACGTTTTGGAAAAATGTATCTATGATGGTCTGCAATGAAATTATATCTGCGCTAAACTTATTTTTTGCCTCAAACTCAATTACAGGCGACAGTAATCGTACAATTTACTAGCCTTTGGCTAATTAAAGACATTTTTTAGTCGCCTCGTGAAGTTTGGTCGCATATGCGAGTGATTTACTTGCATTGTGTAGAGGTTTGGTTTACTGTTGGGGATTTGTTGTGTCGCACCGTGCCCCATCCAGTGTAGACAACATCACTGATTACAATGGCTTCTGTTGTCTTTTGTTGCGTCACGGTGTGAGAGTGAAACCAGAACAAATTCATTTTAAAAATGGTTCATCTTTATTTTCAGTAACCAACAAGTACTTTTTTTTTTCTTTTTTTTTTTTACTAATACATTTCGACTGAACTGTCCCACAGAATGAACAAAGCTGTAACTGTGGGTTATGAAGACGATGTTGGTAACCAAACCACCCACCACTTCATGTACCCAGAGAGTGCGATTGATCTGAGACCTGGTGTCCATCTCGTCCTTCTTCCTTTCAAATTGAAAGACTTGCAGTGGTTGTCAAGCGCCCTTTCCACAGGAGAGATCAATATGTACCTTAAAATATTTCTGAAAATTGTGCAACATAGATTTTCATTAAACTAAAATTACTCTAAAAATGACTATAAAATTGCTTTGCTAAAAACGTTTGTATATCCCAAACAGGACGTACATGAGAGTGAAAAATCGTGTAGAAGCTGACAAAGACAAGGTGAGTGTAAATAATGCTGAAGCTTGTAGATCCATAAACGCATCCATCTGTTAAGTCTAACTCTTCTTCCTGTGTGTGCTGTCCAGGTGATAGTTGTAAATCCAGCCTTCTTTAAGTACATACATGACAAATGGACAGAGCATCATGGAAGGTACCCGTCCACTGGGATAGTAGCCATTATATTTGCTCTGCATCTCTGTGACGAGGTTTGTATTTCTGTTTACAGCCAAGATAATCATCTTGCGTCATTAGATGTTTTCAATCATGATGTTCAATCCCAACAGGTGTCAGTGTTTGGATATGGGGCGGACGAACAAGGACACTGGCACCACTATTGGGAGTACAACAGATACGCAGGTGCCTTTCGAAAAACTGGCGTCCACGACGCGGATTTCGAAACTGAGGTCATTCAGAGGCTCAGCGCAGAGGGCAAAATCAAACTGTACAGATGAGCCTGTAATTGTGGCCTTTATTGACTCAGTAGTGCTTAATGCCATGTAAATGCAGAGCCAGGACCTGCACAGCACCCGTATGAAAGCCAAAGAGACGCAGATCTGTGATCCACCCTACTATTAATTGACCACTGTGAACTGCACTGAACCAAACCCACAGACATCAAGCTGTAGTCCTAAGACCAAATGAACTCCTCCTGTTCTCTAACAGCATTTTACTCGCTACGTGCCTGAAGAAAAAGACGGATGTTGCCTTCCTCCCCAGTCAGACATTGAAACGTTGAAGAGGATGAACAGTAAGCAAATTGGCTTGATCTGAGCCTCCTTATGTACTTCTTTCTCATTCAAGCTGTTCTGACTAGCCTCACAGTGTCTGCACTGCAAATTTGCAATGTGACAAAACTAGATGGGTTTCATGTATAATCAACAAACTGCTAGAAATATGTTGATCATCTGTGCCATTCACTTGCAGATGTTATAAAAAGCCAGTTTTCAGGACATTAATGCCTTAAAGTCAACATGAAGCAGCATTCGCAACCTACTTTTCCTAGTGCGACAAAATATTCAGTGAGGAAAAATGGGCGGGGTTTGATTTGAACCATTGGTAATTGATTGAATTGTGAAAAGTGGGTGTTGGACCATATGACAGGTGGATGGTTGGACAGTTTAGTGATGTCAGCCGAAAAGGAATAAGGTGGAGCAATTTGTTAAGTTTTGATGAAAGATTATAAACATTTTTTCCTTTGAAATAATGCACACTGATAAATTGTGCAAAATAAGACCAGTATTAAAATGTAGTAAGGGATAGTTCACTTTCTTCTTTGCAACAAAAAAGAAGATATTTTGGAGAACATTGGGGTTCAAACAACATTAAACCCCATTTAAAAAACACTCAAAATATCTTTTTGTGTTCTGCAGTAGGGTTGTCAAACAGTCGGTACTAAAAAAAGTTGCCGGTACCAGCATTTCTGCATTACCGGTAGTACAGAGTACCAGGTATTTTCAGTACCCGCTGATAGACGCTGCTTTCAAACAATTTCGTTCATGTTTGTTTGAACATTCTGAGCATCAAAGGTTTCTATTTACAGTATGTTTTTACAAACGTTGAGCATTGTAGCCAATCATATCTGTTGAGCTCATGAACGCAATGGCCTATCAGAGGTGCTAGTCAGTAATATCTGTTTAACACTGAAAACACACAAGGTTTTGTTTTGTTCAACGTGAACTGTGCACACTCACAAATTCTTTCATTATAACCAACAAAGTGTAAACCCAGTGTAAATGCAGATTTCAGTAAGCTTGCACTTTAGAGATCGATAGCCTTAGTAATTATGAAGTGAGGGCTCTTCTCTTGCTTTCTGTTTATTGCCCATTCACAGTCTGAATACAAGTTTCATTTTACAGGCTGCTAAGCACACTGCAAAGTTTCTGGATTGACAACCATATTTAAATGCACGATTGAATTGGAATCTTCAGTGATTGACAGTGATAACCAATGGACGGTACAAAACAGGAAACATTTTTTGGTCACATTTTAGATCAGGGTCCAATTCTCACTATTAACTAACTATTAACTATGACTTTTGCCTCAATAAACCCCTAATTACTGCTTATTAATAGTTAGTAAGGTAGTTGTTAAGTTTAGGTATTGGGTAGGATTAAGGGATGTAGAATATGGTCATCCAGAATAAGGCATTAATATGTGCTTTATAAGTACTAATAAACAACCAATATTCTAGTAATATGCATGCTAATAAGCAACTAAGTTAATAGTGAGAATTGGACCCTGACATAAAGTAATTAATTGAACAGTTTTTGCTCTGGTACCAAAATTGGTACCGAGAACCACAAAATTTTACTGGTATTGGCACAGACTACTGAAATTTTTGGTAGTGTGACAACCCTATTCTCCTGAAAAAGTAGTCATACTGGTTGGGAATGACATGAGACATTAGGGTGAGTAAAGTACGCAAGATCCGATTAAATTTCATGTTGACTTTAAACTTGAACCTGCAGTGCATTAAAGCATTTTAGATTATAAGTTTGTGGATTATAAGGTTTCAAAATATTGAGTAAGCAATAAACACATTTTTAAAAATCAGAAATTAGTTTGAATAGCGTATTAAGACGTTCACAAATGTTATTTTAGATTTCAGCTCAGACAATTACAGAGATGCACTGACTGTTAAAGTCACCACACATTTCCTGCATTGATATTTGAAGGAATCTTCTCGCCTTAAAATTCTCTCCTAATTTAACTGCCATTGAAATCACTAAATTATACACACAACTCATGCTGGAACATGTATTTGTCACATAGAGCTGTGAAAGCATTCTAGCTTGTAGTTAAGAGTGTAGAGTTTCCTATGGGAGTGTTATTTGTGTGTTACGTGTTTGATATCATTATAAACCTTTAGACCAAAGCCGTCCCTAGAGTGGTGCGTCTGGTCTCAGTGGCCTTGAAATGACCCATTGGCACTTGTACAACAACCTGTCTTGTGATTTACAGTTCTGGATATAGCAAATGCTGTACTTTCATACATGTTTGATTCATTATCTTTTTTGTCCTGTAATACAATTGATATCTGTGTTTTTGTAGTTGAAATTACTGGTGTTTTTTTTTTTCCCCTTTTCTAGTTTGTATTATTGTGAACTTTAAGGACTGTGACAAGGTTGAAACTGGAGCTGTAATTTCAATGTTTGTTGCCAAGTATTACCACACATGTCGTTTGTTCTGTGGTTTTATGTTCTCGAATGTATTTTGGCTTTGCATTCAATGCTTCTTGTCAGTCAGTGGCTATCACGGTTTACACAGAAAGGAAAGGAGAGTCACAGATAATCTGATAATCCACAAACACTCAAATCAAGACACTGAAGAATTAGAGTTTGGACAAAAATCAGAAAGAAACCGACAGGAAGTGTTTTAATATAATAAGAAACAAAACCAAAGCATAAACAATAAAAATAATTTGAATTCCAAAGTCACAGGGCATCCAGCACAGTATTAAAAAAATATTTGATAATTTTGCATAAATAAAAATAGAGGAAAACATACAAGCATATGGTTTTTTTTTGTTTGTTTTGTTTTTTTTGTTTGTTTTTTAAATGATACACAATACATAAATATCTCACAGTACCCTATTTTTCCATTCAGCAAATGCTGAAACTTTTTTTTGTAATACATTTTCAACTTTTACTGTAATACATGATGGTGTATATAAAAGATCTTCTAGTGCAAGTAGAGTAATCGATGACCAATTAAATTATTTAATTATTCCTCCCTGCTGGAATAATTATCTAGGAGGAGTCCGAGATATTGAGCAGTAAAGTCAAGAAAAGCTGCGGCCAAATGACTTTTTATGGTTTTGTTTACATCTCATATATTCAAACAACATGTGACTGCAGATTTAATGTTCCCTGGGTGTGACAATTTGAAAAAATGTCTTCTGCCACAAGTAGTTCTCTACTCTCAAGCACTTTAAGAAGTTTGTACATGTTCAAAGACTGTCCAGCTGAATGTGATGGTTTGATCCCATCGTAATGGCCAAATTGTGTGGTGTGTGCACATCTTTGTAAGCTTCTGTGTTCATGATGTTTTTTGTGAACCTGTGATTAATCTGTGGTCTGTTTTCAATAAACCACTTACTTAACCATTTATTCAGTGGTTATTTCATCTGAAGTTACAGAAACAATGGAACAATAAATGGGTGATCTTAAAACATGTCTGGGTATTTCACCCAAAATCAAAACAAAAATATTTTAGGCGACACGTAAAGACATGTTTTATGACCATTAAGGTTTTATTAAAACATATTTTTTATTTATATATTTTGAAATTATTTTTAAAGCACTTTTCATCCCAAACTGCCATTACTACAATGTGAAAATACATAGTAATTACTTTAAAATTTAAATAATATATCATTTAATTATTGAAAGTAGTATTTTTTTGCTGTTTATGTAACAAAATACTGTTTAAAGTATTTAATCAAGTAATGAGAGTAATGAATGATAACGAGAATTTAAAATTAGAATAGAATTAAAATAACTGAGAATTTGAGGGAAAAGTGTGCTAAATTGTTGAGAAAATGTCACAATGCAAAAATATTCTTGGTATAAAAAAATAAAAAAAACTTTTTTTCTTTTCTTTTAAATGTAGGTGAAATATGATCCGGATGTGTTTTTGTGCTATTCACCCAAGCACACGAGTTTCATAATTCATTAATTTGTTCTTGATTAGTTTTCTAAAAGAATTGTGTTGTTACTAGTTACCCTGTCACAGAGAATTGTGCTTTAAAGCTGCTCTTTTTGTCTCCATTTCTTAGCAACACAATCTCGACATTAGACTTTCTCAATACAATTCTGCGGCCTGACATAAATGATTACTCACATTTGAGTTCAGATCAATCAATGTAACAAACGACATGCTGTTCATGCTGTGTGTGCTTTTGGAGCATTTTTAGGAGTGTATAGGATGGTACATTTTACTCTACGAGTGTTCGGTTAGCCTGAACAACCACAAACGATGAGAATTTTTGTGCACAGCACAACTCGTTCCACATATCCCATCTCTCTCTTGGCACTGTGAGTGCTGCTTTGTTATGCTGATTCTTCATTACCGATGGTTCTGTGGGTAGACTTCAAGCCCCTCATTTCCCAGGGTGCTTTGGCAGTAAAGTCGACCGTGCTATGATTTCAGCTCCTGGCCGGCTTCATTCAGTGAGCATAGAGACAAACGATGCTGGAAATAAGCCCGTTCTGTCTGGCTGTCCCTCGATGTAGCCGTGCTGAAAGGAAGATATTACTGGCTCTGGTTAAAGTCATCAAAAGGAAGGAAGAGAAATTCAATTAAATGAAAGGGCAGTGCATGACAACATGTAATGAAGAACTAATGTCATAAACAAGGGCTGCACTTCCTGACTGAATGAAAATGAAAAAAGCAATGCTGCAAAAACAAAAGATGTGGGAGGTTTGAGGATGTAAAATAAGATGCAATTCACAATCCATTTTCCACTTTCAAAGCTCTTTCCTGCATGCCAAGTGTCTCTCTCTGAATCTACAAGAAATGTATTCTTTTGATGGGCCATCCAGAGGCTATTTTTCCTGTAGAAGCATCTGCAGGATATTAGACAAGCCCGCTGGAGACGTATGGGCGTCTCTCTGACTTAGATATGGAGGCAGAATAAAACATGGACCCTGAGAGCTCTGCTCTGATCAGTTCCATCTGCTCCCATGGGATTGTGGGATACATCTGCACACACAGCATGACTGTAAAAGGCTAAACCCTGCCACTTCCCCGTCAAAACCATCTTTAACCGAAACAAGGATTTCAAACCATTTATGCCAGCGATACTTCAAAGGGCCAAAAACAACTGAAAATAAATTGCAAAATAAAAAATGGCATGTAAAACAAGGAAGCACAATAGAGCTGTTCATCTAGTAAGAATTTTTGTGCCAAAAATTCCCTTGGGATTCTGCCATGGATTTTTAAATTACGGTTTTGGATTTATGAGTAAATAGTCTGTGGTTACCTGAAGAGATGTTTGTTCTACAACATAAATTACACACAGTCACTCAAGCATTAATTTTAAAACTCCTGTTTTAAAAATAACATACCAAAAACTAATTTTTAAAATCTTTTTTTAATTTTTTTTTTTTTTTGTAATTGAAATAAAGCTGAAGTAAAATAAAATATAGGCTAAATATTAGATAAACTTAAATGAAAATTAGTGAATGAAATGAAAATAACCAAAAAAAAAAAAAAAAAAAAGCAAGTATAATCTGAAGTACTAGAATTACTAAAACTGAAATAAAGCTATATAAAAATATCAAAACATAAAATTACAAAAGAACAACGAAATTACTAACATTTAAAATTCACACCAAGTTCACAGTGAGAACGATAACTATAAAGATAACAATAAGGATATAGTTCTAAAAATCGTTCTAAATATAAAAGAATAGCACTGTCCACACCACAGCTACAACGATAACGATATAGAGAAACGATATCGTTGGGATCACTTTCAGAAAGATTTTTTCCAGCTGTTGAACAATAAAAAACTGACAGCCAATCAGAATCCATTCTAATTTAAAGGCTCGCGCATTTTAAATGGCAGACGACATTGCGGAGAAGTTAATCGCCAAGATCCAGAAAAAGCCACCACTGATTGACAAGTCAAAACCACTTTTCAAAGATATTTTAAAGAAAATGGATATATGGAAAACAGTCGATCATACCCTCGAAATAAATGGTGAGAAGTATTAACGATGAGATCATTATGCCAGGCTAGCAAACAGTGTAACATAAAATGACTTCAGGTATCCAAAGCTAGTTTCGACAACAATGTCTGTTCCTTTGAAGTTCCAGTGAAAAAGACTAGGCGTTGTTTTTATTTCACTATATTGACTTCATCAGCTAAAGTCACTGTTAGATTAGATCGATTACGCAAACTATTTACTAGAAACATAGCGTGCCGAGGACATCTGCTGGTTAAAGCCGTGTAAATGCAACAAAAACAAAACAAAAAAAAAACAGTAAAAACATGTTGTACACACTTTAAAACCGCAGTGCGCGAGCTTGGAATAAACAGACCGTTATCGTTCATTGGTGTGGACGCAAATATAGTTATCGTTATAGTTATCGTTTTTGGTGTGAACAGGCCTTAAGCCTCGAGTAGCAATTTGTAAGCAACATAAACGTGAATTCAAAATTCACGTTTGAGGAATGAATATAATTTATTTAGTAGAGGAAAACAGAAAGGTTTCTTATAATAATTTGACCCACAGAGATCTGTTTAATATATATCCAATACTAAAAACATATCAGACATTCCCAAGGGAACCCATGGCAAATTAGCCTTCTACCATTGCTTTCCTATTCTATTGCGTTCCGTCTTTTGGCGCGCATGCGCGCGGCGGCGCTCGTTCACGGAAGTTTGTGCTTGCAGAAGGCTTGTCCACTTCTGTCCTGACAGCAAAATGTAAATATTTTCTCGACTTTCTAACATTTACAGATGGAGAATATGTCTGTGAAATGTCAGTTATACACTTGAGGAAATGATTGGATGTCACTTCAGCTTAAAAATTATTAATAGATGCATGTTTGTTTCCACCAATCGCTGCACAAGTTAAGGTTACATATGATGACGAAATCACGTTAGTGCTAGCCCTCCCCGGAACCCATAGACCAGAGTGAAATCGCCCAAAAAGAGGCGGTACTCCACAGAACGTGACTTGGCGTTGATTGGACTATATATCCAGAGGCAGAACAAACAGTCTAGAGCAGTGACAGCTAGCACAACACTGGCAACACTTGTTGAAAGTGATTGAAAAAAATCCGTCCTTTTCTCACTTTGGTGGTGAGTCACCCTATCACCCTAAAGAAGAAACCAACCCCAATGACCACTAAACTTTAAAGCTGACCGCTGTCCCAGGAAATGAACTTCCAACATAGCTGTGCTAGTTTCGTGTCTCTCACATTCTCTTTCAAACTGATTTCAAATCAGTTGTTCTTTTTTTCTTATACTCACCCACCAATCAGCATCTTCCTCTTCGAGTACCACCAGAACGTCACCCTCATTGAAGGTGAGCTCATCATGATGATCTGCCACACAGTCATACATGGCCTTCACACGCCTCAGCTTCGACTTCATCTAAACACAAGAAGAAAGAAGAAGAAGAAGAAGAAATTGTTGAAGGGAAACCACAAGTGTTAGGAACAGTGTTAGGAAACGCCTATATCTATATAATTTTTTTAGACTCTGCAGAAAAAAAACAGCTCATGAATTCCCACATGGAAACAGGCTGGTTTAAGCCAGTTTAGTGCTCAAAAAGCCAGCACAGACATGCAAAACAGCTGGTGACGCTGGTTTTCTAAATAAATTAATACTTTTATTTATTATTTAACACAAAGATGTGTTAAATTGATTAAAAGTGATAGAAAGACATTTTTATAATGTTACACCAAAGTTCTCACCAGAGTTTTTCTGGGCAGTGGGTGAGGAGCAGTGTGGCAGGAAGAGGAGGAGCTTCCATTAGTCTCCAGGCTAAAGGAGTGGGGGGATGTGGGAGACAGGGCCGGGGTGTGACGTCCAGCACTGCTGATGGGCTGTGGGGTTTGGTACAGAAAGTGAGACGAGCTGCGTTCCCCATCTGCTCGAAAGCCTGCTGCGAGAGATTACGGCCATGTCACATCGTAACAAAAAACACGAGCCGAGATAAGCAAAACAACTTAACTGAAAACAATATAATGGAAAAATAACTGGACAGTTTAAGTATTACCTCGTTCTGGTAGCTCAGATAAGGAGTTGAGAGTGGACATGGTGTATTTGGGAGACCCTGAGCTGAAACAGAAAGATTAGACAGAATGTGTCACTAACAACACAGTATACTGTAATGCATTGTACTGCACTGTATATAAACAATGCAGTAAACTTTAAGTGAAATTATGACGATGTAGCCCAGTAGTTTTTTTAGTAGATGGTTTGTATGCATCTGATTAGACTTTGTATCTGATGATGATGCCTATTTACACTACCGTTCTAAAGCTTGATATGTAAAAAATACATTTTGTCGTTGAAAGAAATGAATACTTTTATTCAGTAAGAATGCATTAAATTGATCAAAAGTGACAGTAAAGAAATTTAGAATGTTACAAAAGACTTTTCTTTTGAACATTCTACTCATCAAAGAATCATGAAAAAATGTATCATGGTCTCCACAAAAACATTAAGCAGCACAACTGTTGATAACAATAACATTGATAATAATAATAAAATTTACCTTTGCCATCACAGGAATATATTTTGACTTATACTAAAGTGGATTTTTTTTTTTTTCATTTGTAATACTATTTCACAATATTACTGTTTTACTGTATTTTTGCTCAAATTAAATGCAGAGACTTTAAAGGTGACCTATTATGCAAAATTCACTTTTATTAGGTGTTTGAACAGATGTGTCCACAGTGTGTGTAAACAACCAGCCTACAGTATAATGGTAAGAATCCACCCACTCCTTTTTTTATAAACCCCATAAATCATAAAGTCTCTCCAAATGAGCGGTTCCAGATTTCCCCCTACTCATAAGCCCCGCCCATGAATTAGCTTAGCTCCTCCCCTGAGTGAGCTGTACACAGTCCGCCATTTTTATCTCCTCGCCAGAGCATTTAACAGCAGCATTCAAGTAAGAAATGTATTCTTACAGTTTTTTTTCAACTGCTTACACACAAAATCCTTACTTGTCACCCAATTTCTGAAACCTGACACTCAAAAACCAGAACCACACACCAAATCTTCAAAACCGTACACTAATTCTCGGCATAAAACACTTTTTTCAAAACACAACACACAATTCTCTATGTAACACACAAAAATCTAACGGGAAGTATCTTGATTTCATTTTTCAAACACAGCCATTGTTTCTGTCCAACTACACATGTTGATGTATTTCTTTTCTTTCGTACTGTGTAATACTGTATTCACAACCACAAATGCTTACAGTAAAAAAATAAATAGTTTGGTTTCAATCTTGCTTGCGTGTTTACCGTGAATTTTTCAACATCTCTCTCGCCAATTACTTTCAATCTTGTACAGAAATGTACATAGGAGCTCATGAAAGAAGAGCTTTTTGAATAACTGTGTGTATATGATATAGCCAACAATAGAATATTATGGCAACGGTGTTTGCAATGTAAGACAAATGTTTGCTTTTGAGATGTGTTTGTGATATTTTGAATGCAGTGCTTCAATTTGCAAGAGATGTGAGGCAATTTGCATTTTGTGTGCAGTTCTTGGATTTGTGTGTAAAGTTTTGAAGAAAAAAAAAAGGCAAAGTTTTGAAAATGTGTTTAAGCAGTTGACTAAAGTTATTTAATCAAAAGCAGTGAGTGATTTTCTATTTTTCTTTTGTTGTTTGGTTCACATTAACAGCATATATGTAAGTACTGTATTATGCAGGTGTCACTTTAATACACAGATCTAATGCATGTGATTTCTTTCCTGCTGCGTTCACAGACATAACCGACTGTTTGTGAACTTTGTGTTTTTGACATAACCTTCTTTGACAGTTTAAGCAGTGGTGTAGTCTACGTAATACGCAGGTATACGCTGTATACCCACTAGGAATTGTCAAGGATTTCCGTATACCCTCTTAAAAAAGCACGAGGATACGTAACCATCCAATAAATCACAATATGATTTGTGGTTTGTTGCTTTTGACATGAAACAAAGTCTCATATGTCTCAAAGTCTCAAGTTTAATATTTTGGCCATTTTACTTCGGGATAATAAAACATAAATACCGTTTTGGCGTCTTTAATGTGTAGTGACTAGGGATGGGAAGATTAACCGATATGTATCGATACGCGGTCATGCGCGTGCACGATGCGAGTGCATCGGTAGAGCAGCAGAGGATGAATGAAATTTTGGAAGCAAATCGAGATGCATCGGTTTTTGCGAGATGCATCGGTTTTTCCGAGATACAGCTTATCCTTTTAATACAGAATGTATTTCTTTATTTATTAACAAGTGTTGTCAACCTGTTTTTTGCGCATAATTTAATCGACCTACATAAAGTAGGCCTAAGCAACAGACTTGCGGATGTGTGTACACTACAACTCAATGTATCAGCTGCGCGGATGAAGCCAGTGATGCGCCCAAAGGTAGTTGTCAGGAAGCGCGAGGAGTAAGCAAAACAAACATGTCGGACGCCGAGATAATTTATCCTCCACTGAATTTTAAATCTAAAGTTTGGGAACACTATGGATTTTACAAGAAAGACGGACGACTTGACAAGACAGATGCAATTTGTAAAATGTGCCGCGCATCTGTAAAATACACGGGCAGTACGACTAATCTGGATATCTCACTTGAAGCGGCGCCACGGTGTTGTTGTGGATTCGGAAGCGTCTGCCAGTGCCCCTGCATCCCCTGCCTCCAGCTCTGACTCACCTGTAGCTACCAGCTCCAAAAGTGGTGAGAAAAGTATTGAAAGTATTGAAAGTTGAAAGTGCTGAATTATCGCATCGTATCGTATTGCATCGCAAAATGCCACACATGTATCGTTAATATATCGGATCGGATACTTTGTATCGAGATGCGTATCGGATCGGCATTATACCTTAGATGCCCAACCCTAGTAGTGACAGATCGCTGTAGCAGTTCAAGAGAAGCGGCCTGACGCGCACGTGAACTGATCCTCTCCTCCGCTTTAATACCAGTTACAGCGCGAAATAAACATGAATGTACATCTCAAGGTATGATAAAAGATACAGTACAACTTAACGAATCGTATAATCGCTTAATCAGTTAACAGCTTGTAAACAATGTCACGTAACGTCACATTTACTTCAGAACAAACATATTCAGTGACCATAAACTCGTTAGACAGCTAGAAAAATGAACACTTGAGAGGAGCATTTAGCTAAATATATACACCATATTACCTATTAATTATAATTTTTAATGTTCTTCAATAGCCTATATTATGCATGTTTTAATAAATCCATCAAGTTGATAGCCACCATTTAAATGTTTATATTTCAGAAAACGAACTGGAGTAGAAATAATTTTAAAGTTAGTAGGCCAATTATAACTTTATTAGCCTATTATAAAAAATTCCTTAAGTGTAATTTAAGTTTGTAATATACAAATCAGTTCATTTTAACCTTCAATATTAATGTAGTACCAACTGATTTCCATGTATATTTTACAGCATTATGAGATTTTTTTTTTCTTGAGAAAATACTGTACTGTACTGTACCTGATATACAGTATATCCAAAATAACTGATATCGAATCGAATTGCAAGTTAGTGAATTGAAATGCATAACTATGATGACAGACTGGCAGGAAATGGTGCAAAACAGAAAAAAAAAGTCCAAACAGGGTGATATTGTGACATACTTTCCTCATATTTCCATTATTGTTACACTCTAAAAAATGCTGGGTTAAAAACAACCCAAGTTGGGTTGAAATTGGACAAACAAACAAATTGGGTTAAATGTTTGCCCAACCTGCTGGGTAGTTTTATTTAACCCAACTATTGTTTAAAAATGACTATATGGCTGGCTTAAAATGAACCCAAAATAGGTTGGAAATTAAAAATCAGACACATAATTACTAGAGGCAACAATAATAATCAAAGGTGAACATTTATTGATAAACAATTTAATAAATGTTTATTGTTTAATTACTATTTAATTACTATTAATAAATGTTAATTTCCAACATATTTTGGGTTCATTTTAAGCAAGCAATACAGCCATTTTTACACAATAGTTGGGTTAAATAAAACTATCCAGCAGGTTGGGCAAACATTTAACCCAACTGCTGGGTTAAAACAACCCAATTGCTGGGTTTGTCCATTTTCAACCCAACTTGGGTGTTTTTAACCAAACATTTTTTTAGAGAGTAATAATAGTGCATTGAAACTTGCCAGCTGATAAAATATGCTCCAAGGACCATATTCATATAACATCTAAGGCTATCTTAACTGGCTGAGTTAGAAGGTGATTGACACTAAACAGTAGAAAATCAGTCCAGTCTCTTCAGCTGTAAATGTCATTGGCTGTTAAAGTCTTTTGTTGATTATAATAAATTGACATTTTGATAAAACACACATAAGCAGTCTTTCAGAATGCTCTCAATAAGCCTAGATCAGTTGCTTACTATAGCAACTGATCAGTTGCTTACTAGTGAGTGTGGCGGTGCTTATGGGGTGTCGCTCTGGGACGGGTGAGTATGAGACTGGGAGGGAAAAATCGCAGTACACTCACTACAAAAAACTAGACTACACCACTGAGTTTAAGTGGAATACAACGTGTAAGAGTAATCAGTTTAATACTCATGCGGCGCTGTGTGCGTGCTTCAGATGTGAGTGCTCAGAAAACCATATATCAGGAGTTTAAACTGTTATTGCTTTAAAACGCATGCAGATAATTAACTTTCATGATGATGAAGAACTGCAATGTCACGTGAGCGTGGCCGCGATAGAGATGATAATCAAAACCAAACAGATGTTTTGTTCGTTTTTGGTAGAGAGGCATCAGCTGTAGACTCCGCCCTCTTCTGGAAAGTGGGATGGGGAGCAGCAGCTCATTTGCATTTAAAGATACATGATGCACAAACACAGCATGTTTTTCCTTTCACTCAAAAATGGGCATTTACAACATGGTGTAATAAATGATCTGTGGGGTATTTTGAGCGGAAACTTCACGGACACATTCTGGGGACACTTGAGACTAACATTTGTAAAAAGGGCATAATAAATATCTTACTGACACCAAACTTTTGAACAGTAGTGTATTCACTTTAGGATTAATAATGATTATTCATGTATAATATTTGCATTTCCCAATAAAAGGGAAATGATGCATAATTCTGTGCCTTTACTTGCCAATTTTTACTCACATTTGTCACTTTCTTAGGTCACTTTGGATAAAAGCATCTGCTTAATGACTATTTTTCAGCTTTTAATACAAAACATACTGTAGTTTTTTTTGGTATTCCAGCGAATAGCCAAGAGAAGTCAGCATTTGTAGCTCCAAAAAGCACTTACACACACTTCTGGAAAGGTGAGCTTGGACCACCAAAGCTTATCGGACATGAGGGTACTCCATAATCTGTACACAGAAAATGTTGGCAGAAAGAAAACACATTCATATAAGTCGATGAGCTGAGGAGGATTAAAAAAATATTTCTATAAAAATATTTTATATTTAATTTTATAGTGATCTCAAATTTTAGCCAGTTTATTTTTTATAATAATTACTTTTTTAAAATATTATAAATATGTTAGAGCTTAACATAAATAATACAGTTTTTCACAATTGCCAAGACACATTTCTTGAAATCTTCACCCATTTTCTTACAATATTAAACACAAAGCCACATCTTCAAACCAAATTCACAAAACCCCTGTCTCTTCTGGCAAAATCAAACAATCGCTTAAAACCATTACACCTGTACTCAAAAAAATCAAACAAAGCTTTCAGATCATACACACATCAGTCAATATATAAACACTACAGAGCATTCATTAGAGACTACATCAAAAAATGGAGAACACAGCATCCAGAGCATGTTACAGAAAAAAAAAAAGTATATTGTATACAGTAAACAAATTTTGCAATTACGTAAAAAAGTGTGTGGGGGGGGGGGGTTCTGTTTTGTAGTCTTGCGTAGCCATACCTTCAGACTGACGGCAGAAGGTCTGGACTCGATTGCAGCTTTCATTGGCCAAGGACCGCCCAAGAGGATGTTTGACAAATCACAGTTTATTTTGCTCCACGTCATGTTTAGGGGCGTGAAAATGTAAAGTCGATGTCATTACAATAGCAGACCGGCGTGCATCTAATATTCATTCAAGAACGTTTCGCAAGTTTACTGCAACAATGGAGCCGCGAACGTCCAATACTTTTGAAACTCCAGCATTTAGTAGATCCTGATACGCGCTCATTGTAACAATTGTAAACATGGCGGCATTCTTCCATGAGGGGGTTTGGCGTTGTAACGACTGAGACAAATCAGACACAATTATTTGTCATACTGAACAAATAATCTTTAAACTCACTCTGTCCCCATCCCCCGAGAAGACCAGTCTGGGCAAGGGCCTCTTGGACACGATCAGATAAGACTTTTATGAT
Organism: Mylopharyngodon piceus; assembly: GCA_039654765.1. Lineage (NCBI taxonomy): Eukaryota > Metazoa > Chordata > Actinopteri > Cypriniformes > Xenocyprididae > Mylopharyngodon > Mylopharyngodon piceus. The sequence continues at coordinate 9,660,202 of CM077452.1, forward strand.
CCGAAACTATGCAGCTATGCAGAACTCTGCATCCAAAAGTCATTTTGAGTCAGGCCCATAGAAAAGGCACACAAAGCCTGAAAACAGACCTTCCTGCCTTAATTTATAGACAGACTGTTCTATAAATGAACATGCATATCCCCAGGAAATGGTATCCATTATTACTGTTTGTTGTATTGTACTCAGTATTGTATTCATATGTTTTATGATACATGCAATGTAACTTCAATTATGCCATGTTTAGTGTCTATGGGTTCGTATCGAGAAGTTTTAAATGCTTGTGTATACGATATGTCGATACCTGTGCAACACATCAGTACTACAAGAATCTTTAATAGTTCTTCTTCAACAACTCAGCAGGTTTAATCATGCTCGGTCGTAAAAGCCCCGACAGGAGGAATGTTGTCGCCCGGAAATTCAACTTTCTCATTGGTTAGGTCATCCCTAAGAGGTGTGACTTTGACCAGAGGTTAAAAGCCAGCGCACAATGCCCCTCCCTCTCTCTCTTGCTTCTTTGGACGGACTGAAGACACCCCCTTTGCTGCAGGCCTCTTCAGGCCAAGGCCTATGGGCCTGCAAGGCCTGTAGGCCTAGGCCTGCAACCCAGCCATGTGCTCATCTATGAGAGAGAGAAAGAACTCTTTCCCCACTAAGAGTCAAATTAACAGCTTAAGTTGTTTCATATTTCTTCATCCAACGCTGAAGATATTGACTACAACTTCGGACCGAATCATCAAGGACTTCTCCTCAGCCTGCAAATCCGATGCTCCTCAACCTAAAGGCATTTTGCAAGTATTGTACATTTGAACACTAAACAGCGATTTAGTACTAATTTGTGAACCAACTTTGTTAGCAAAGGTGCTTTATTACTGAGGAAACTGATGGTCTTTTCCAGATTGTTTTTGACTTTTAGCTCCATTTCCTGTCCCACTTCCGGTTCAGCTCTATCATTGCTCATTTTTACCTATGTATGTGTGTGATTTGCGTGTATGTTATGTGTTTGTTAGTTTAGTTACGTGTTTGTGATTTAGTTAAATAAAACTTGTGTGTACACTCTTGCGAGTTGATTCTGACCTGCTTATAAACCCAATGTCCCTGATAACAATTCGATCACAGCTACGTGCTAAGAAAGCGTTATTTTTCTGTCTTGAAAAGTTGATAGATGATCAATACTGAGTGTTCGCTGGCTGAACAGGTTAATTGATTGTAATATTAATTTTATCACATTAAGTTAATTTTATTAACTGATCCAAATATTTATAATTAAATATAACTAGTTATGAATAATTATTCATATTTATTTTGAGCTAATTTGCTGCAGTGTCAAGGCATTTGTTTCCAGGCGGACCGTTAGAGAACGCGACACACACATCTCCTGGACATCCTGTAGAATTCAACCAACCAGATGACGACTTCGAAAGTCCCGAAGTGTTTCCAGTTAAGTGTGCCATATGCATCAGATGTTCAACCAACGGTCCGTGGGCGTGACGTCTGAGGCTGAGACAAGCATCACAGTGCAAAATTTGTTATAGTGAGTGAGAATGTGTAGAGTAAAAGAGTGCATGAGGTTTGCAAATGGTGTCCAACTGCCTGAACATGTTGAAGGTTTTGCAGAAAGAATGATTTATTTGATAAATGGGTTTAGGTCATTGAGAATTTGGTTCAGAGAATGGGGTTTAGTGTCTTAGCAATTATGAAGAACTGTAACAGAAGTATATTCACCACAGAAATTTCCTGGACTTTAAAGAATGTTATTCATTTCTATGATTTCTTCAGGCCTGGAAATCATGATTTTAAATTCCCAATTATTTTAAGTTTTTCATGACTATGGGAAGATGCATCCTTCCAGGTTAGGCACATACCTGTAGGTCCCTGCCGTGTAGAGTGGGGGCTGGGGGGCACCTGAGGGGCGGGCTCAGAGTAGGTGCGTTTGTGTCGGATGATAAGAGGGGGAGGAGGGGTTCGTTTCTTACTGCTGCTTACTTCATGGGACGTCCAGCCATCAGGTGAGCTCATTGGAGGGGGAGGAGGGGGGACATTTGGAGCTGGAAAGGACATGAGGAGTGTAAACAAGACTGAGAAGAGAAGAGAAGAGAAGAGAAGAGAAGAGAAGAGAAGAGAAGAGAAGAGAGCGTTTTCTCACCTCTGACCCGGGGTGGTAGTGGCGGTGCAGGTGATGAAGGGGGTGGCGGAGGGGGACTGTCAAGGCTGCGCGTCTGAGAGCTGGGACTGGCATACACCTCCCTCCGGTTTTCCCCTCGGGCCAATGCTAGCCTCCGACCCACGTTGAACAACCCCGCTCCGCCACTTCCTCCTCCACCGTGAGAAGCAGAGTTACTGTGATACAAACTGAACGGCCGTCCTAAGCGCTCCTTCTTCACTGGGCCCATCTACAAATATGGACCATCACTGTTACACATCAGACCGTGAATTGCATGCTACTCAAACACAATCGGTGCGTCCGAAATCTTATACTTCTGAGTAGGTACTACATTTGAATTTGAATTTACTTCGCTATAATTAAAAAAGTGCATTCCATATAGAATGAATATGGGTAGTATGAATGAAATCTAGGCGTACTACATCCACCATGTTGTTACTGTCATGTGACCTACCAGCGTCAGTTGCATCGCTTCACTGCCATTCATAAATCCTCTCCTGTGGCCTCATAGGATAGTAAAGTGTCCACTGAATGCACACTTCAAAATCTCGGTGGATGCAGTAGGCCATCTACTGTGGTTCGGACAACTACTCTGATGTTGTACTGTTTTTCGCATACTATATAGTAGGGAAGTATTCGATTTCAGACGCAGTGAATGTCTCATGTATTTATGCTCTATTAGCACTATATGCACATTTGTTCTGTTAAGTTATGGGTGGTGTAGTCTTCTTTTGTTGTCACCTTGTCATCTAGGTCATCATCACTCTCGTACAGGTCATCCTGCCGGAGTCTCCAGTCATATTCCACGTGCACGTGCATGTTAAACTGGTTGTTCTGTGACTGGTGGATCTGAACATGACACATCATTACTTTAACATGTAGATCAATCACTTTTTGACCACTGGATTTCATTGATTTTTCTAGTTTTTGAGATTTTTCTTTCTTTTCATAAACAAATCCTGAAAAAAAACAGCATACCTGTTTTCAACACTGATAATAATAAGAGATGTTTCTTGAGCAACAAATCAATATTCAATATTTGAATGATTTCTTAAGGATCATGTGACACTGGCTGCTGAAAATTTAGCTTTGCCATCAGAGTTGTAAATTACATTTTAAATGGGACCTATTATGCAAAATTCACTTTTATAAGGTTTGAACACTGATGTGTGTCCGCAGTGTGTGAGAACAACCAGCCTATAATGGTAAAAATCCACTCACTCATTTTTTTATAATTCCCATAAGTCAAAAGCTGTCTCTTCAATCAAGCTGATTCAGATTCTCCCTGCCCACAGCCAGTGACGATCTGCCCTATTAGCATTGACACATTAGCATTGCCCTGAGTGAGAAGCACAGAGTCCGCCATTTCTGTATCCTCTCTGTAGCAGCTCGAGTTGTACGTCTCAGAGGTGTAAAGTATTTGAGTAAATGTAATTAGTTACTGTACTTAAGTATCTTTTTGGCTACTTTGTAGTTGTACTGAGTATCAAAGATATTAGCAACTTTTACTCTCTACTTGACTACATTTTTGAACAAGTAAATGTACGTTTTACTCCAATACATTTGTGATGAGTAATGCAATTGCATATTACATTTTACACGGCACCTAACTTTTTCTGCAGCAGTTTGTTTCTGCTATAAAGAAGCGATATCACCATCTAAGGGATTTGAAGGTACTTTATCTTGTGCGTTTTGCCTTTACTCACCCAAACTTGTCAGCAAGGCTACTTTACATGAATGCGAGTGCATTATCAGGTAGTTGCTAAATCATAGGTGTTTGATTTATGAGATAAGGTCATGACTGCAGCCGGTGATGAGGCCGAAACCAGCACATCTAGTGCAACTAGTCTTTGACTATTTAATTTTACTTAATATTTATTTATCCGTTTTATTGACAAGACCTTTTTGAAGGATATTGTTTACTTATGGCCTTTTTGTGCACTTGAGCTTAACTAAGACTTGAGAGTTTGTCAATGTTTAAGAGGCTGTTGTGCAATACTGAGGTGTTCATTTTTATTATGGTTTTAAAAAATAAACATGATTTCTCATCTTACAAATCAATTGTTTATTTTTTTTTCACCAGCATGTCTCTCAGGTGTCGAGAACTAGTGCATCTTTGAGCCCATATTTAGTATGAGTAAAATACTTAAGTGCTGTTAAAATCCATTACTCTAAGACTTTTACTCAAGTTGTTTTGGAATTGGTGACTTATAACTTGTAATGAAGTCATTTTCACTGTAAGGTATCTGTACTTTTACACAAGTATGGTTTTCAGGTACTCTTTACACCTCTGGTACGTCTGTGACAAAGAGGCATTAAAACTGTTGTTTTGGGATGTACCAATGCACATAAGAGTCTCCAGAGACCTTCACCATCTGAGTCACTGAGGACATTGTGGTTAAATTTGATTTGTGAAGGAAATGTCCCAGAGAGAAAATCAGTAAAGTCTTATACGTTTGTGCAATCATTTTGCGCCGGACTGCTTCACAAACAATTTTCACAAAGGTTGATTCTGAAACATATAAGGCTGAACACCACTACTGACAGTTTCTGACATTTTCAGAGCGTGAGATTGTCCTGTTTTGTTGTTGCCGGTACGTCAAGCATGAGCTCTTGAAGCTCTGCCCTCTTCTTGAAAGGTGGATGGGAGCACCAGCTCATTTGCATTTAAAGGGACACACACAAAACAGCACGTTTTTCACCCCCCAAAAGTGGCAATTTTAACATGCTATAAAAAATACTCTGTGGGGTATTTTGAGCTAAAACTTCACATACACACTCTGGGGACATCAGATACTTGTTTTACATCTTGTAAAAAGGGGCATAATAGGTCTCCTTTAAAATATATTAAAATGCAAAACATTTATTAAATTGTAATACTAATTCACAATATTACTGTTGTACTGTATTTTTGATCAAATAAATGCAGCTTTGAAAGACTTAAAAGAACTTACTAACACTAAACATTTGAATGGTAGTGTATGGTTTAGAAATTGCTTGATTGTTATTTTATAACATATGTTATTTTAAATTATTTCCAGGACTGACAAAATAATAATGAAAAAATAATAAAATCTCTCTAAAAAAAAATAATAATAATAATACAATTGATACAGTAAATATACTTTTTAGTCATGATATTACTTTCTGAATGTTTTTAAAGGTGTTGGAACCCTGCTTATATAAAAGACCATATAGCTGAAGTGTACAGCAAACATTTGGTTCAATAACAGTTACACCCACATTAATATCCTAGTGATAAAGACTTGCTTTAACAGGTTACTGCTGGAAAGCTCTTTGACTCACCAGCTCCTCACACAGTGTGTGCTTCAGTCTGCGAGCCATGTCCAGTCCCGTCTCTCCACTATCATTCTCTATCACAGAACATGAATTATCAGCAGCACAATGATCATCCTGCTCTTTAATTAACTAATGTAGTTAACTAATAATGATTAGTTATTTATTGAAAGTACTGAAAGTGTCAAGGCAAAAATGTCTTGCTGGTTTTGGGGTTTGAAGGTTTCACGTACTGATATGTGTGTTGGCCTTGGCTCTGAGCAGAAGTTTAAGGCACTCAGTTTTGTTGTGCTGACAGCAGTAATGCAAAGCAGTGTTTCCCTTCATAGTCTGAACGTCCAGATTATTACTGTAAAAGATGACAAGATGAAAAGGAAGTTATGATAAAGATCATGTACATGCAGATAACCAACATGCTTTCATAAGAATGATGCTGTTATTTCTAACTGACCAATTGTGAAACAGGAAGTCAGCCACATGAAGTGATGTCCTGTCAGACAGTAAAACAGCTAAGTGTAGTGCAGTTTCCCCTTTTTCCTGTCATAACACAAAAGGCCATTTAGCTATTAAAAAGGGAAGACCCAACATCTACAAAGATAAAATATTCATGTATTTAAGCAGAAAATGAGAAGGTGAGACATGTTTTCTGACCTGTAGGTGGCATGGCAGTGGTTGGCTGAGGTCCGTTCTCTCAGCGTATAGCTGTAACAGGCTGAAGATGTCCCGACTGCGAACAGCGTCCTGTAGATATTTGCGTTTTGTTTCCGGTGAGCCGCTGCTACGCTGTGAAAACTGCCATTCCATATACTTCGAGAGTATGAAGTCTTTACGAACAGCCCTGTCGATAACACGAATATTTTAGTAAACGGTCTTTTATTGGGTATCAAGATGGCAGTGAAATTCAACAGATGTCCGATACCAATAAAATGTGCAGTGAAATTGTAAAAATGAGCATCTCTGCAATTCCTACTAGCTCATTGCAAGCCACAGATGGTAAGAGCCAGCATAACTGGAGCTCTCATTAGTGCAACTGTCCTCTCTTTTCAGGGTACCATGTTGGACAGATGTGGGTTGAAACACTATAGAGACTGCCATTAGGAAAAAATCCAGCCCTGAGTTCTGAGACAGGCAACAGCTGTCAGAGCTCTTAAAGGGGCCACGCTTTCAAATGCATTTTTTTTGTGTGTGTCTGAAGTCAACTCAGTTATGCAAGGATTCTTGCACCAAAAAAAGCTGTTATTTAGTTATACATGAACATTTACACCTTCTCTCTGACCCTTAAAATTGCACAGGCTATTATGTTACTGTACCTTTAAAACTTAGGCCTACAATTACCGTTCAAAGGTTTGAGGTCAGTAAGATGTTTTTCTTGAAAGAAATTAATACTTGTAGTCTGCCTGTATTGTATTGATCAAAAGTGACCATAAAGACATTTGAAGTCTTATAAAAAAATTGTATTTGTATTTAAATATGGAAAGTCTAGAAAGGAAAAGGGGGGGTGGCAGAATGAGAATCTGGAACAGACAAACACTGGAGTGAACTAAGCATTTCATGTGACATATAACATCCCTAAAGTAGTTTATGGAAATATGAATGCTATTTCAGTACTCTGTGCAAGAATCTAATAATAGCACTATTCATTTAGTCTAGCTGGTCTAGAACAGTGTAAACAACCATACTTTCCTCCCATTGATCGTGACAGCAGGGTAAATGAAACCGTTCAGTTTGAAGGTTAAAGTAATTTGGATGTTCTTGAGCTTTTAAATTACTTTCAAGAATGATCAATTTAAAACAAATTTAAAAAGCTCTGCACCATCTGCAGACAGGTTAATTGTGTACAGAGAGGTTACGCCCGGCCGGACCATGAAGAGTGCTCTTTTGCGGGGAAAAATTGAGAAGGAATTGAGTGGTGTGAATGTAATGGGAAATGCTAAAGACATTGGGTGCTATGGGGACACAGAGACTCCAAGAGCCGAAACCATTTGGCTACCATTTGAAGAGCAATTACAGGGCTGCTCATCACTCACATGTCACTCTCTGCTGACGGCTTCACAGAGGGACTGGGAAGATTGGCCTCCACAATTTCATTAAAACCTGAATTTCCCACGTTTCGCGCCAACTAAGGAGCAAAACAGAGAGAAAAAGCCATAAACCTGCAGGTAATGGTTAAGAACGTGAGAAATCACTGATATTGTCATACTCTCTCTATGCATGAATGTAATAAAGATAGCAACCAGCTACATTTAAAAAAGCATGACTTGATTTTCCTCATCTGTTGATCACCGTGAATCCTTACCAGCAATTCTGAAGTGCCTAGTTTGTCCAGAGAAAGTGACTGAATACGTGAATAATGTACACCCATTTCACGATGGATCCCTGAGCATTCGATGCACGTCAGGATTCCCAGGTTTACAGAGATCCAAGTTGGATCTAAAAGCAAAGAGTGTAAAGAAAACACATTATCAGCTGCTTAAAACTCAGAAACTTCAAGGGGTAAATGATGGCTTATTATCAATAAATACAGCCTGATTGAGGATTAGCCATTTTACACCCCTCATGTTCTTATAGTGAAGTGTAATTTGTTAACACAATACAAAAATAATATGTAGAAACCAGAATAAATAGTCTATACCTCACAACCTCACTAACCACACCTCACTAACCAATAATGGGGCCTCATAAAGGTTACTGTTAACAATATATATATATATATATATATATATATACTGTATATATATCCTGCAGGCTGTTCTCTCATGTACACTCACTGGGTTTTAATTTAATTAAACATGATTTATGGACAGGCATTTAAAGAAACAGCATTTACAGAGGACCAGCTTAGGGTGCCCATCTCCAAAGCAGCTGCTTAGTTTCCATTTCTAACTCTGTTTTAGTCCAATAGCACTCTTAAAATAAATATTAAAGACTGTCATATAAATCATGTCTGTGTGAATTGTTCAAGACACTTTACATCAGATTTTTGTTAGTGCAGTCCTAAGAGTAGACAAAACTCACATTTAGCTTTCAGTACATTTTAAATTTAAATGTTTTTCCAGGAAAACAGACCAAAAATATTGATGACTCATGATGCTATACACCACTGTACTGAACAAGAGTGTAAAATATTAAGATTAGGGCAACCAAATGCAAAAATTTAAGAACTGTTAGTAACTGAAAGACGCATAATGATTAACCGCTATTCTGAATATAAAACAACACTGCTGCCTTCACATGCTATCGGAAATTTCCTGCTTCCCACTTCTGAAGTCGTGATTATGAGCTAGTCACGTACAAGTGCTTTGTTGTCCGAAAAACAGGAATCATAAGGACACCAGATTTATTCTTGGGGAAATCTTATCAAAGCCAAAATGTATTAAGAAATTTAATTTTCAATAAAATATGGCGTCCCATTCATTGACAACCATATAAACATTCACCACGCTATCTTGATACATGCTTGCTTGCTGACGATTCTGTATTTTGCACAGTAGGAGAAATAAATACTATGGAAGTCAATGGGGGGCGAGATCTGTTTGGTTACTGACATTCTTCCAAATATCTTTCTTTGTGTTCAGCAGAACAAAGAAATTCATACAGATTTGGAACAACTTGAGGGTGAGTAAATGATGACAGAATTTTCATTTCTGAGTTAACTATCCCTTTAAGCATGAATTAATGCATATTAGTGCACTTGTATTGTAAAGTGTTACCCAATATTGAAATTCTGCCTATAGTGGTTGCCGCCCTGGACACTGAATGATAAGCATATTCATGTACCATGCTATATCAGTTTAGAGAACACCTTAAAACTCATAGCACAAGTCCAGAAACATTTGTGCTAATGTAAAGATGTTATTTTTGCACCTGTGGCCCCACAGTCGCAGCAAACGTTGTTTCCAGGCATGCGACGAATATCCTCAGTGATGGATCTGGTCAGATCCTCCACGCTGTTCTCCCCACTTGTCCTCCTCTCATCCAGAGCCACATTTAGAGCCTCCTGCTTACTGTTTGTCAGCACTGATATCCACCTGATATTTTTATTAAGGTGCAATAACAAAATACAACCATTAGAGGGCGACAAGAAACTGCATATCGTATTCCCATTTTATGCACCATGCATTCAAAGTCATTTGTGACTAATGCTGACCCAGCTCTGAGAGGTTAGTTTATCTGCAATTAATGAGAAAATGGCCTTGGTCACAGCTCGGGTGATTTTGTAAACAGGCTTTGCGCACTTCTAGTTGGTGAATAACCTCTCTTGGATTAATTTCTGAAAAGTTGCAGTATAATGCGACTATCAATAATCTTTTCACTTGCTCCTCTTCAACTCTGACATTTAGCTGAAGATGGAAGCCTGGGCTGTGATCTGACACGAGAAGCACTTCAATCATCGTACATGCAGCCACATCTGAGGAAGAAATGTTACATATTTCTCTTTCTCTCCAAGAAAGGAGGCTCTGTTCCTCTGTCAAGATGGAAAGGTCAAATTGGAAGAGGTGTGTGTGATGAAAATTATACAAGCTCTTTCCTATCTACACATTCTCATCTGACAGTCACATGAGTGGACTGAGACTCAGACAAATCAGTGTCTGGCAGAGTAAAGGCATTTCTCTTTAAAGAGCCCATGAAATCAGAATCAGATTTTTGTGGCTTTTAGTTCATATCTATGAGCTTTTAGGTCATCTTTATGCTGGTGTACTCCTAAACGGTGAAAAAAAAATTCACTTTTAGCACATTTAAGAGTTTGTTGTTTTTGAAACAAGTTTCTTATGCTCACCAAAGCTGTATTTATTTGATGAAAAATACAGTAAAAATAGAAATATTGTGAAATATTATTAGAATTTAAAATAACTGTTATCTATATGAATATATTTCAAAATGTAATTTATTCCTGTGATGGCAAAGATGAATTTTCAGCATCATTACTCCAGTCTTCAGTGTCACATGAGCCTTCAGAAATGCTGATTTGATGCTCAATATACATTTCTTATTACAAAAAATATTGATGACTAATTCTGGATTATGTGTAATCAGATGCCCTCAAGAATGAGAATGCCCCGTATTAATACGTCAATACATCATTTCAAATATTTCTGTAATAATTTGAGATACATTTTGTGCATAGTTATAGATAAATGTATTATGAATAATAGTTTACGTTGCTTTTTATTGTTTGGATTTATGCGCAATTATGTCAAAATTACTTATTGAGGTACATAAATGCTTGAGTAGATTTGAAACAAACCAAATAGTGCCATTTGAACAGTTTGCGTTTCAAGCATTTATTGCTGTGAATAAACAAAAGAAATACTTACGCCACACAATCAGGCTCATCATCAGCCAGAAAATGGTAAGTGCGATTATCTATAAAAAAAAACAAAAAAAAAAAAACACCCTCATTAATCCTTGTAAATTCACAATTCATCCTCAGCTGGCACCAGCTGACATGTAATCAGCAAACAATCAGGAGAGATAAAACAGGTTTGGGGTCCTTTGTTAAAATACAAGTGTCAGGAAAGAACAAACAATTTGTGCTCAAGTGCAAATAGTGAATTTAAATTGTGCCTTGTTTTCAGAACAACCTGCATTTAGTTCAAGAACTCTAGTATTGTATTTCAAAATATTTCATGATTGCTACATAACGTAATAATGACACTAGAGACCTGAGGCCAGAATAATGCATGGATGCATGCAGATACAATTAAGCAGTTCGCTTCACCAAAAATACCCTGAGGCTGGTTCGCTTCAGCTTGGCGTGAAGATCCTGAAATCTACCTTTAATGTTTTTTTTTCTTCCATTACATCACATGAGAGAGTGTGTGATAGACCGAGCTCTTGGTTGGGGAATGCTGAAAGAGTGCGTGGTTAACTCACGTGAGATAAGGTCAAAGCATTTCTTGTCTTCCAGACTTGGTTTGACTTGGCAGGTGAGGAGGTTCAGTTTAGCTGGTGATTTATTAGGCTGCAATGAAGGGATAGCACATATATCATCACAAAAGGCCTGTCTAGTGTAATTTTGTGTACATCACAATTGTATTGTGTGCATATCAACATTAATTTCGGCCACTGAAAATGCAACTAAACATCAAGTATAAAATATAAAATAATATAAATATGTATAATTATATAAATACATATCTAAGTAAAAGTAATAATTAATAAATAAATATATATATAAATAAATAAAAATATACACTATTAAAAAATGTGGGTTTTTTGGGAAGAAATTTATAATTTTATTTAGCAAGGATGTATTAAATTGGTCAAAAGTGACAGTAATGTTACAAAAAATTATATTTTAAATAAACGCTGTTCTTTTGAACTTTTGTTCCACAAAGAATGATGAAAAATGTATCACAAATGTTTCTTAAAGGTGCAGTAAGCAATTTCTGAGAAACGCTGTTGATATTTCAAATCACCAAAACAAACACGCCCCTACCCAAAAGGTTCACACCCCTATCTTTATAGCTCCGCCCCCAAATTCATGAACACAGGCACCTCCCCCCTAATTAGTGGACACGCCCCTTACCGCTGATTGGCTACAAGTGTGTTTTGGTGCTCAGTCCGATCTACGTTTCTCAAAAATCGCTTGCTGCAATTTTAAGCACAAAATCAGCATATTAAAATGATTTCTGAATGATCATGTGACATGACGACTGGAGTAATGATGCTGAAAATTCAGCTTTGCAATCACAGGAATAAATTACATTTTAAAATATATTAAAATAGAAAACAGTTATTTAAAATTTTAATAATATTTCACAAAATTACTGTTTTTACTGTATTTTGATAAAAAAAATCAGGCTTGGTGAGCATAAGAGACTTATTTCAAAAACATTAAAAATCCCCAAACTTTTGAACAGTAGTGTAAATATAAATATAAACACCCAATGCATCATATTCAGGATACAAAAAAAATAAATAAATAAATAAACAAACAATAAAAATTAAACAATAAAAAGACAGGTCCACACAGTACAATATTTCTAGGTGTGAAATGCCATATTAAGGTGCATTGTTTGATATCATATACATGTTTTTCATGACAAAAATTTCATAATTGGTCTGCATATGCCTCAGGATAACTTGCAGACATCTCTGAAAAAATCTACTGTATTTTAGTAATCTAAAAGCCTTAAGAGTGCTTTACTAAGGTTATACCATGTTATATAGACCCTAGAACTGAACATATATTTTGAATGTATCCACCAGCAGAAGAAAAAAACTGCTTGCTGCTGTATTTACAGAGAGTGATGTGAGTACTCACGGTTCCATGAGCAATGGTAAGATAGCAGTTTTGCACGGTACATTTCCTCTTCTGCCACATCTTCCTCAACCTATCAGAGAAATGAGATTACAGCACAGCATCCACATCACATTCTCCTCAATCAACGCAAAGCTATACAGTGAATGGAATGACAGATCTGTGTGTAACTCCCAGGACAGCGTGTCCTACCACACATGAATAATTTAAAATAAAGGGCTAACAGAGCACTTCCAAAAGGATCTATCAGGGAAATCTTAATGAAAGAGTGGATTATACGTCATGTTTGAAGAATATAGGATCCGGGAACAGAAATTCGATAATATCATGACCATTTGTTTCAACATGAATTCATTTACCCATCACTCCTCTTGTAGAGGTAGCCTGATTTCTCTGTGCCATATTGCTTGTTGCCTTGAAGCTGATGCATGCTGTACACGGTCTGTCTGCTTAGAGAATCCTGCACAACAGAAGTAGAAATGAGAAAGTCATGGTTCGTTTATATGTGCCGCCCAAAAAGCTTTTTTGATTTTCATTGCCTCTATGCATGGGATTTTGCACATGACAGCTTAAAGGGATAGTTCCTGTATTTTCTTTTTCATGGGAACAAAATAGAAGAATTTTAGTGGAATGTTCCCAATGCTCTTTTTCATAACATGAAAGTCAATAGAAACCAGGGCCTTTCAACTACAAAAATGACAAAAAAAAGCATCATAAAAGTACCATAAAATTAGTCCATATGACTTTTCGGATAGATATGCGATAGACATTCTGCAAAATATCTTCTTTTGTGTTCCATGGAAGAAAGAAAGTCATACAGGTTTAGACTGAAATGAGGGAGAGTAAATTATGACAGAAGTTTCATTTTTGGCTGAACTTGTATGGTAAAGTCTAAACTACTCAAGCTGAAGAGAAAGTCACAAAATGTCATTGATGCAGAAAGGTGAGAGGAAGTACCGGCTCACACTTATGAAGAAGGGTTAATACATGCAGGAAATGCACAACAGCAGCGGGTACAAATTTAATTTAATAATAAAAAAGGAATATTCCAGGTTAAATTATGTCCACAGAAAATAATTAAATGATGTCAACAGGAAATCATTTCAAATATCTAAAATTCTGTATAGCAAACAAAATTTATATACATTAATGTACAAAGTGTACAAAGATTGCAGTGTTGTAGTCGACATCATGCTGTTGAAAGCTTAACTTTTTCCAAATATCAACAGCTTTCAGAAACAAAAACATGAAAATCGGACATGATTTTTGCAGCAAGTTTGACAGCAAACTGTTATACTCCTCGTGAGAATGTCACACTATATTGCACATGCAAATTTTAGTGGGAACTAAAAAAGTGGGAAACATGAGGTGACAGTTCACATGCAAGTGTTTATGGGTAATTAGGGCAGCTCAGTAACATCACATGCTAATTAAAAAAAAAACATCTCAACTTACTCTCCTGGACTGCTATTTTGTCAGTGAAGCATTAAGAAAAACGATTTTGTTAATAGCTGCTCTTCACAGTCATTCCAGGCAATTAAAAAAAAAATAGCTGTGGAAGATGATTGACAGTAACAAATATACATCGATCCACCTCCACCACAATCCCATTAAATACTTGAGTAAGACTAACAAATTACTCCATAAGACCCTATCTATTTATTACCCCTGACAAATAATATATACCGCCATGCTCTGCAGCATAACATGTTATTGATTTTTGTGAATCAGTAGTGGTGGGTGACCTCTGAAACAGGAAAAAACATAGAGCACTGCGGTGGATTAAACATAACGCAGTCCTATGCAATACAAAGCTGAACACGCAGTGTATTTTAAGTACTGCTCACTGCAGAAATACTGTGTGAAAAGTGACCGGAGCTAGTTGTCACACTTTTTTTGCAGTATATATATATAGATATATATATCTCAGTGTAGGTTTATCTTTGAAAATCAGCTTACTGAGAAATAGCCATTGTGCTAACTTACCTTGGTTTCCCAATACATATAAGCCATCAATTAAACAAAGTTAGATCATATCCAGAAGAAGCGTTAGAAAATCCTGTTTAGAATTTGTAAACTGAACAGCTGGGAGTTTAAGAGGTGAAAGTAAGCCTGAGAAATTTGAGCAAGAGGTAAAGCGGGAAAAGTGTGTGTGCAAACGAAGCGGGAATGAGGTGTAAATAGTGTCATTCTTTACCTCTTTGAATTCTGGCTGCAAAGCAGGTCTGAGCTGATCTCTGAGAGAACAGAGCTGTCTCTTCTCCTCATCCTGCTTATGTTTGATCTGTATAAGCACACACACACACGCACTTAAATTCCTCCAAACACATCCTACACTTCCTCTCCTCCTTGTATATTCCTCCAGCCGTGTTTTTCTAAGCGTGATTACTTAAGCTTTAGGTGAGACAATGACCCTTTCATTAAGTTGTCTGTCACTCACAACATCACTGCAGCTGAAAGAAGCAGTCTGTATTATCAACCACAATTTCGTCCTTAACTGGGATTTACAGCGCTGATTTCTTCCCTGATTGTGTCAGCGTGAGGTAGAGCCACGGAGGCTGGTAACCTTGATGCGGCGTGATCCAAGCAAACAAAAGCCACACTGTTGGGGTTCTTTGTGGTCTAGAGTGTGGCAATTTCTGCTTAGTTTCTGTTTTTCATCTAATATTTAAATTTTATTTCGGCTTTATTTCACAAACAAAAATGTTTTAATAGTTTTAGTTAACAGTAATAACGCTGGTTGCTAGATCTTTTAGAGAAAATCTGTATGCTTGTTAGCTGGTCAAGTTACAAAATCATCAGGCTTAACCAGCTAAACCAGTTAAACAGCATATTGGCCAGACTAGGAGTCCAGCTAGATTAGCTTAATCTACATTAGGATGGTTTAAGATGGGTTTTTCAGCAGGATGCAGGTTATTACCTAACATTCTGGGTTTGTTTAAATCTCTAACGTAAGTAAACACCACTAATACTCAGTGTTGTGTAAGCTACTCCAAAAAAGTAATCAATTACTAGCTACTAATTACATCTTTAACAGTGTAATTATATTACTATACTAATTACTCTCTCTAAAAAGTATTGTATTACTTATCAATTACTGTCTAAATCCTATATAAGCCTCGACCAGTTGAACAATACAAGGATAGACATGAAACTGCTCTTTTAATTCTTTCAAATAAATAATATAAAAAGTATTTAAAGGGAGAAGTTTACAGTAAAAACATACATTTTAATTGTAATGTACATGTTGATGTAATTCTATAGTCTATACAGTATTTAATGCAATTACATCAGAAGTAATTAAATTACAGAAAAAAAATTAAAAGTAATCCCTTTTTTAGGGGAAAAGTAATTAAATTACCTGGTAATTCATTACACCCCAACACTGCTAATACTTCAATGTGAGTCACTCGGTTATATCAGTGTAGTTGTACACGTATTGAGATGATCGACTTAACTATTTATAGCCTACAAACTATTGATCTGGGCTGACTATACAAAGCACACAGAAGGAGATGAAGGAACATTGTGAATGCACTGTTAGCTTGGGGGATGATGGGATGGCATAAAGTTGCAGAACAATTCCCCAAAAGTCATTTGCTGTTCAGCATGAGCAATACTCTCTAAAACTGAGATATATTTGGCTGAGAATGAACAAAAGATGCAAAGGATCCTCAGCACTTTTCAATTAAAAAATAAAAGCCTCACTTATGGGATGGTATATGAAGAAATATTAATACACTGGGGATCTGTAGGACAGCATGGACTGAATGATTGGAGCCAATGTCATGCTCATCCTTGCTTGAGTTTCATTGCTGCAAAGTGAGTTGTGCTCTGAATACCGATTAGCCCGCTCCGCCACATGACCATGAACACACACACCCAGGGCTGATCCTGTTTGTCTGAATGGATTTTGAGTATACAGGGCCTAATCTATCAAATTGCTTGACAGATGATGTACAGGTTATCAGTCTGAATTATTTCATGTTGGTTTGGATTTCAATGCCTTTTTATGCATTCTGACCTTTCCACAAGTGAGCCATTACTCCCCCTGATTGGTAAATAGTCTGAATTGAAATGTCAGTTTAGTATAATGATGCTAAAAAGTAGAGCTGTCAAGCACTACAAATATTTGGACAATTCTTTACTATTTCACATCAAAGTCCCCGTGAACCGGAAGTTGCAAACGCCTTTTCTTCAGTGTTGTGACGTATTTCCAAGTGAAACGGAATATTGAATAGTGGGTGGGGTTTTATTTTAGCGCTCCTCCTCTCCATCTCTCGCTCATAGCAGACTAACGGTCGGAGGGGAGTGGTGTAAGCGTTTTCAACCCAAGCCGTCAAACTGATGTCTTTAGAGAAGGGGCACCGTTGGAGAGGGGAGGAGCATTTTCAGATTTTGATTAAATATTACGAAGCCAAACAATTTTTTTGTGTGGATTGACTTGCACGGATGAATTGTTCACCACAAAACTAGCAATTTGAGCTAACAAAATAAATAAGGTCAATTTTGATTTCATGTGTACTTTAAAGTCTTAAAGACACAATATGTAATATTTTTAGATTAAAACATCCAAAAACCACTAGAACAATGTTATGACTTGTACTTACATTATCCCAAATGTTTCCAAGAATGTTTAAATCCAGAGAAATAAGCAATTTTAACCAGGACACGTGCGTCACCTATCAATGACATCATACCCATGTTACCCTCAATTTCCGGTTTTATCACTCAACACAGTAAGTCTTATTGTTTAAGTCTCGTTTTCTTGGTTTACCGCGAGTACCATGTTTTTTACCATGACTAATATCGATCTGCAGTGTGCAACAAGTGTCTCACAGTAGCCGCCGAGCGAACGCAGAGTAGCATTATAACAACTTTCAACACAAAAATGTATCTAATATGATAAAACAGCGCTGCTTACCCCACATACGCATGACCGGAAGAAGCGGAAGCGGTCGTCTGCGGCAAAATAAAAGCTCCACTGCTCTCGAGCTGTGTGTCGTGCTTGTTTCTCATTAGCAATCGCTCCAGCGGCCTCGTTCCGCTCCAACACCCTGCTTCATACTACAGTAATGTTAATAAATCTTTAATACATTAGCTCATCTATGAATATGATTTCTACCCGAGTCCCGTCGGATTCTTTTCCACCGGATGTAGACGTAAAGACAACACCTCCCATGATTCCGTCATCAAGCTACGCCTTTGTTTTTAATAAGCGACCTCTAGCGGCGAAAAATAACATATTGTGCCTTTAATCATGTTATGGTATGATATGAAAGTGACAGAATGTGATGGGAAATTAATAATAATAATGTAATTTAAATGATAATTTTTATAATATTCAGGATTAGTAATAGTAATTGTAAGGGTTATGTTTGGCTTCATTGTGTTTTAGTTTGGTTTTCCCTGTTCTTGCTTTGCCTGTGTTCTCATTCATTGTTAGTTGCCTTGGTTTCTAATTGAGTTACACCTGTTTCCTTTTAGTTTATTAGCTTGTATATTTTGCCCTGACATTGCCTTTATTTTTATTTAATTTACTTAAATTTATTATTATTATTATTATATTCTGGATTAGTAATAGTAACAATAATTAGTAATAATTTAATAATAATAAAAAGAACAACAATAAACAGAACAACAATAACAACAACAATATCTATTTATATGCCCATATATTATTATTATTAGTAGTAGTAGTGGTAGTAGTAGTATTAGTATCTCTTTCCCCTTCACACACCATTACAATGTAGTTTGGTTAAACCTGTCGCCGTCTGTTTGAGGTTTGAGTATTTTGTATAGGAAGCCTTTGGCGACACAAAAGGATGAATGAATAGAAGCATAGAAAAAACACTTTAGAGGGCTGTTCACCTTGATTTCTTCCACTTTAGTAAGTGTGAATGAGGCTTATTATCATTGTAAGGTAAGAGGTAAGGTATAATCATCTGCTCCATACATTAAGAACATTTCTGTGCAAGCTGTAAACATGGGCGGAATCACTCACAGCGCTCAGCTGTCCGGTAAGGGTCTCAATGTACTGCTTCAGCTTTTCCGTTGCAGCCAGACACTCCTGAAAGAAACTGACAGGAGAAAGCTATTTTAATTATAGATCCCGTAACAAAACAGCGTAGATTGTCAAGGCTACATCTCTTTTGCTTTATTTCAATGGTTTCTTATCCTTTCAAATTCCAGTCACACTCAAAACAGCGTGACAGACTCGAACGTGGAGGGATGTGACTATAAAGCAAGGCAATCATTCACACCAAACATGCATTAAACACTGATGGTGATAGTGCCAAGCAGGCCCAGGTGCGCTGCCTGGCCCAGAGATTTCTCCTCACACAGATGACTTTGTTCATTTTGCCATGGTATGGTTCATTTCATAGGACAACTCTGTTGTGGGGGATGGATTATATTGGTTTATGAGGACTTTTCATCTGAAGGATTGTTCTATACCCATATAAATGCATGATAAACTTCCAAAACCTCATAGACTTACTTGCACTGAGAGTGGTAGTGTTTGATGAGGTTCTGTAGCAGGTCTACTCCTTTCTTAGTCTTAATTTCATTGACTTTGATGAGGTACTGTTTAGGAGGAAAACAGATGAGATTTTAAACATGAATAGTTTTATGTGGCAAAAGTGTCAGTAAAGACTTTTACATTTTTACACAAAAAATCTATTTCAAATAAATGCTGTTCTTTTGAAATTTCTATTTATCAAAGAATCCTTGAAAATGCATTATATTTTATAACAAAACATTAAAGGGTTAGTACACCCAAAAATGAAAATTCTGTCATTAATTACTCACCCTCATGTCATTTCACACCCGTAAGACCTTCGTTCATCTTTGGAACACAAATTAAGATATTTTTCATAAAATCCGATGGCTCAGTGAGGCCTCCATTGCCAGCAAGACTTTCAATGCCCAGAAAGGTACTAAAGACATATTTAAAACAGTTCATGTGACTATAGTAGTTCAACCTTAATGTTATGAAGCGACGAGGATACTTTTTGTGTGCCAAAAAAAACAAAATAATGACTTTATGACAGCATCAAGTGATGGGCGATTTCAAAACACTGCTTTATGAAGGTTTACGAATCTTTTGTTTCGAATCAGTGGTTCAGAGCGCCAAAGTCACGTGATTTCAGTAAACGAGACTTCGTTACGTGATAAGCATTTCGAAATTTCAATGGTTCACCACTGGGGGGCGTGACTTTTGTGGGCAGTTTGATACGCGTTCTGAACAACTGATTCGAAACAAAAGATTCATAAAGCTTCGAAGCTTCATGAAGCAGTGTTTTGAAATCGCCCATCACTAGATATTGTTAAATAAAGTAATTATTTTGTTATTTTGGTGCACAAAAAGTATTCTCATCGCTTCATAACATTAAGGTTGAACCACTGTAGTCACATGAACTGTTTTAAATACATCTTTAGTAGCTTTCTGGGCATTGAAAGTGTTAATTGTTAATTGTGTTCCGAAGATGAACGAAGGTCTTACGGGTGTAGAATGACATGAGGGTGAGTAATTAATGACAGCATTTTCATTTTTGGGTGAACTAACCCTTTAAGCAGCACAACTGTTTTCAACATTGATAATAATAAGAAATGTTTCTTGAACATCAAATCAGCATATTAGAATGATTTCTGAAGGATCATGTGACACTGAATGATGCTGAAATTTCAGCTTTGCCACCACAGGAATAAATTGCATTTTTAAATATTTGTTTTAGATAGTAATAATATTTCACAATATTACTATTTTACTGTATTTTTTGATCAAATAAACGCAGCCTTGGTGAGCATGAGACATTTTACGTAACCATTAAAACATTTTTACCAACCCCAAACTTTTAGTAGTGTAGGTAGTGTAGATACATATAGTCAGAGACTGTTTAGAGCCGGGGTTCTCAACTGGGGCCCGGGGCCCACTAGGGGGCCTCAACAAACTTCAAAGGGGGCCTCAAGATGACTTAAAATTATTTAAAATAAGACAAAACAAGCATTAAAATAAGCTAAAACAACTAAAAATCAAGATATTTCTGTAACGGTCTCTTTTTGTTTTGGCTTCGTTTTCATTCTGTTCCCTGTGCTGCTTTTCCTGAGTTTTGTTTGCTAGTTAGTGTCTATGGTTTCTGATTGGATTGCGTTCACCTGTTGTTCATTTAGTTACCTTGTTATCTCTCTAGGTGCGTCTCAATTCGTGTACATGAGACAGCCCCGGACATGACATGCAGGAAGAAAATAGTAGGCTAAATCGTGATTTACTATTTCGTTCCCTCGATTTATTAAAACGTGCGCACGATTTACTATTTCGTTCCCTTGATTTATAAATCATGTGCACGATTTAGTAAATCAAGGGAACGAATTAGTAAATCGTGCGCACAATTTAATTTTTTTTCTTGCATGTCATGTGCGGGGCTCCGTACTTTTTATTTTTAAGAATAAATAGTGCAAGTAGCATGTTTACACTGAAAATTCCAAAAAGAAAATATCCTGATAGGGTAAATTTAACAGAAAAAATGTTGGAAACTTCCACTCAACTGTCGCAGCTTTTATTACGCAGCGGAGGGGGAGGGGCTATCAGACTCTGATGCTGAATGCCAAAATAACCTTATAAAATTCACACACTACACAGATGAGTACATAGTGTATAAGTACATAGTGTCTAAGTGCATAGTGTATAGTGCATCATTTGGGACGCAACTTGTGTATATTTATACCCATAGTTTCCTTTGTTCATTGTTCCGTGTCGCCTTAGTATTATGTGCTTAAGTTATTCTTTTCTTTTGCATGTTTCCCTTTAAATATTGTTGCGGACAATGGGGGGGCCTTGAAGTCAAAAATTTTGAGATCCTCTGGTTTAGAGTCTTTCAACAATATCATAAGGACAATTTGATAACTCAAAAATTTTAATTCAGAATGGAGAGTTAAGTGTTATATACTATTATTTATTTTTGAAAACAATATCACACTTAATTCTTTTTTCCAAACAGTATAAATGGAATCATCATATTCACCCATGCTGGGCATCAAAAAGTTTGAAAACCCCTAGTTTAAAGTAATAGTGACCTAGGAAATGTTTTTGCCATAAAAATTACTGATGATAACACAGATGAGCTGATCTCAGCATTAATCTAACAATATCTGTCATGTTCCTCTATAGCAGCGGATCTTACTTCACACATCTGTAGCTGGAACATCCTGCGTTCTTTCTCCATCTCTTCTGCAATCTCTCCTCCGCTCACCTCAGTGCGTACCATACCATACTGCTTCGCCAGTTCCCTCTTCTCTTTCTCGATCTTAGTGCTGAAGGGGACAGAAAGTGGACTTTTTTATTGTGTAGTACTACATAACAGACAAACAGATGCTATTTGATTTGTGAGTAAATTAGAAACACAATACAAAAGTATTGTAAGAGAAGTGAAGCGAGACGCTTACGAGAATTGCAATTAAATGAAGAACAGAAATTAGAAGGAGCAAAATAACGATACAGGAAGTACTGAAAGGATCTCTGGTAACAATCAAGGATCAGGAAGTTAGATTAGAAGGTCATGAGTTTTCGATTTTGCTATGTTAAACCTATGATGTAAATTTTTTGACTTAAAAATATTTTTTTGCTTACTAATAGATAAAAATGACAACTAATTGTGATTAATCTCCTTTTTATACATTTGTGTGAATGACACCAAGATGAGAATGTATGTGCTACTTTTGAGTTTCCTCCCACAGTTTTACTTTAAAAAAGTGAATTTTATACTATTAATGTTATTGCTACATGATATCCATTATGATATGTGCAAAAAGGACCACATTTCTGATTTGGTGTCCATGAAGGAACACTTCAGCCCTACTGATGTTGTTGTGAAGGTACATAATGCAAAACATGTTGAGAAATACTGGTTTAAACAACCATGGCCTGTAACAAAGATGTGAAGAAATATGATAAAAAGAGAAAAAGAGAAAGTGATTGTGATGCTGCAGAGAATATGTAACAAAAAATATATCCTACACAGTTTCTAAAATTGGTTGTTTGAAACACACACACAGAATTGTCGTGACAGAGACTAGGGATAAAATGTTTTCTCTTTCTTATTCAAGAAAGAGAAAACAAAATAAACCTGCGCTCAGTGGGTGTCAAAAAACACAGGCACAAATGGCCAGAATAAGCCTCATTTAAAAACAGTGTTATAAAAAGCACTCACAATTTATTCTCATAATCTCTCCATGCTTTGTCAAAAGGCTTTTTCAGGTCCTGACAAGATGAAAACAAGGAGTTAAAACAAAGTCAGATTTACATCATCTTACAGTAAAAGATAAGAGAATCAAGCCAGAATTAAGAGAAGTCATCATCTGTCTTATTACCATCTGCTCACATTAAACACTGTGCTTATGGTAATGATCTATGTAATGGATTTCTGCTTGTAGAGGCAGAGAACACATGTCTTGTTGCCTTCTGGGATATAATATCCAGCGTATTTCATCTGTATTTGCACCATATATACTGGAACACTAACAGAGCATCAAAAGTATCAAAAAGTCACATGGTAACATTTTTTTTTTTTTTTTTTTTTTGGACATGGTACCATTGTCATTTCCTCTTTTTTGCTACCATGGTATAAGAATATGGTAATCATTCACTATAATTGTATACAGTTTGGTTCTATAAAAATGTCCTGGCAAAGGCAATATTTATACAAATGTGATTTATTAAAATATGCTGAACTTATAAAATTAGTTAAAGCCAAAGCAAATATTTGCCATTTACTAAATGTTCTTTTTTTTAAATCTATGAAGCTGTAAATGTTCATATACTTTTAACTTAATTAAATATTTCTGAATTTATAATATGTACAATATTTTGTTTATTTTACATTTCATAATATTTGTATATCTTTTATTGTTTTTAGTTTTTACCATTTTGCATTGCAAAATATACTATCAGCTTAACAATTTGAGTACTTGCCTATAAAGGAAGTTAAAATACTAAAATGAAACTTAAATAATCACAATCTATACATTTACAAAGCAAACCCAAGACAGTAATGTATTGTATTGTAATTCAACTTACACCTTTGACCTCTTTCAGATCCCCTTTTACCAGTGAATCCAGGAAGAAGTTGATGTTGTGCAACATGCTCTTCAACTGAAATATTAAAACAGAAATTGTGAGCTGGCAAAACACATTTAGACCCAGTTTATGTCAGCACATGCTTGCTTAGTTGCAAACAAGCACATTAAAACATGTTTTTTACTTTAAAATCAATTGAATAGGAACACGTCTGGAAAGGATAAGGAACTGTGGACAGGGAGGTAAGAAAATGTTTGGTGGGGAAGCTAAGCTGTTTGCAGATAAGGCCTATCTTATAAGTCCAAACTGTGGCTAATATTAAAAACACTCTTTGGGATTATGCAGAAGCCTAACAGAAAACCTTCCCTGGAGCTCTATGTGTCTCACCAAGTTCTTCATTGGCATCAGCAGTTCTTTGGAGAATTCTGCAAACTTATTAAAGGCAGAGGCCACTTCCTGTTCTCCATTGTTGCGGAAATTCACAGCCAACTTCTCCATGGAATTGATGTATGTCTCCAAATGTAATATGTGGTCTGGAGGGAGAACAGCAGCCGAAATTCAGCACAAACCATGTCAATATAACCAAGAAAACAGGGAAATTTGACTAAAAAGCATGTGACACTAAAAAAACAGAAAGAGGTGTTGATGGGATTGGGTCCCATAGGGGCATTTGCCTTCCACTTCATTCATATTTATATGTAGCTGGGCGGGAGGAAATGCTTTGCATGCCCTGTCAATCTTTCTAATGAATTAATACATAATCAAAAGTAAATGAATGCTGCTTACGAAACGATGTGCATGAAATAAAAACAAAACAACTATGCCACAGTGAAGACTTGCATTTGTGACAAATTGTTGCTAGCACGCACCTAACCAAAACACCTGACTAAACAAGAAATGATACCCTTTCAGGTACTTTCTCACACATTTAAAGTAATAAACCCAGCAGATTCAATATTATTTCATGTTACCTTGACCAGAGATATTCTTTGCTTTGGCTGCTTTCTTCATTTTCTGCAAGATTGTGCGGTCAGAGTCCAAGGCCTTTTGAAAGAAAAAAAGAAGGATCTCATCAACACTGAGTTAGGAATTCACATTCATGCACTTAGCAGATACCAGCAAATTTTTAAAGACTGGATTAGTGAATAAGACATAGGTTTCAATTCATCAAAGAATCCTGAGATTTATGTACCATGGGTTCCACAAAAATATTAAGCAGCACAACTGTTTTCAACATTGATGATAATAAGAAATGAGCACCAAATCAGTAAATTTGAAAGCTCATGTGACACTGAAGACTGGAGTAATGATGCTGAAAATTCAGCTTTCCCAGAACAGGAATAAATTACATTTTAAAATATATTAAAATAAAAAGTTACTTGAAATCGTAATAATCTTTCATATTATTATTACTGTTTTTACTGTATTTTTGATCAAAATAAATACAGCCTTATCATAAGAGAATTCTTTCAAAAACATTAAAATATCTTACAGACCCCAAACTTTTGAACGGTAGTGTCTTGAATGCACTGTAAGTCATTTTGGATAAAAGCATCTACCAAATGCATAAACGTAAATGTATTTCATTCCAGACCATATATTCATACAACATCACTTCAATTTGTTTAAAATGGTGTTGAAATACACATAAACACAAAGAAACACACATAAAGGCAGATTATTTAGCACAAATGGAACTTGAAATGGCTCCTTACAGAAACATATTTCCTGTTTCAAAAACAGCAATTACATGCAATCATGAAATGATTATGAAATCATAAAAGGCTTAGAGAGTTTGCGCTGTGAAACTGGACTGCTGAAATTACACCTGATACATTTTCTATACTAAAATCTAATCTACTACTGAATTAAGCAACAATCTGGTTACTATAAGGCAGCAAATGGAGCATGAAGTCTGACTGTTGTGTCACTAAATAAGCAAGAGCAAACAAGGAAAAATTAATTAACAGCTTCATAGTCGCTTGCCATCTGAGAGCATGATACATTGCTGTGTGTGTGTGACTGTTGTGCTGGGGTGAAATCGTTAACAATTTGGCAAGTTTTAAAATGTATTTTCATCTACCACAACAGTTTAGGGCACATGTTGTACAATAAGAAAGCATGTGATTCATTATGTGGCCTTGTAAACAAGATTTCATTCCATACAGTATTGCAACATGCCTGCAGTTTTACAGTCTATGAAAGTCTAGTTTCTACACAGATTTAATAGGAAACCGTATTTCCTGTCCCAATTATCCCTCCCTTTACTCAGGATAAACAGTTTGTTCCTCGGGGTATAGAACGAAGCCCTGCAAAGGGTCGTAACACTTCCCTAGCTCATATCCCATCAGCCCATTTAGCATCGTCCTGGGTAGCGTTTCCCAAAAGCATCGTACACTGTAAAAAAAAATCCTAATTTTACGGAAAATAACTGTGATTTTTTTTTATGGTCATTTTCTTTTATTTTAAATTATACTCAAAACTCTGTAAAATTACAAACAACATATGTAAATTAACAACTCGGCTGTTATTTTAAGTATTACGACATTAATAAAAAATTACAGTAATTCACATATTTTTTACAGAAAATTTACTGTATTTTTTATACAGTATTTTTTCTGTTTTCTTAAATTACAAACAAATGTATGTAAAATTACAAAAATAATCAGTAATTAAACAGTAACAAAACAGTTAAATGATAAAACGGTCAAATGAATGGCAGCCAAAAAACCCAGTAGAATTAAAGTAAAATATCCTAATTTAAATAAACCGAAAAACACTGTTATTTTAAAGGTATTTCCTGAATTATTACAATCAAATACCTTCACTTTAAAAAAAATCGTTAAAAAAACAGTCAATGACTGGCAGCAGCGGCTGCCAAACAAAGACCATAAAATTAAAGTAAAATATCCTAATTATATAAAGTGCAAAAAACTTTAACAGAAATTTTCTTTAAATGCTAAAAAAACACTGTTATTTTACAGGTATTTCCTGATTTGATTCAAATGACTGGCAGCAGCAGAACATTAAACACTAACAGATCTCTCAAGATCTCAGCACTTATTACAGACTTTATTTCTTTTATACAAAGGTTCTTATTGAGAATTAACAGAGGTTTAGATGATGTCTTATTAAAAAAAAAGTTTGAAGTCACCGTTATGTAGGTAAGCGTTTGCTTTAGTTGAGCTCTTGACACTTGACTTTTTCATGTCAGTTTTTCTCTGACTGCTTTAACTGTGTGTTTTTGATGCACATTTGTTATAGTAAAAAATGCAGAAGAAACTTTGATCAGATGATTTTGGCTGTTTTATGATGATATAGTTATCATAAAGTGGTCTGATTCACTGATATCACATAGTGTCCAATTTCTGAGTATATTAACTGTTAATTATGATAACCTGGTATTCTGAAGTTATTATGCAGAAAATGCCTTTTTTTTTTTTTTTTTGAGCACAGAGACATCAATAATCAGCATATGAATCTCAACAATGGTGACAATCAATTAAGCTTTTTTGTGACTTTAGTAGCTTGTTTTGTGATGTTCTGAGTTGATCTGAAATTTTTTTTTTTTTTGTCACCATTGTTGAGATTCATACTCTGATTCTTGATGTCTGTGTGAGTCTGCATGACCTTGACAAAACATTTTCTGCATAATGATTTAAAAAAAAAATTGTTTATAGTATTACAGCACTGCAATTTAGTTAAGAGAATCAGACCACTTTATGATGACAATATCATCACTGAAAAAGTGACCAACATCAACCGATCAGACTTTCTCTTGTTTTGTTTTTTTTTGTTATAACAAATGTGTATCAGAAACACACAGTTAAAACAGCCAGAGACATACTAATGTTAAAGAGTCAAGGGTCAAGAGCCCAACTAAAGCAAGCACTGACCACCAGAATGGTGACTTCAAACTTTATTATTTTCATTAAACATCAACATCTAAACCTCTGTTAATTCTCAATAAGAACTTTAGTATGAAAGAAATAAAGTCTGGACTGTAATAAGTGAAGATGCTGAGATCTTGTGAGATCTGTTAGTGTTTAATGTTCTGTTGGGATTTAAAGGGTTTCTGTATCTTCTGTTTTGTGGGTCACCATTGTGCTGAAGAGTAGAGCCTGTGCTTCAGTTCAGTCCAGGATGAGCCAGAAAACATTGGCATTATACGGCATGTTGCTTTATTTCAGAGGCGGTAACATATAATAACATTAATTCATTCATGTGTGCTTTTTCTGGTTAAACACAAGTGATTCACATTTTACAGTCACTGTGTTTTGTTAGTAATAATTTAGGATCTATCTATAAAACAACAGTGTTTTTTCTGTAAAAGTGTTTTGCACTTTATTTAAATTAGGATATTTTACATTTATTTTACAGACTTTGTTTAGCAGCCATTGCTGAAAGTCATTTGACCTTTTCTTTTTTTTTTTTTTTAAGATTATGTTTTGCAGTGAAGGTGTTTTATTGTAATAATTCAGGGAATACCTGTAAAATAACAGTGTTTTTCTGTAAAAAAAAGTTTAATGAAAATTTCTGTTAAAGTTTTTTTGCACTTTATTTAAATTAGAATTTTACACTTTAATTTGAAGGTTTTTGTTTGGCAGCCGTAGCTGACAGTCATTGACCATTTTTTTTACAATTTATTTTTTTACAGTGTAAGCCTAAGTTGATCGTAGCTCCATTGGTTTCAATGGAGCTACGATGAACTCAAGCTTACGATGCTTTTGGGAAACGCTGCCCTGAACAGCTCCCATCTTTTTAACCACAGGTGATTTAGCATAATCTCATTTTCACAAAAAGAGAATCTCCACAGTCTTATTGACTAAAAAAGGTTTGGGTTTAAGACTTGAGGGTGTCCCCAAAGAGCTTTTGGCAAAGCAGATTCATTTGTTTGCTTTAGTTGAGAGAAAAAGGAGATAGATCAGCTGCCATGTTCTGTACGTGCCACTGAGGGTCAAACTGAGTCTATTATATACAACTGTACATTTAGATAGTGTAATGCTGCACTTTTTCCAGGTCAAACAGCTTTGCAAAATGTAAATCAACTCAAAACAGTGTTTTCATTAATACAATCACAGTGTATACCCATAATTCAATGCATTGAAGAACTACATTGCACATGAACTTAAAGGGTTAGTTCACCCAAAAATAAAAATTCTGTCATTAATTACTCACCCTTATGTCGTTCCAAACCCGTAAGACCAGAGCGTGTATCAAACTGCCAAAGTCACGTGAACCATTGAAACTGTGAAACACTTATGACGTCGTTTACTGAAATCATGTGACTTTGGCGCTCCGAACCACTGATTCGAAACAAAAGATTCGTAAAGCTTCGAAGCTTCATGAAGCAGTGTTTTGAAATCGCCCATCACTAGATATTGTTGAATAAAGTCATTATTTTTGTTTTGTTTTTGCACACAAAAAGAATTCTTGTTGCTTCATAACATTAAGGTTGAACCACTGTAGTCACATGGACTGTTTTAAATATAACTTTAGTACCTTTCTGGCCGTTTGAAAGTGTAAATTAACTTGCTTAATTTGTGTTCCGAAGATGAACGAAGGTCTTACGGGTTTGGGACGACATGAGGGTGAGTAATTAATTACAGAAATTTCATTTTTGGGTGAACTAAACTGACAACAAAAAATGACAACAACACCCACTAAAGGCTGGAATACACTTCAGGACTTTTTCCCAGATTTTTGCCCCAATGTACAGTCTGGAAGAGTCAACGTAAAGGCAGGAATACACTACTTGACATGTTTTTGTTGAACTTCTTTTAACTTGAGTGCTGCATTTTTAGAATGCCATGTCAGTGGACAAATATGTATATGTAGCACATTTAAAAGCATCACGGGAAAAATGCAAAAACGTGTTCAGTGTGAACAGTCCCTCGTTTATACAGTAGTGAATCCACTGTTATATGGTAGTCAATCCCGAAATGCCTGCATTAATAACATTCATGTCATGTTTATTGTGCTGAATGTTAAGTGTGCAGGTGGGATTTCATAACATGATTAAAACTCTGTAACATGACTACGCAGAAAACTCAGTTTACCTAGATTCTTTGTTCTCCTTAGCCTTGATGAAATCAACTTCCTTTAAAAATAATCCCAGTTTCTATGGAGACTTCTTCCTGTTTCAAAGCCGCGGACCTCTATCTCTAACACTCGTGTCTTATCTTGCTGTTTTTATTCTCGAAGGAAACAGGCCTGTCAAATGCCAGCATGAAGGATTATAAGTAATTTATATTCATTGGTGTCACACATGATAGTGTGAAGAGGAAAATGTAATTCACTGTTATTAGTTCAGAGCTTGTAATGAACTCCTCAGCACAATTGAGAAACATGTTGGGTGTGATGTGAAATCATCTGACACTGAGCAAGAGTCAACTGTCATATAACCAACACTTAAAGGGATAGCTGATCCCAAAATGAAAATGCTGGCACTATTTACTCACTCAGACTTTTTTCTTCTGTGCGACACAAATGGAGAAATTAATTGTAGAATTTTCTTGTAGCGCTTTTCCAAGTGAATGCTGACCATGGAGGCCAACTTAAATTTGGTTTGTTCCTCACACAAAACTATGGCTTCAGAAAACTCGTAATATAGTGTAAAAGTCGAATGGACTACTTTTATTATGCTTTATATTGTTCTTTTATATTGACAGCTACTAGTCACCATTTTATCTTCCTTTGTGTTCCACTGAAGAAAGTCATACAGGTTTGGAATGATGTGAAGATGAATATATACTGACAAAATATAATTTTTTGGCAAACTATCCCTTTAAATTAAGCAAACAGGAACCGAACACATTCAGAGATGCTTGTTTTGCATCAAGGATGTTTGGCTTTCTTATTTTTAGCTCTTCCAGTTAGGTCTGTTATGTGTACACTGGGCCAATAACAATTCAACCGTGTGGTATTTTTCACCTGGAACGGCGTTCCATGCTGAAATTCACATTCCCCTGACTAGGCAGAGTGTGAATTCTGTACTCAGCATGACTAACCTCACAGATCTTTTGTTCTATAGTGCAGCAATGGTGCCTGGCCTTTTTAGATTGGCTTTTGTGTGCATTTAGTGCTTGTGAAATTCCCCACAGCACAAATAGAAAGGATAGAACAAAGTAAGACAGTGATAAACAGCCATAAATACTCATGGTAAACATGGGCTTATGAAAGTGTGACCAAAATGTTGTTGGTTCAGTTTACATTACATTTTTTAACCAAAAGAACCGCCATCTTAGTCTGCCTACCATTGTGCTTGGGAGGGAAGCATTGAAGTCTTTTACATACTGTGTTTCCTTAAACTACAGAAACTCTTTTTAAACTTTGTTGTGAATGTTTTTCACACCAATATGAAATAATATCTTAAGATGGGATCTTATAATATTATAATATGGCATATTATATTCGGCATGCAACTCAAGAGGACAAGCAGTTTAATGAATGGATGAATGAATATAAAATTTAGAGTTTACTCAAAAAATGTGAAAAAATACTTAAAAAATATATCTTGATATGGGACAATATATAATATTATACTTTTATGACAAGTACCTTGTAATATAAAATGGCATTTAACATTTAGAATTATGAGGATAGTTCACTCAAAACATTTTTTTTTTCATATCAGTGAAAATGAAAAATATTCATATCCATATTTTATTATTTTTTACATATTAATATAGGATAATATATAATATTGTAATATAATATAGCAAATTAAATTTAGAATTAAATTATTAGTTGACTCTGCTCTGGTTTTCATCCAAATGTGAAAGAGTATCTTAATAGTGGATTATACTGTATATATTATTATAATATAATATGGCACATAACATTTTGAGTTATAGGGATAGGTCATAAAAAAATCCCAGTTATTGTACAAATTGCCAAGATGTTCCTCTGACAATAATGCTGCTTCTCACATCTTAAATCAAATCTTAAATCAAGTTATTTTTCCAAAGCTTGTTTCTGTTCCCAAGGAGAAAACAATGTCTAATTCAATTATTTCATAATGTCATAATGTCATTATAATAATGTCATAATTTAAGAACTCAAATGTTAATTAAAATCCAATTTAAAGAACTTCAAATGTTAATCATTCACCACAACAGAACAGACACAACACTTCATGTACTGACACATAAAAGCTCCATGCTTCATGTCACGAATCCACCATAAGACTTGCAGTAATAATGTTTTGAGCTCCGAGTCATTTTATAATTGAGGAGCACGACCAGATGTTTATCTCCCTCTTTTGTGCTTAATGAAGCAAAGCCCACACAGACAAACACAGTTCACTTTCTTCACAACTGGTGGATTTCAGCTCCTTAACCAAGACGGCCAGAAGTGAAACTCAAACCATACCACAAGAATACCATGCAACCATTGTAGAGTTCACTTCCTCACAGTCACTGACTGTCAGTTATGAGTAAGATCAGGTAAAAACTAACTAGAAACTGGAAATGTTTCCACTAGCATCTGGGGTAGCCCATTAGTTTATACAGGGAAAAAATACAGTCCAGAACTACTATGAACGCTTATTTAGACCTGTGGGTCTCATGTAAAGTGGTGAGGCATGCTATTTATATTGTGTCCACAGTGCTCTAAAGACTAAAGAGACTGGTTTGAAGTAAACACACACACACACACACACACACACACACGCTCAGAAATAGCATAAAACCCACTCAATTGAAGCTCAGCAACATGAGGAATCCAGAGCAGGTTTATCATGAAGTCAGCAGATGTTTTATGATATAAAATAACATGCTGATACCACTTCCTTTGCAAGCAAAGGTGTTGCCATGGGGCTTTATGACATACTGAAATAAACCTTTAAATGGATGTTTAATCTACATGACTCTTCTAAGGAACTCAAAACAAGATATTTTGAGAAATATTGGTAACCAGCCAATCTTGGTTACCACTGACTTTCACCGTATTGAACCTTTTATGTTCCACAAAAGAAATGCAGGTTTGAAATGAAATAAGGGTGAGTATATGTTCATTTTTGGATGAATTGTCCCTCTAAGTCTAAAAGAAAATGGGATCAATGTTTGTGAAATCACTAGGTAAGTGCATCAAATTGGCTTTCATAGCACTAAGTGCTGCAGTAATTCACAATAATGCATTTAACTGGTTCCCTGGAGAAACAATGCCATAGGGTTTGGTCAAATAGGGGTTTCAATTACTTTTACCTAGTGAATTCATTGCATTTTATTTTCATTAAAGGTGCTCTCAGTAGTAGTATTATTCTAAAAGATTAATATAATTCATTTCAATTCATTTTAGATATTCTACTCATTTCTTTAGGCCTATGTGTAAAACTTTTTAATGAGGAAAAAATTTGTGAGTGTACCTTTGTTCATTCTCACCAAATGTTCCAGGAATAAGGATAATAGTAATATCAGGTGTCTTTGCCCTGAATGAATGGGTAACCCTGCTTTACTTAATACAGGAAAAACAAGGCTTCTGTTGGTGTGGCAGATTATCCAAGCACTCCAGTTATCTTTCATTATTCCTCTCCAGTGCCTCTGCTAATCACAAACCGCACCTCATTTCAATTAACTTTCAGCAACATACAATGGGAACGCAGAAGCACCATGTTGTGTTGAAGAGAGATAGCTGAGGTGTGTATTGGATCATCATCAGAAATGTCCAGGGAAATCTTTCCAGTTCCAGCTTTGTCATTAAGTTACATGACCCAAACAGAGACTCTATTATAGCAAGGGGTTCCCATTATCTCTCTTGAGGTCAGTGCAGATTAAGGCAATGCATCTGTGTTGTCTTATTTCCCTCTCCATTCATCCTCTTTAATTTAATATCAGGCTGGTGATTAAAGGGTTAGTTCACCCAAAAATGAAAATTCTGTCATTAATTACTCACCCTCATGTCGTTCCACACCCGTAAGACCTTCGTTCATCTTCTGAACACAAATTGAGATATCTTTGATAAAATCCGATGGCTCAGTAAGGCCTGCATCACCAGCAATAACACTCCCTTTTTTAATGCCCAGAAAGCTACTAAAAACATATTTAAAACAGTTCATGTGACTACAGTGGCTCAACCTTAATATTATAAAGTGACGAAAATACTTTTTGTGTGCCAAAAATAACAAAATAGTGACTTTATTCCACAATATCTAGTGATGGGCGATTTTAAAACACTGCTTCATGAAGCTTCAAAGCTTTACGAATCATTTGTTTTGAATCAGTGGTTCGGATTGTGTATCAAACTGCCAAAGTCACATGAACTACTGAAGTTTCAAAACACTTATGACGTAATGAAGCCTCGTTTACTGAAATCATGTGATTTTGGTGCTCTGAACCACTGATTCGAAACAAATGATTCATAAAGCTCCGAAGCTTCATGAAGCAGTGCTTTGAAATCGCCCATCACTAGATATTGTGGAATAAAGTCGCTATTTTGTTATTTTTAGCGCACAAAAAGTATTCTCGTCGCTTTATAATATTAAGCTTGAGCCACTGTAGTCACATGAACTGTTTTAAATATGTTTTTAGTAGCTTTCTGGCCATTGAAAAAGGGAGTGTTATTGCTGGCGATGCAGGCCTCAATGAGCCATTGGATTTTATCAAAAATATCTTTGTGTTCCAAAGATGAACGAAGGTCTTACGGCTGTGGAACAACATGAGGGTGAGTAATTAATGACAGAATTTTCATTTTTGGGTGAACTAAACCTTTAATCAAACTTTTCACGAGTTCAAACATAATAAAAACAAGATTCAACATTAAATTAACTGGGAAAGGTCCGACTAATACTGTAGAAAGAGAGTATCAAGCATAGGGCTGAAAACATTCACTATTTAAAGGGATAGTTCACTTTAAATTTAAATACTGAAGATATTATGAAAAATGTCCATATGTTTTCTTGTCCATATAATAAAAGTCAATGGGATGTTGTTTTGAGCTCCATTCATTTTCATCTAATGGAGAAAATCATTCTTCAAAATATCTTCTTTTGTGTTCCATTGAAAAAATAAAGTCATACAGGTTTGGAACAACATGAGGGTGAGTAAGTGATTTTTCATTTTTAGGTTAATTATCCCTTTAATCATACATTCGCCCTCCTGTGCTTCTAATAAGTTGTTTTGAAGGGCTTGTCCAAGCAGCAGGATTTGCTTCAGAGCCTGTAAATCTGCACTAAGGCAGATTAAATAGAGGTGTCCTTCATTAATGAAGTCTGGTCTGAGACAAGTCTTGAGGTTTCTGTTATAAAAGGCTGAGGAATGATTTGGATAGTGGAGGCTGACTCTAGACAAGTTCAGAAGAAAGACTACCACTCAAGTCTCTCTTATACCCCTTTTGTCCTGAACCCCCCTGAGGCTGTGCGTGTGCAAAGCTCACTAGATATTAAGGGTGCTATCCTGTCACATGAAGCCCACACAATCAAGCAAGTAATGTGATGCACTGTTCAATTTGTATGGCTGTGCATTGCACAGAGCAGGTCATCACCATGGTTACTTCACATTCCACTATGTCATTCTTACTAAAGCAGTCATCATTCAATTGTTACCACCCTGACCCCGCTGTATGCTTCAAATTGGCACAACTGGGGTTCAAAATTAACGCTAACCAAGAGCCAATGTGCATAAAAATAAATAAATGTGGGCAACTTTATTAGGAACATGATGACCTGTGCTGTGTCAAAAATATGCAATATGCGATATGTTCTTGAGGGGATGAATAAATATATGAATAAAAATATAAAAATAACTGTAAAAAAAAATGAAACAAATTTACACAGTAAAATACCGTTTTCCACTGAAACAGTAATATACCATAAAACAATGCATTCTGGGTAATATTTGTTGTTTTAAGAACAGAGGCCTATACTTTGTCAAAAACGACAAATAATATTACCCAGAATGCATTATAACATACAGAAGTAATATACTGTAAAAACAATGCATTCTGGGTAATATTTGTCGTTTTCGAGAAAATAGCCTATAGGTTACTTTCTCGAAAACGACAAATAATATTACCCAGAATGCATTGTTTTACGGTATATTACTGTTTTACGGAAACAGTATTTTACTGTGTAAATTTGTTTTGTTTTTTTAATGTTATTTTTTATATATGTGTATGATAAATACAATTTACATAATAAATAAAAATGTTTATAAATGAAATTATAATATATAAAATCTAAAGCAATAGATGTAAATAAAAATATAGATTGATTAAACATCCTTTAAACAAACTGTCATTAAATTGACACATATTTAATTATTTAAATAAATAATTATTTAATTATTTAGCTTATTGTATACATTAGATATTAATTATTTAAAATATTAAAATGTTTATTTTTGACACACACACACACACACATATATATATATATATATTAGAGTTTTTGTAATAAAAAAAGACACCTCTGTGTTGAATTTTACAGTGAGTAAATGCACCTTTTTGTTCATGCGCTTTAGATGAATTTTTGCAGTGAAAGGATGACAAACAGCAGTCAAAATACTTAACACTAGCATGATTTCTGAGACATGCACAACATGATCTTCACTAACATGATCACTATCCTGGATCAACATCCTTTGTTGGTCCTGGAGCAACATCTCTATCAACCAATCCTCCCATCCCTAACCCTAAAAACAGAAGGCAATGATTGGTTGAGGGTTGTTTCAACAACAACAACAATGGACGGATCCAGAAACATGACGGTCATATTCATGGGCTGGTTCCTTAGCTCCAGAAGATCCATGAATCCTAAGCCGGCTTTTGTTTATGCAGCTCAATAAACACTGGATGAAAGGCACGTGCTCGTGATAATACAGCAGAGGCTCGTATTGATGCACGAGGAGCGATAAGAAGCGCGAGATAGCGGCAAAATATGAGGTAAAGAGTGAAATATATTAGGCCTATTACAAAAAAAAGCAAAGATTGCAAAACTTAGGTGCAATTTAATTTACAATAACGACGAGGAAATGTAGATGTTAATGAAATGTGAGATCCTTCCTCTTTTAGTTGCACGATATGATACAGAAACCACAGGAAAAGGAAGATACATGATATTAATTATTTTTAACAATTTTAAAAACACCCTGATTATATGACTACAATCATTTTCTACACTTTAACTGACGATTTATCTTAAAATCACATGGTTTGGGGTGTTGGAAATAGGCTGCGCTCAGCCCATTGGATTCAACAAGACAAAGAGCATCAGTATCTGCTGTAGTAATGATTGAAGCAGTGTAGGGGGAAAATATGAAAAACAACACGTTCATTGGCTTAAGCAGTTCTGCAATGCCAAACGGCACTGTTAAACAGGATTAAAAGCATATTGCCTTCACAAAAACACACTTAGACCTGCTCCTGATGTTGGACAGTACAGAACACCTTCATTTCATTCATCATGCTGTACAACTGTCAAAGACCAAATAAGAAGCGATTACAAAAGAAGGCAGCACATAAAGGCACAATCTCATACCTCCTCGATGTTGTTGGCGGAATTTCGGCAACTTGTCATTTTGGTGTAGAAGGAAGAGGTGGTGGGAGAGCTGTAGTCCTCCAAAGTCTCCACGATAAACTCATCCACTGATATGAACTCGGGCATTTTGGAGGAAAATTAGGAAAACGTTAATTATAAAAGAAAATTTCAGAGTAAGCCCATTAAAAAGGATGATGTTGTAGGTTAGAAAGTAGCTAGAAAAATGTCAAGCTGTTTGAAAAGTTCGCACAGCGGTAAAGTAAAGTGCAGCAGTGTTATGTTTGCCTAAAGCGGCGAACGCGCATAAAGAGGAAACCGGAGGGTTTAGTGTCAGTCTAGCGCTGACTGTTCGATAGTACGCATGCGCAGTTGGCCGACGGACCCCACAAAGCACATCAGGATGGGATGGTTAATAATGGTGAAACTATTATAAGCATCTACTGTGGTCAATATATTATCCGGTAGTGGAGAGAGCCATAGATAAAAACAAGTGCACTAAAATAATAAAACCAAAATAAACCTGTTCTGAATGCATTTATGAATGATCTTACCACCAAATATTTTATCTAAGATATTTATTAATACTTATCTATTTAATCTCATCTAGCCTCTTAGCTTAATTGCTATACAATAACTGATTATTAATTGTGACCCTGGACCACAAAACCAGTCGGGTCAATTGTTTAAAATGGAGAATTATCATCTGAAAGCTGAATAAATAAGCTTTCCATTGATGTATGGTTTGTTATGATAGGACAATATTTGGCCTATTTGAAAATCTGAGGGTGCAAACAAATCAAAATATTGAGAAAATCACCTTTAAAGTTGTCCAAATGAAGTCCTTAGCAACACATTTTACTTACAAAAGTAAATTTTTGATATATTTACGGTAGGAAGTTTACAAAATATCTTCATGGAACATGATCTTTACTTAATATACTAATTATTTTTGGCATAAAAGAAAAATCGATAATTTTGACCTATACATTGTATTGTTGGCTATTACTACAAATGTACCCGTGTGACTTACGACTGGTTTTGTGGTCCAGGGTCACAACTGATTAAATTAATGGATTAATACATTAAGAATCAACCATTTATGATAATTTATAATTAAAATAATATGAACATGTAGGATTATTTTGTTGTAGGCTACAGGAAATAATTGTGTAGAGATTACATTTTCTAAATGTTATCATTAACCTGAGCAAATAAAAATAAATAAATGTGCTTTATCAGAGACAAATGACTTCAACTATATCGAATAGTGGTGGGGATTTTAATTCATCCCAGCGAATCGAATCTTTCGAATCCATTCGCCCACTGATTCGTTTGATGACTGCAGGTTACACCACAGTAGCTACGTTGAGCCAGTAGGTGGCGACAAGTGTCTTTTTGTGTATGAATCACTGAATCTTTTAACCGATTCATTATGAACTTTTGAGTTGAAACTTTGCGAGTCTACAGATTGCCTGAGACACTTCAAAAAACATATGTAAGCATATTTCCAAAAAAATTAGAACAGTAGATCTAAATTATTTCTTCCATTTCTTCTCGACTGGCATGTCAGGCTGACATTCAGTTCAGTGATCAGCAAATGATCCTCTATAAAAAAGCTGATTCATTTTGTTCAAAAGATGAGGTCCAGGTTCAACCCTTTCAAGTTCGTGTCGTTCAGATTCAAAGCACCATCGACTCATAACATAATATTCGTGCAGTAGCTCCCTGCTAATAAAATTCAATTCATAGAGATCGAAAAATACATGGAATAGAAATGTGAATGATTCATTCAGTTAAAAGGTTCATTCAGAACACTGATTCATTTACGAACTAAACACTAATATCTAAGACAGAACATCAAAAACTTGTCCAAGGGGACTTATAGCCACATACTGCCTGCCTTTTGGTCTGAGAGTGAAAAGAGCATAACATAGCACATTATTAAAGCCTGGAAGTCACCTATCCCAGCTGTCACCTCTGATTAGAGTTTCACTCAGTCAGCCGCTGGCTCTAA
Organism: Mylopharyngodon piceus; assembly: GCA_039654765.1. Taxonomy (NCBI): domain Eukaryota; kingdom Metazoa; phylum Chordata; class Actinopteri; order Cypriniformes; family Xenocyprididae; genus Mylopharyngodon; species Mylopharyngodon piceus. The sequence continues at coordinate 9,699,486 of CM077452.1, forward strand.
GACAGCCCAAAAGGCCCTGCAGAGAGACATGTGACCCCTGCTGCACATTCCCAAGCTGTTCATTCACAACATAACTGCTACCTCACATTGTGATGACTGGATGCCATAGTGCACTGTAAAATATTTAGTTTAAGATGACTACAATCAACAAAAACAGTAAAATGTCAAATATGGCCAAAAAAAGAGGCAAAAGTCATGAAATTTGAACAAGACCCCAAAACTCTTGGGGCAAGAACGAAAAACTCTTATGATCAGGCTGCGTGGTGAGAATAAAGAGGTGGCAATAAAGTAACTTAATATCTCAGAAAGATATGATAATAGACAGATTAATTACATATTTTCATAAATTCATTCACTCCTGAAAGTTGCTGTAGGTGATGGAAGCTGATAAAATGAAAGTGACAGTCCAATTACAACTGAGATGAACACAAAATTGATTTCCTTACAGAAAATCCTGTGGCGCATCTTTGTGATAATATCCGATGGTATAATATTCAGGTGATTACCATATTCTCATTGTATTTACATGATACAACTTATGATAGTCTTTTCTTCCCTATGTGAAGTACACCGATCAGGCATAACATTATGACCACTGACAGGTGAAGTGAATTAACTGATTATCTCTTCATCACAGTCCCTGTTAGTGGGTGGGATATATTAGGCAGCAAGTGAACATTTTCTCCCGGTTTCACAGACAAGGCTTAAGCTAGTCCTAGACTAAAATGCAGGTTTGAGCTGTTTTAACAGAAAGCAACTTGCACTGACATATCTTAAAATATGTCACTGTCATTGTTTTGTCTCAAGATGCACACCAGTAATGTTTTTTTCTAGGGTATGTTTATAAAAGCTACTTAAATACCCTAATTGAACTAAGGCTAAGCTTAATCCTGGCTTAGCCTAAGCCCTGTCTGTGAAACCGGCCCTTTGTCCTCAAAGTTGATGTGTTAGAAGCAGGAAAAATGGACAAGCATAAGGATTTGAACGAGTTTGATAAGGGCCAAATTGTGATGGCTAGACAACTGGGTCAGAGCATCTCCAAAACTGCAGCTCTTGTGGGGTGTTCCTGGTCTGCAGTGGTCAGTATCTATCAAAAGTGGTCCAAGGAAGGAACAGTGGTGAACCGGCTAAAGGGTTATGGGCCCTCACTAGGCCCACACAGGGCCCGCACTATTAATCTACAACAATAAATCTGGCAGCACAAGGTGCCACACGTTTACCATTAATGAAAACAATGGTTAAAGATCGATAAAAAAAGAAATGGTTAATGACTGGCAGATGCGTCTGCCAAACAAAAATATCCTAAATCATACTCTGTAAAATGTAAATCTCTGGGGTCAAGGGTCAAGAACCCAACTAAAGCAAAAGCTCACCTCCATAATGGTGACTTCAAACTTTATTATTTTCTATAAAACATCAACATCTAAAAAGTATGAAAGAAATAGTCAGACTGGATTATAATAAGTGAAGATGCTGAGATCTAGACAGATCTGTTAGCGTTTAATGTTCTGTTGCTGCCAGTCATGTGACCGTGTTTTCAGCTTATTTAAATAAGGAGATTTTACTTTAATTTGATGTTTTTTTGTTTGGCAGCCATTGCTGCCAGTCATTTGACCGTTTTATCATCTAACTGTTTTGTTATTGTATTAATTACAGATTATTTTTGTAATTTTACATATATTTTAATGTAATTTAAGAAAACAGAAAATACTGTATAAAAATACAGACATGTTTCTGTATAAAAAATGTGAATTACTGTAATTTGTCATTAATTTTTATTCCTTCTGTGCAGAGTTATAAATGGAAGGTCTTATTGAATTTCACATTAAATTTTAAAAAGCAGCCAAACAGAGCATGGGAAACAAAATTGGGCTGCCTACACAAAACCTGCATGGGCCCAAAGTTACAAAAGTTGTTCTGGGCCAGAACGGGCTGGCCCACACTGGGCCATCATGGGCTTAATGTAGGCAGTCTGCTAGTGTGGACTGCTCACAGAGAGCCTGCAGTGAGCCCAAAGCTGTGGGCCTCGCCTGGGCAAGCCCGCACAGGGCCTGTTTAGGTTTGGTGTGGGCTGGCCCTAGCCCACTGTGCCCACAAAAAGCCAGCATGGGCCCCGCACGGGTATATTTGCAGGGATGGCACCAGGATGCACTATGGAAAGAAGTCAAGCCGATGGAGGCAGTGTGATGCTTTGGGCAATGTTCTGCTGGGAAACCTTAGGTCCTGCCATCCATGTGGATGTTACTTTGACACGTAAAACCTACCTAAGCATTGTTGCAGACCATGTACACCCTTTCAACAGTATTCCCTGGTGGCTGTGGCCTCTTTCAGCAGGATAATGTGCCCTGCCACAAAGCAAAAATGGTTCAGGAATGGTTTGAGGAGCACAACAACGAGTTTGAGGTGTTGACTTGGCCTCCAAATTCCCCAGATCTCAATCCAATCGAGCATCTGTGGGATGTGCTGAACAAACAAGTCATATCCATGGAGGCCCCACCTCGCAACTTACAGGACTTAAAGGATCTGCTGCTAACATCTTGGTGCCAGATACCACAGCACACCTTCAGGGATCTAGTGGAGTTCATGCCTCGACGGGTCAGGGCTGTTTTGGCAGCAAAAGGGGGACCAACACAATATTAGGATTGTGATCATAATGTTGTGCCTGATCGGTGTATATTCAAGTGAAACGACTTCTCTAACAAGGAAAAATGTAGGACAGGACTTGATTTTGTCCATCGGGATAATTGTGGTTTGCTATTGCTGTGATGTCATGTGAGTGACAGGTTGCCCGCCAATATTCCAACTCTGCAACATTCCATAAAAAAAAACAAAAAAAAAAAACAGAAATTTTCAATTTTGATTTCATGGTGACTTCAAGGTTCACTTCTTGGTAATTTTATCCATTACATTGAAATATGCTGATGTATAGATCCATCAAACAGTTCAGATCAGGAGCATAACCATGGAAACCGTGGTTATTATTAAGGGATCATTTGCAGGTCCATTAGCTGCCAGTTTTTAGTTGTATTCCCATGTGACAGTCAGGCTTCACTGGTACATTCTATATAATTACCCTTCTCTATATCACAGGCAATTATCTCAAATGAGTGGGTTTAGATCGTGTACTGTGAGATCAGCCTAGAGTGCTGTGTTACAGCGAATTAAAGCACATGCTATCATGTTTTATATTACGCTGCATGAGAAAAACAGAACAAGGTCTATAAAACAGGACTATCTAGTCTATAGAACTAAATAACCGGCATCTGTTTTTTTTTTTTTTTTTTTCGTTTTTTTTTCTTCTTCTTCTTCTTCTTCTAAAGATGCAGGAAGCATGTTCCAGGATGCAACACACTTTTATGCATTTTTCAATGGATGTTAGTTTCTGTTAGTCATCTCATCCAGTAAACCGAGCAGCAGTGTCCTGGAAGCAGTAGTGTTTACTGTCACCAGGCTGGATGTCATTTCATTTTATCAAATCTTCTGCAATGTATCTCTGAAGAATAGGCTTCTTTCATGAACCTCAAATGGCTAAATCCCTGTGTAAATCTACCTGATGTCTCTGCTCCTTCTCTACCTCTGCAAACAATACCCTATAAAACTTGACATACAGTATGGAAATATTTTGGAAAAACAGCAAGCAGTTTAAGTCCTGACAGTGTAGACATAAATCAAATAGTTTTTTTTCTAAATGAAAGCAATATTTTTGGTGTTTACATTTTCCATGCCTTTTTTCAGTCAAATTGAAGACATTCATTTTAGACAATGTTAGTAAATGGAATGAACTGAGGTTCATTACAAGATCATTTTATTTATGCAACTTACAAGGTTTTCTTAAAGAACCTGTAATGTTTTTAACAGTTAGTGATTATCATATCACAAAAAATATATATTAAAATTAATACATTAAAAAACAGCAGCATGATTGGAAGTTTGGGGTGAGTAAAATTTGTTTAATGTTTTTGAAATTGAAAGTCTTATGCTCACCAAGGCTGTATTTATTTGATCATAAATATAGTAAAACTGCATTGTTTTGAATGTGAAATATTATTACAATTTAACATAACTATTTTCTATTTTAATATATTTTAAAATGTAATTTATTCCTGTGATCAAAGCTGAATTTTCAGCATCATTACTCCAGTCTACGGTGTCGAATGATCCTTCAGAAATCATTCTGATATGCTGATTTGGTGCTCAAGAAACATATATTATTATTATCAATGTGAATAACAGTTGTGCTGCTTAATATTTTTGTGTAAAAAACGTAATGGTTTTAGGATTCTTTGATAGAGAATTTACTAGAAATCTTCTGTAACAATGTAAATGTCTTTTTTGATCAATTTAATGCATCCTTGATTAATGAAAGTATTCATTTCTTTAAAAAAATCTTACTGACCCCAAACGTTTGAACAGTAGTGTACATTGAATCATAAAGCATTAAACTGCACTGAATTTATTGACAGGCAATTGTTTGTATTGTTATTATTGTGTTATTCTAGATACTAATGCTCATGTGTTTCCCATTAAAAACAAACATTGGCTATGTACACATGGGTATCATTATTTCCCCTGTTGATCCATGCATGCATTTCTGTTTATGTGCGTTTCCACATTCTCATCCATTAACAATAAGCTGGCTGATGTGTGTAGGCAGGGTGTAGAGGATGAGGAAGAGGAAAAGCCCCAGGATAACCAGAATGATCAAAGCAATGATGTACTTCTTGTACTTCTTCCAGATGAAGTACACAAAGGTCTTCAAGGGGTTCACAAACCAGTTGAAGGATGTCTTGGGACGGCTTGAGGGAACAAAAACGTATTTATGTAGCACATTTTAGCAAGTACATGACAATTAAAATAAAAAGATGCAAACTAGAAATTATATTAATGCATTTTAGTCCCTTACTTTGGCTTGTCCAGAGGTTCGGGTTCTTTGCGTGCTTTTCCCACAGGGTTCTTCTCGGCTTCCTCAGCAGTCACCAAGTGGAACTCTGCCTCTACTTTACCCTGCAAACCACAGAAATGAACGAAGGGTTTGAGTCCGCCTTTACAAAGTAAACAAGTGTGTTACTACCAGTTTGGGGGGATAACACATTACAAAGTAACGCGAGTTACGTAATCAGATTACTTTTTTCAAGTAACTAGTAAAGTAATGCATTACTTTTAAATTTACAACAAAATATCTGAGTTATTTTTTCAAATAAGTAACGCAAGTTACTTTGTTTTCCCTTTTATTGACTGACACCTCACCGAGGGCCTTTACATTTGCCAAAAATAGAACTTTTTTGTCATTATAAAAACAAACAAACAAACAAACAGCCCAGCCCAGATGAGAAAAGTAACGCAAAAGTAACGTAATGCATTACTTTCCATAAAAAGTAACTAAGTAACACAATTAGTTACTTTTTTAGGGACCAACACTATATTGTAATGCATTACTTTTAAAAGCAACTTTCCCCAAGACTGGTTACTACATTCATTGTACTCAATGTTGGTGCACTAAAGAAGTTCTTGTACCATTAAGAGGAAGGTGCTTCCACTGTTGTCCACAAACTGCAGATCTTCTGGTTTCATTTTGCTACGCTTGCTGGCCTTCTTTTTCTTTTTCTTCTTGGTTTTCCTCTCTTGTTCTGCCTCCCTCTCCTCTCTCTCGATGTCCTCCTGGCTCTTTAGTTTGATGAGCGGCCACCAGCCCTTCATCCTCTTGCTGCGGAAGATGGAGAAGCGAGGGCCAGCCTTGTCTTTGGCCATCTTGATGCTGCACTGCTCTGATGATTTTGCTGCCCGGACCATATCGCTGAGACGCAACTCTATGGATCCTAGCCACAACAGTTAGAAAGGAATTGATGTTTTTACTGACTAACTAGAAAATGTAACTAGATTTCATATTTGACCACCAGTGACTAAAACCACTAACCCAAGAAGTCATTGGAACCGATGCGGTCATAATCCCAGACCTGAAGCACCAGAACAGCCGGCTGGCGGAACTCAGTCTCCTCAATGGCGAACAGAGACTCCTTCTTCTTGTAGATGACCTCCTTCTCCGTAGGAAGATAGTCAAAGTTGAAGACAAAGCGCCAGTTGAAGTTGCCTTCACCAGTGAGGGAATTAAAATGCACATCCGTCTCCTGTTTCTCATCATCCAGACCTTTAATCCAGCTGGTGAATGTAATACACATAAATGCACATGCATATGTACATATATTTTTATAAACAAATATTACAAATTAATTATTTATTATAAATATAATTATAATACTTTTTATTACATTTTTAATATTTATGTGCTGCTTAATATTTGTGTGGAAACTGTGATACATTTTTTTCAGGATTTTTGATGAAAATAAAGCTCGAAACAACAGCATTTATTTGAAATAGAAATATTTTGTAGCATACATCTACTGACCCCAAACCTTTAAACAGTATAGTGTTATTTTTTATAGAATATAATTATTGAATTTTATATGAGAAATGTAAATTCGTATCAAAGAAGCTTTAATTTATTTTCTTGTGCATCCTGACCCTTTAATATAGATGTCACTTGATGGCTCTCCAGTGAAAGGATTGACGTCATCCAGTACCACATCGTCAGTATTCCAGATGATCACACGTAGCTCATAACTAGAGACAAAGGGTTAAATATTCTCTCATTACACAAATATAGCGCATCAGCAAGATGTAAATTAAAAGAACAGACTGATTATTCTTGAGAGAGATGTAGGAAGGAATCTTCAGATCTTTAATTCTCTATATTTAGTCTTTCTGGTGACATTGTGTCCTTTGAACAAGACATTAAAATGGTCACGCTCACTGTGAGGCACTATAAATATTGCTTCATTGTAATGTGATATCTCGATTACCTCTCTGGAAGTCTAGGTTTGATATTAACAGGTGGTGGTGGAGGTACATCTACAGGAAACATGTCAATCCACATGTGAACATAACCCTGTCAAGTAAAAGGCAAAGACATAAGAGATTATGTCGCAACTACATAGTATTATACTTAGTATATGTCGCAACTACAGTAATTTGACTTTATGGAATACATCTTTAATTGGAGTATATCAGATCAAAGATGAAAAACTATGAGGAAAAAATGGGAAGGAATAACAATGGAAAATGCCACAAATCAAACTCGAACTTCGGTGCATGAGCACCACATTATTAATAGTGTAAGTGAAGATTTGATCCAGGCTAACCGGCTTGACTAAGAATGCTAACAAGTCATCGTGAGTGATGGAGTCTGACCTGAGGAAGGCCTGGCTTTTCCGCGTTAAGCAGTGAGCGGACCTCCACATGCTCAGGAACCAGAGGACACGCTCCCTCACAGAACTCTCTCATCTCTTTCCAGTGCTGAAGGACATTCAGAGCTTTATGCTCATCCAGCTCTGCGTAGTCTTCCTCTGTCTTCTTATTCTTCTTTAGCAACTCTGCAGCACCAAAGTCTCATATTAATAATCAGTTATTCATGAACAGATACCTCCAATATGGTGTTACAAGACCTCATTCTAATTGAAAATTTATTGGTGCATTGACTAAATATGCAAATGCAACATATAGATTTTTATTTATAATTATATATTTAATTATATATATATATATATATATATATATACACACACACACACACACACAAATGTATATATATATATATATATAAATATTTGTAAATATATATAATAAAATATAAAATACATATATATATATGAATTTTAAAAAAAAAAATGCATTTTGACATGAAAGAATATTTTTCTTTTCATCAGTATAAAAAGGCAAATACCCAGATTCAGTGTCGTAAAATAATAAAAGCATGTGAATATTTTATTTTTAGTTTTGAGCCAAACTCCATTTTTCTTCCAGAAAACAGTGAAACAGAACAAAAAGTTTATTTTTGTATTACATGAAGCTTTAGAACTTTTGCTTTAAATTAATAAAACGCCATTTCCACCTTCTGGAAAAGCCTCATTGGGAACTTTGAAGATCTTGTTGAGAACTTTAACTTCAGACTCCCGGTACTCTGGAGAAGGAATCCCATTTTTGCGGCAGAGCTCCAATAATATCGCAGTGGGTTTCTTGGCATCTCTCCATTTATTATAGCCATCCCTGAAATCACAAGACAGTCTAATCTGATTTAACCTGTAGAGAGTCAAATGAAAATCAGGCCACAAAACGGCACGATTTGTCTCAGTCTAAAACACTGCAGCTGCAAACAATCAACTGAGAGCTCTCCTAATGTGAGCTTTAAAGCAGTCGATGAGCCTTCAGAAATTCTGATGATGAAGACAATAATGACAACGACAGTAGTTGTCACGACAAAGATAATAATAGGCCTATTAATCATCATTATAATCATTATCGCCATCATCATCACAGGCTAAAGCCATTACCCACTTATCATAATGAAGGGCCAGGCCACACCCGGCACGGTGGCGGCTGAAGAAACGGTTCTCCAGGTCCACGCGGGTCTCGCCAATCAGGTCATCGGAGCCCACGAGGTCATGGTCAAACACGTACAGCGTAAGCTCTGTCTCCAAAGGGAAGGACACGGTCAGCTCGAACACTCTGTGGGGAGACGAGGAGGCAGCACATCAAATCAGTAAACAAATCTGACAACAATGATATCATAGACTATAGTTTACAGCTGCCAATGTGCATGTGCTTTCAAGAGTAAAAAATACAGGCAAAGCCTTAGTGAAAAATTTAATTTTTCCATTCTTACAGCAACCATACAGAGCGCTGTGGTTTCTCCCATTCATTTTGTGAATAGACTGCACTTACTCTCCAAACACTGGGTTCAGTTGTTTGGGAATGTAGCGCTCTTTGCTGTCCATTTGCTGCTGGCCAACTTTCACCACCACATAGGGGTCTGCCTTTCCATTTGGGTCTGTGGGTGCCAGATTGGTTGCCTTAGGGTTCACAAGGAAAAGAAGCATAAATAGTTCATTCAGATAAATGAACAGAAAATACATGGAGACTTGAAGGAAAACACCATACCATAGTGATGCGTGCAATGTGTATATTCTTGTATAATTGTGACACATGCAGGACTATTTAATGGCAAAATCTAAATGGTGATGCAAATCGTGAAAAACTTAAAGTTGCGATGTAACTGAAGTAGCGACAGATATTTTCTTCTGTATTGTGACACAGCATAGAGAAACAGATTATCAGAAAAGATAGAAATGGAGGGCGGGACTTAATTCTATCAGTCGGTTGCTGATTGAATGGTGGCAGATCTAAATGTGAGCTTGTAGACGTTAGTTACCAGAAAGACGTCTGCCGGTTCACCAAAAGATCAAGTTATATATATATACATTTTCACTCATACATTCATATAAACAACCTAAAATCAAAAAAGTTAATGTCCACTCTGTCAACAAACTGTGCACAGAATTGAACACACACACCATGAACACATACCCAGAGCAGTGGGCAGCCATTTTATGTTGCGGCACCCGGGGGGAGTGATTAGGGGTTAGGTGCCTTGCTCAAGGGCACCTCAGTTGTGGGTAATGAGAGTGGAAGAGAGCGCTGTTCATTCACTCCCCCACCTACACATCCTGCAGGTACTGAGTATACACTATATTGCCAAAAGTTTTAGGACGCCTGCCTTTACATGCACATGAACTTTAATGACATCCCATTCTTAATCCGTAGGGTTTAATATGGAGTTGGCCCACCCTTTGCAGCTATAACAGCTTCAACTCTTCTAGGAAGGCTTTCCACAAGGTTTAGGAATGTGTTTATGGGAATTTTTGACCATTCTTCTAGAAGCGCATTTGTGAGGCCAGGCAGTGATGTTGGTGAGAAGGCCTGGCTCGCAGTCCCTGCTCTAATTCATCCCAAAGGTGTTCTATCAGGTTGAGGTCAGGACTCTGTGCAGGCCAGTCAAGTTCCTCCACACCAAACTCGCTCATCCATGTCTTTATGGACCTTGCTTTGTGCACTGGTGCGCAGTCATGTTGGAACATGAAGGGGCCATCCCCAAACTGTTCCCACAAAGTTGGGAGCATGAAATTGTCCAAAATGTCTTGGTATGCTGAAGCATTAAAGGATTAGTTCACTTTCATATAAAATTTTCCTGATAATTTACTCACCCCCATGTCATCCAAGATGTTCATGTCTTTCTTTCTTCAGTCGAAAAGAAATTAAGGTTTTTGATGAAAACATTCCAGGATTATTCTCCTTATAATGGACTTCAATGGCCTCCAAACGGTTGAAGGTCAGAATTATAGTTTCAGTGCAGCTTCAAAGGGCTTTAAACGATACCAGACGAGGAATAAGGGTCTTATCTAGTGAAACGATCAGTCATTTTAGAAAAAAATGTAAATGTATATGCGCCTTCCCTATTCTACTTACGGAAAAAATGTAACTGGCGCTGTGTTCGATCTGTAAGTTGAATAGGGAAGGCGTAGGACATACAGCGTAGGCTTTTTGAAGAATACGAAAGTACGGTTTTGGCGGAAGCACTTGGAAGGCGATCATTTGTTTATATAAAGCATATACATTTACATTTTTTTCGAAAATGACTGATCGTTTCGCTAGATAAGACCCTTATTCCTCGTCTGGTATCGTTTAAAGCCCTTTGAAGCTGCACTGAAACTATAATTTTGACCTTCAACCGTTTGGAGGCCATTGAAGTCCATTATAAGGAGAATAATCCTGGAATGTTTTTATCAAAAACCTTAATTTCTTTTCGACTGAAGAAAGAAAGACATGAACATCTTGGATGACATGGGGGTGAGTAAATTATCAGGAAAATTTTATATGAAAGTGAACTAATCCTTTAAGAGTTCCTTTCACTGGAACTAAGGGACCAAGCCCAACCCCTGAAAAACAACCCCACACCATAATCCCCCCTCCACCAAACTTTACACTTGGCACAATGCAGTCAGGCAAGTACCGTTCTCCTGGCAACCACCAAACCCAGACTCGTCCATCGGATTGCCGACAGAGAAGCATGATTCGTCACTCCAGAGAACACGTCTCCACTGCTCTAGAGTCCAGTGGCGGCGTGCTTTACACCACTGCATCCGACGCTTTGCATTGCACTTGGTGATGTAAGGCTTGGATGCAGCTGCTCGGCCATGGAAACCCATTTCATGAAGCTCTCTACGCACTGCTCTTGAGCTAATCTGAAGGCCACACAAAGTTTGGAGGTCTGTAGCTATTGGCGACTTCTGCGCACTGTGCACCTCAGCATGTGCTGACCCCGCTCTGTAATTTTACGTGGCCTACCACTTCGTGGCTGAGTTGCTGTTGTTCCCAATTGCTTCCACTTTGTTATGATATCACTAACAGTTGACTGTGGAATATTTAGTAGTGAGGAAATTTCACAAATGGACTTATTGCACAGGTGGCAACCTATCACGGTACCACGCTTGAATTCACTGAGCTCCTGAGAGCGACCCATTCTTTCACAAATGTTTGTAGAAGCAGTCTGCATGCCTAGGTGCTTGATTTTATACACCTGTGGCCATGGAAGTGATTGGAACACCTGAATTCAGTGATTTGGAGGGGTGTCCCAATACTTTTGGCAATATAGTGTATATATATATATATATATATATATATTGTTTTTTTTGTTGATACTCACTTTTACTACATACACCCTCGCTAGGACTTTGATGGGTGCATTTTTGGGAATTGCATTAGTGATCTGACAGTCTGCATCCTCGTCTTCGGGAGCAATGGGATATATCAGAAACGAACCCTGCAATAAAGCACAGCTTGAGTTTAACCTCTAATCCTCAACTTCCTTTATGCATGCCGTCACACTGTTGAGAGCTTGCCAAAACGCACATCTCACCTTATATTTACCCATATATCTCGTACTTTCATCTTCCTCTTCATCGTCCAGGCTGGATTTGCCTTTGTAGACAGGAAATGTGTGCAACCAATCCATGAACTGACTAAATTCATTTTCAAGTTCAGACTTGTAAAGCTGAAGAATGAAATAAAAAAGAAAAAAGGCAGAAAATGTATACGGCAAATTGTTTTAGTTGGTCTATGAATGGAAACGAAACACTGTAAACGTATTGAAATGTTTTCACAAATAAAATAACTGCAGTTTGAAGAATATTTCAAACCTGTAAGGTGGCAATGTTCTTCCTCTTTGGAGCAGGAGGCTCTATTTCAATCACAGCCTCATCGTCCTCTACCTCTAGCGCAGACATGGTCAGTGGTGCTCCATCTGCAGAATGTGACATTACATTGATGCTTTGAAATACATTCAGGCCTAAGCATTTTACTTAAAGTGGAGTATGTGTTCACTTAGGCCACAGTAAAATGGATGAAAGCTCAAACCAAGTGGCATCTATAAAGTGCAAACATATTATGCTAGACCTTTTCTTAGAGGAAATTTATCTTTCAATCAGTCCGTAGCTGATTTTAGTGCATGTATGAAGTAATTTACCTTCAGATTCACACAGGTGTCCTAGCAGGCTAACCACAGGGTTTGGTATTTTGTTATGTAATGCATTTGACAATCAATTTTAAGCGTGTCCAAATACATTTTTAGGCCTCTGTCTGATTGGTTAGTGCAGTTTTATATATATATATATATATATATATTCTTTTAAATTTGTTTAATGCGCTGCATTTATAATACCTCCATCTTGCCCATCTTCCAGGTCATCCTCTTTCTCCTCCTGAGGAAGAGAAACAAGACAAAACACTTTTACATGATGAAGAAAACAACAAAGGCACACAATTAAAAAAAAAAAAACATTATCAAAATCAGTTATCACCTGTTTTTCGAGTTCAGCCAGTGACGCAAAATATTTAGACCACCAATCAAGCTCCTCCTTTTCTGGCGGCTCCTCCTCTAACTCCTCCTCTTTTTTAATCACCTTTTTGATTGGAGACTGAAAATGCAGTTTTGCACAAATACTTTTATTTTAAAATTTAAATTCTGTCATTTACTTACCCTCATGACCTTCCATGGTTTTAATTTGTGAACAGGCCTTAACACTCTAAACACGAACACAGATTTTTAAAAGTCATACACACACACACACTCATGACTGAAAGCCTCCCATTTGGATGTCAGCAGGGGTCTTGGCTATGCAGTGGCTGGCCAATTAATCAGAGTGATCTAACAGCAGGAGCTCAAACTGCCACAGGAACACACTTCACTGCGCTCAACAAACCAGCAGATTCACACCATAATCAACAGGTTAATGGGTGCAAAGGGCTTCACATTTAATAACTGCAGACTGTGGATGGTTAAAAACATGTGCGCTAAGTACTCATTAGGAGCTATTTCAAACATCCCAAAGCAGCCATCTAACGTCATCGCACCCAGAGTAGATACCCCATGACCACATGGCAGCTCTATGTGGCTGAATAAAAGTGTTTGCAAAACCTCTGAAAACTGGTGGAAGATGTCAGATATAATTTTGTATGTAAATTTAAGGAACACTGAAAAAAGTGGTCATTCTTATGGGCTGAAAAATGGACGGTGGAACTTACTGTGACTAAGTTAAGAGGGTTGATAGGAATTTTGGAATGCTTCAATGGAAGTCCTCCTAAATCCATGGTAATCACTGTGGTTAGTGGAGTGGTCATCTTGGGAGGCTTTTTCTCTAAAATCACAAGAGAATGTTTAGGAATTTGCCATATTAAAAACCAGACAATGTCAATCACCATGTTTAGATGTGCAGGTATACTGATATTAATGAAAATGTGGTCATCCTCCAATTATGTACACTACAGTTCAAAAAGTATGGGGTCAGTACAATTTGTAATGTTTTTAAAAGAAAACTGGCTGCATTTATTTGATCAAAATATAGTATTGTAAAAAATATCATTACAACTTACATTAATAGATGTTTTCTATTTTAATATATTTAATATGTAATTTATTCCTGTGATGGCAAAGCTGAATTTTTAGCAGCCATTACTCCAGTCTTAAGAGACTTAAGATTAAGACTTAAGATTCTTCAGAAATCAGTTTAATATGCTGAATTGGTTTTCAGGAAACCATGATACATTGTTTTTCAGGATTTTTTGATGAGAAGAAACTTATTTGAAATAGAAATTATAATATTACAAATATCTTTACTGTCACTTGATCAATTTAATGCATCCTTGCTGAATAAAGGTATTAATTTATTTTTAAAAAAATCTTACCGTCCCCAAAATTTTGAATGGTAGTAATGTGCATAATTTAAAACTTGGAATTGAGGGTCATTTAAACATTTAGAAACATCCTTCATTGTTCAGGTAGAAATGAATATAATTATGAGTGTTTGTTCTAAAAAAAGAAAAAAATGGGAGAAATAGTCTTCACAAATATTACAAGAAATGAGCAAATCTCAATATATAGACAAGTAAAAGTCTCATGAGCTATATTTTGCAATTTGTTGTAAGTAATTCTTGTGTGTTGTTGTCGAAAACATGAATGAAAAATGAGTTGACTTAATTAATGTGCAAAATACTTAATATTAATCAACAACCACTATATCATCACCAGCATTTAAAAAAATAAAAATAAATTAAAGCTGCAAGCAGCGATGAAAGGGCTCTCGCACTCATGCTCACGAGCACCCTTCTTTAAGCTTAAATGACGAATGGGACACCCTATGGTCTTGTGGACTTAACGGACACGCGCACGCAGCGGCCAACAGTCCACAAGACCGAAAGTGCACATGAAGTGTGCCATTTGGGACAGGGCCTATAACTACATTTTGGCATGTGGATGTCTTCAGGCCAGAGCACTTATCAAACGTGAAGTTTGAGACAGATTGGACATTGTATGCTTGAGTTACAACAACTTCCTGACGATAATAGCATGCTTTTGCACTCAGCTAAGTGTTGCTAGCATGTTTTAGAATGTTTCTAGCCTGTTTAGTACTCAATTGCATATTTTAGTATGTTGCTAGTGCATCACAGTGTTAAACACGTCACCTCCTGTTGCCAGTGGGTGGCGCTATTACTATAACTGAATATTATAGTGAATATTATAATTAATATAATGTAGATGTGTTCAGGGCAGGACTCTTATCACACATGTGAAGTTTGAGGCAGACCGGACATTGTATGCCTGAGTTACAACAACTTCCTGTTTCATGGCGAAACATCGAATTTTGTCAGGCCGCCACGGACACGCCTTTCAGCGAAAACTCAAGATCTTCACAATTTAATGTCGCAAAGGCCTTTAGATTAGACTGAATGTTGATCTGATTGAAGCTCTAGGAGGAGTTTGTTAAAAATCAATGTCTGGAAATGGCAAAAACTGAGAGAATTCAAAATATCTCACTTCCTGTTGGGTTTTCAGATTTTGCACCCGGGACTTTTTTGTAGGTATTGGGCTGTTACATGTGTCTACCGAATTTCATACCTGTACGTGAAACATAGCGCGAAGGGCGCTTAATTGAAATTTTGTAGGTGGCGCTATTGAACCATTTTGCCACAACTAATTCTGAAACCCATATCAGACGTAAATTTTCACCACTTCTGATGTGTGTGCAAAGTTTCATGAGTTTTCGAGCATGTTTAGGCTCTCAAAAATGCGATTTATTTCGGAGAAGAAGAATTGACCAAGCAATTACAATAGGGTCCTCACACCATCGGTGCTCGGGCCCTAAAAATCAACCAGAATATGTACCTTAAACTAGAGCAGTCTAAGAGTGTGGTCACTGTCCTTTCTCATTTCAACAAAGTTTCATGACATGCTATTTTGTACAGCATGAGAGTCTGGTGGAGAGTCTTTTAAATGTAAAATATTTATGTACACATATATCAGGACAGCAGATGCTTTCATTTTGGCCTTTAAACCACAAACATATGAACTATAGATGGTTCCATACCCTCAGGCTCCTCCTCCTCATCTTTCCACTCCTCTTGGTCCCTGGGCCCAAATTGCACAATGTTTTGAACCACGTGAGTTCCCACCAGGACCAGCCTCCCAAACGCCCTCTGCTCCATAACAAAGATAGTAAGAGGAGGATGCAGGTAGACAAGCTCTGGAAGCTCCTGAGGACACATGACCAGTTATGAGATATTGTGCAACTGTGATAAAAAATAAAAGTATGCAATAGATGATTAATTTTAAATCATCTTCATCAAATTGCATTGGTGTTTGCAAAAGGCATCACCAAGCAATCATAATTAAAAACCTACAACAAACAAAGACATTGACTACATATTGTGCAATGAATCATTCTGAGCAAGACATCAGACTATTAAATTAAAAGAACTCAACAGCAGCCAGAATCTCACCAGCTTTGCTTTGTAATTCTGAGACAGGATATGTGATCAAAGCTTGCATGGCAAGTATGTTCTTAACACAGCTCTTAAGATAAGGTCTAATACTTTAATAAGAGGGAGTCTTACAACATCAAAGTGTTTAACCACATCATTGAAGTTGGGGTTCAGCTTGTAGCTCTGAATTTCCTCTGACTCGATCATCTGGCCCGCACACTCCATCTTCACTTGAGGCCGCTCCACTTCAAACAGGTTGACCCTTTTCAGGTCCCTCAGACCCCAATACAGCACCTGCCATTTAAGGGTTTGAGTTGAAAACACTGTAGACACGTACCAAACCAGTCAGCTGGCAAACTTGTGCAGTAGGTCACCACTTGCTGCTATTTAAAACGCTCTCTTGGGGATTGATTTATAAACACATCTGTTTTATGTGAAAAATCAATTTGTTCTTGTGCATTTAAGACCTTTAAATGTTGACGTTAAATACAACTCTTGTGATTTTGATTCAGTTTACTTCTGTTCAAGGTTGTGCCTTTGTACCTCTATTCTGTATTTCCTCAGCATGGGTCGAATTCCCGCAGGAATGATATAATGGCATTCTTCTTCAATGTATTGTGGTTCTTTGGGGTCAACATCCAGTGGCAGAGCTGGCTGAGATGGATTCACAGCACACATACATGACATTTAAAAGACTTATTTTGACATGTTCAGTTGTATATAGAGGTGGAGTTGAATTTAGCAGACGGATTAGCAACAAGTCATCTTTATCTTCAGATAAAATATAGAGAAACTTATACTGTGTATATACACTACTGTTCAATAGTTTGGGGTCAGTAAGATTTTTAAAAGAAATTAATACTTTTTTCATCTAGGATGCATTAAATGTGACAGTAAAGACATTTATAATGTTATGTGTTTCTTGAGCACCAAATCAGCATATCAGAATGATTTCTGAAGGATGCTGGAAATGGTTAATTGAGCTTTCAATTCAAATTTATCTTTCTATCCATTCAGATGTATAAAGCTGCTCTCTAACAGACAAATGAATGCTTTTAGTCATGTGTATGTGTGCGTTAAAGTAGATTCTCTACTCAGTCATTTGAACTGAAATTAATGAGAAAAAGCAGGGGTCCCACCTCTCCAAAGCTGGAGTAATCCAACTCGATTAGCTCAAGAGCAGCCAAAATTTCCCCAGCTTTGCTCTTGCCTTTTGTGATCTCAAAAAACTGCAGCTGGGGCTTTTCATATGGCTCTTCCACAAACTTCAGCTCTGGCTTTGCAAATGCACGACCAAGGGCTTGTGGACTGCCCTGTAGTAACATTCAAATATACCACAGATAAATCAAATAAATTATACTGTATAATAAATATTACTAAGTCTGACATCCAGTTATCATATATAGAGAGTACTGTAAACTATTCATGAATATAAATACACTTCCTAAATAGGAACTATTTGAAGTTCCAAATCTATGCTCTTGTTTTGCATAATTTTTGTATTCTTTGTGTGGAATTTACAGGTGATTCACAGATTATAGCATATCAAAACATTTGAATGCATTGCAAACTATCACTCACTAGTTTGTTGTAGTCATAGATGTTGATGATGACCACAGGAGGGTCTTCTCTGAACTCGTCCTTACTGCCCTCCATCAGAACCTGATCATAGAGGAGTAACTCGCACCATGTCGGGGACAGAGTTTCTTCCATCACCTACAGACAAAAATACAATCTTTTAACAATCCCTGAGACACAAAATTACAAATCAATACAGCCTGAATGATTAATTTGGACTTAATGGATCTGTCATAAATGTCCAATACATCTTTCGGGAACTGAAGTTAGTTTTCATATAGTGCTTTTCATATTCATTGCTTTTTATTGGGGACATAGAACAAAATGAACTTATGAGACCTACCCGTGTGACCTGACACTGAGTGTTGAACACAACCTTGGCGAAGGGGTCGGACAGTCCATTGTCATCAGCTGCAATGATGCCACGCGCCTGATAAATGTGAGCACGTAACTGGAAATAACGACTGTCTGGATGAAAGGACAAGTAAGGATGGTACTTTTCATTAAAGTGAATCCAAATGTCACCCAAATGGAAATATATTGGTTTTCAAAGCTGCCCCAGACAAATTATGGAGAATATCAGAGATGTTTGTATTGGATAAAGTACCTTCCACTGCTAATTTGGTAGGAGGCATGTTACGGGGAATCAATGTGCCAGATGTCGCCTCTTCATAAATGGGTCTAAACTCTGCTGGAAGGCTGGTGACACAGTTTTTTGCGTACTTTGTGATACCAAGCCACATATAGACTTCCAGTTTGGCGAAGATTTCCCCCACTGGCCCTCCAGGGGTCTACAAAATGAAAAGTATAAAAAGTAAGCCACACATATACATTTTTTAACAAAACAACAACAAACAAAATCGCTCAAAAACAATATTTCACTTCATTTTATTCATCTGAGGTTAAAGAAAACCCTTTCATTTATTAAACTATTTCATGCCAGTTTTATTTTAGAAAACTAGTATAAATTGTTTTGGACAGAACAAAACATTGCAATATAATGTAGGAATTCACCTTCATATACACAGCAGTGATTTTCCCACAGTCTTTGCCCTTCTCCTCCTCTACCAGTGAGAAGAGGATGGAGGGTGCTGGGATCCTGGCATAGGCCACTCGCCTTCCTCCACTCAACATCCATAAAAACACATCAGGCAGTGTGCTCTGAGGCTGACAAATGAGAACACAAACACACTTATATACAGTTCTGGTGGTAAAAAATTGTGTGTTTGTGTGTTTATGTAAAATATGTATATATAAATTAATATAAACATTAAGACATTGCATATCTTGATGGCATTACTTCTAGGGCCAGAAAGCGGAGCCTCTTTGCGATATTCTTGATATCTGCTAGTCTGTCTTTAACTGTATTTCTGGTGACTCTCTTTTTTATTCTCAGGGTCTGTTTGGCCAGCAAAACCTGCAAAATAAGGCAATTATTATGACATTCTCCATGAAGACTGTTAGTGCTACTAAAACTAAACCATATATCCATAATACCAAAATCAATACAGTTTACTTACGATGTTCCTTTTGATGAGCCCCACACGGCTCTTGTCCAGGGTGTTTTGCCGAGCATTTCTTTTCCTGTCTAAGTTACTGCTGTACTGCCTGAGAGCCGATGAGAACAAGCTTTCTATTATCCATAATGTGCTATGTAAGAAACAGCTACAATAAGTGAAATGGACTTAATACAATAGTCATGCAAATGTGTCCTACTTGCAAGTGGAAAAGAATTCCAGCACGACATCCACCAAACGTTCTTTAGATTTGATTTTTGATCTTTTCAACAGCATCTCCACTTCATCAATGCCATATTCCTTGAAGAATATAGGACATAATCCAAACTTAGACAATTCTAACAACGATGTGAAATGGATGCATTTTGAATTACATGAAGAGAATAGTCATTTTAAATCGCCATATTTGTAATTATGCTAATTAAAAACAGAGTATTCAAATTCTGCTCTGTAGCACTTGCCAGCCGGTCAGCCATCTTGGACAACCAGTTGCTGTTGTGGAATCGGAAGGTGTGATCCTCAAAGTAGCTCCACACGAAGACGCATGGTTTCTCTCGGAACAAGGGAATGCAACTAAATGATCTGAATGAGAAAAATATTGACGCTTTCAGTTATTCCTCCATAATCCTACTGCACTCCACATGGCGATAAGCTGTCAGCCTTGAGGATGTCATTTCACCTGTCATATTCAGTAGGCTGTGGTCTCCTGGGCGCCGTGACGGATTTATCCCGAGGCCCAGGGTTCAGAAGTTGATCTCTCTCCAGCTCATCATCTGATTCCAGCAGTGGCTGTCTATCCTCAGCCAGATTCTCCTGATTACCACTCTTGCTGGACTTCACTATCACGTCTGCAGTTTTACCATAGTTCCCTGTGAAGTGGTGTTGTTTTTGTACTCAAATAGCTGTTTATATTAAGTGGTATGGGATATGACATTATGATATTAACAGTCCAGTCTTACCTATAGAGAGCTCAAAGGTGACAGGTTTGGTGCCAATAGAAGGATCAATCATTGTAACTTCGAAGAAAGATGCAAACAACAAAAATTCATCCTTCTCTCCAGTGAAATTCTGCATTAGAAAAAACAGATACACTGACGATTAAATGTAATACTGTATATATGTAATAATAGTTCTAACAGCACGATTGCAAGTGTGATGTTGTGATGTTAAAAAAATAGCTCCAAACTAAGTCAAAGAAGGAAAACCGTTGTTCGTCTCCAAGCAACACATAGTAGTGGTAAATAATTCCTGAATTAGTCAGTGTTTTGAATGAACTGAGTGAATGATTCAATGACTCACTCATAAAGACAGCTACTTTGCTTTTTTTCCCCAATGAATCAGTGTTTTGAAAAAAATTAGTTAAATGAATGATTTGTTGAATCACTCATAAAGACTTGTGACCACCTCCTGCATAACCAGTAACTGAAAAATCCCCACATAGCCCCATGTATAATCTGAAATAGTACATGATATAGCGTTTATCTTTTCTACAGGCAAACTCGGTCGCTGACCTCAGGAAGAGGGTGAACATCTTCCACTTCCACTGTGACGGTAGCTGGTACCTCAGCGCCAACATCTTCAGATTCCTCGACCGGCCCACTGGGACTCTGCATTGCTGAATAAAATCATTCTTTAGTCAAGATTACAGTGCTAGAGCATCTTTGATACATGTTTGTGTGTATAAATGCAAAATTCCAATATGTGAGTTTACATTACATATTGACATTAAAAGTTGCAATCTAGTGACAAACAAGTTTCAGACACTCCTGACATCTGAAATTGGTTGAACAAACAGGTAGCCCCACCCCAAGTCTCACGCCATTGGCTGAGCTAATGTTATGATGTCTGGCCCATTCAGGATGCTCAAATAAAAAGATTCCTTTTAGTGCCACCAAGGGCACAAAAATTGCTCACTTCACCATACATAATCCATAAATGATTACAGTGTGCATATATTTATTTTAGAGGAATTTTCAATGTTCGTTCTTTTTTTAATACCTTCTTTGCCTGCCGTTTTCTTCTCCTTGGACTTTCGGCTTTTGCGTTTAAGATTAAGCCTGCTGATTCTGCTCTTCACATTAGTAACAGTCTTACTCTCCGTCACCACAGCCGTAGGGGAGGAATAAACCTCCACACTCAGCGAGAGCAGCATTCTGCCCCTGTAGAAGATCCCTTCACTCAGACCTTCATTAAGATCCCTGTGGATGTCTCTCAGCGTGGAGTTTTGAGGAGAGCCGTAGAGATTGACCCAAGCTGGGCCAAAAGTGGGATTGAAACCTGATGAAGGAAAGACAGGAAGTAGGTTGCAGAAGGTATAATAAAGTAGAAGTTGTTCAACAAGGGGTAAAACCTGAGGTAACCAGAAGACACCTACAGTAAATGTTAAAACGAGGATGCGGATACATGACTGAGGGATTCAGAAACACATTTGGACTTAAAAGGATAGGTCACACAAAAATTAAAATTCTATCATCATTTACTTACCTTCATGCTGTTCCAAATCTGTATGACTGACAAATCTGTATGACTGACTTGTGGAACACAAATGAAGATATTTTGAAGAATGTTGGGAAGAGTTTTTGTTCTCACTTTTTTTTTTTTTTTTTTTTTTTTGACCATACAATGGAAAGAATATGTTTGTTTACCAACATTCTATAAAATATCTTCTTTTGTGTTTCACAGAAGAAAGAAAGTCATACAGGTTTGGAACAACATGAGGGTGAGTAAATTATGACAGAATCTGCTATTTTGGGTGAACTATCCATTTAAACTTGCAGTAGTGAATATTAAAACTGACCATTTCGGTTGGGATTAGAGATTTGAAGAAGGTCCAGGAAGTGTGTTGCCACAGCCACATCTCCAATGTTGGCATCATCAAGGATCTGGATTTTGATCCGCCGAGCAAGAGGAGGAAACTGCTCAATGAAGGATATCTGTTCATTCCATTCAGGAGCATTGGTGTTGCTTTCTACTGACGTTTCCCCCTACCAAACATGTAAATACATTAATTTTCATGCATTTTAATTCTTTAATGCATTTATATATATATATATATATATATATATATATATATTAGCATATTCTACTATATTTTATAACTGACTTAATTTAATAAAAAAAAAAAAAAAAACTGTATGCAGACTATATGTAATGTTTGGCTCCTGAATCCACTTGAATTTTTTTTTTTTTACATAAGACAAGCTCTGACATCATAACAATTTATTTTAAGCTGAAATGTTTGCCAACACCCTGTGTAGCAAGACTCCGAGAACAGTTCAAATACTGACGCACCTCAGCCCATTTAACAAACAAAAGCACTGTCAGGGTGTGTGTGTGCGTGTGTGTGTGTCTTGAGAATAGTGTTATTTTCCATAAGATAAGTATGTGGAAATTAATTTAAAAATGAAACCAGAACATTATAAGGAAAAGAAACTCTTAGATTTAGATCATTTGACTGTTTAAATAATATTGTCAAGTATGTACCAAAAGCAAGAGTTTAAGCAAACATATCATGAGAAAGACTTTCATTTCTTCTGGTTTAAACTTTCTGTGTCGGAAATACTCTGAACAAAATGTCTTATTCAAAGTTAGATGGAAAGAAAATCACCCGCTGTCCTGCGAACGTGACCTGAACATAAGGGTCAAGGAAAACCTTCTTGTCTCTCATTATCTTCCCCATGAAACCAGAGTTCATGCTGGGTAGGCCTTCAGCTCTGAAGATCTTCAGGACAAACTTTGCCCAAGGACGTTCTGATGGCATCCTCTTTGGAAGGAGAAGGTTCCTACATATCACATGAAAATGTACCAAAATATATTAGGCTTCAGATGCTGAAAAGTATCTACTGAACACATTGATGCCAATGACCAAAGAACCAAACATCTAATATTAATGTTTCTTTTAGGGGGAATGGTTTCATAAGAGGAGAACTGCCATGTAACATAAGGCAAGCTCTTACTTTTCAATGTCATCATTCTGGCTGCCAGCTGGTGCCAGGCTGACCATACCCATAGGGTCTCCTTTCATTACCACACTAACTGTGCACTTCACATAGCCTTTAATTCCTGAGCGGGTGTCTTTTGGGTCAGTAAGCGGAGCCCATTTCTGGTAGAAACGGTGATCTGTGAAATATATTGGCTGTGTTAAGTTGTTGTAATGATCAATGTTACAGTTTCTAAGTAGACCTATAATCATTCTTTTTCACCACTGGGGATGAGTTAATTATAACCATTAAAATGTCTAAGGAATGTTACTGTTTTACCAATGCAATGAACTCTAAGACTGTATTGTTCACTGGTTGTGTGTATCAAATCTTGCAATCAGCATTTATTGTTTCTTAAGCTTGGTTTATTTAAATATTAAAGGGGCTTTATGTACAATTCAGAAACATTGTTATTAGCGACACCGGTGGCCATTAAGTAAACTGCAGCCAGCGACTTTTGCTCGTGCTCGAACTTCACACAACGTTCAAGAGACTGAACGTAATTCAATACCCTGATATACTCGCGGCGAAGTTTTTCAGGAACACACATAAACGTCACATCCTTTTGATTTTCCCGGCAATAATCATTCACATAAAAGTCAGGTAAGGTCTCCTTTTTAAGTTTTGTCCCAAGCTGTTCACACACAGGCAATAAAATGCGATTAATACATAATTCTTACATAAAAATTCTTACATATAGCCCCTTTAATGCTAAAACGTGATGCTACCTGGCTGCTGATACACTGTGCTGATGTCGATCTTAAAGGTTCCTATGTGGGTCATCAAAAAGGCAAGGATTTTCTTATGAACCACCTAAAATATAAGAAAAATAAAGAAAATAGCCATGATAGATACAACATGCATATAAAATATTGTATCAAATATGATAATGTATGACCTTGCTTAAAGGTACACTATGTAACTTTTTTTTTTTTTTTTTCAAAATTAACAAAATTTAAATGAGTCAATACATCAATCAATTTTTTTGTCTTACCTTGATTCACTATGGTAAGCCTATTATAAGTGTTTATATTTTAGACCTTTCTGGATGGTTTTCGCAGGAAATTGCGTACACGCATCACTCGCCGCGCGTGTCTCGTCACATTCGTAAATAGAGAAAAGTTGCTCCGGTTACTTTGACGTGTATATGGTGTGGAAGTGGCATAGGTTAGTTGTCACAACGAGTGAGAAAGGTTGACATGGAGCACACTAAATCTAGAACCTCCAGGGAATCACCCATTTAAAAAAAAAAACACCAAACAGAGGAGAGTCTGCTGGCAAAAAGAGAATGAGACAGAGCTCGTAATAAAACTGAGAATCAACATTGGCTTAACTTTTTGGAGATTGCAAGAACTGAGGGAATTGAAATGTTGTAAAACGTGGATGTGGAGATGGAGATGGATACATATATAAGAAATTTATTTAAGTCCCTTTATATCTTTCTTAAATCCTTTTTGTTTGTATGTCTCTAGTGTCTCTGGAAATACTTACAGAAATTTCAATCACTTTATCAAAAAGCACATCTTGTGTCTCTTGGAATTCAAACATGAAGTTCTGTAAGACAAAAACAATCAGAGAGATGTTCAAAGCTTTAGATGCAACAGTATCATTTCTCTGTGATGTTATCATTATAGTTTAGGTGTGGACTCTGCTATTCTTTTATATTTAGAACAATATTTAGAACTATATATCTTTATTGTTATCGTTTTAGTTATCGCTCTTGGTGTGAATGGGCCTTAAAGCTGAGATTTTGCAAGCAGTTACCTCATTATAAAATGGACAATTGGTAGACTTCTGAGTAGCTGTGTGCCTTTTCTCATCCCCAATAGTCACATACACTGCTGGGTTGATGTTCACCCCTAC
Source organism: Mylopharyngodon piceus (assembly GCA_039654765.1). Classification (NCBI taxonomy): domain Eukaryota; kingdom Metazoa; phylum Chordata; class Actinopteri; order Cypriniformes; family Xenocyprididae; genus Mylopharyngodon; species Mylopharyngodon piceus. The sequence goes on from CM077452.1 coordinate 9,724,627, forward strand.
CAGTTTCTGAGCTTCAATCACATTTACATTCACCTGAGGGGAAAAAAGAATGAAATAGGAGACTTTACCCTAGTAGATTCTCATCAAACAGTGTCAGCTATGAGGTAAACAATTATTTAAATATATGAAATAAGTATGTTTTCCTCATTGAATTGTTTTACCTGGAAAGACTTCACTTTAGGTGTTATAGCAAGCTCGTGCTTTGCTATAGCTCTGCAACGACTACACACATGAACAAAGCTGTGAGTCAGTATTATTTATCAAACTCGTTACATTCTCAGATTAGATTTCAAATATGGGAATTACATGAGGGGTCATTTTTAGTTATGCAGTGTGTAATGTATTGTATTACACTGCAATACAATATGCTTCATAATGGTGTAATGTATTACACTAAAAGGTAATTGAAACGCACCTCAAAATGGGAGTGAATGTCACATTGGCACATTCAATATCTGCAAAGTCATAATCATCATCATAGTCATTGTCATCATCTTCGTCTCCATTCTCGTCATCAGTTTTCAAAAGGCTACGACCAATCATCCTGGTTTCACGATCCAGCTGCTGAGGACGCAGGCCATCTAAAGAGCTGTGAATTATTTAAAATATATCAGTGTGAATACCATGAATAAAGGACATGGAAAATGTATAGTGGATCATACTGAAGATGTCCTACCTTGGTTCTGTAAAACCTGTGTTTCTGATGACAAGCTCTGAGCTGAAATAGAATAGAGAAAATGAGATGGATGGATGGATGGATGGATGGATGGAAAAGAACGAAGAAAGAAGGAAGAAATAAAAGATTGAAGGAAGAAAGGAAGGTAGGAAATAGAGGAAGGAAAGAAAGATGGAAGGAAGGTAGGTAGGGAGAAAGAATGAATGAAAGGATGGAAGAAATGACAAGTAAGAATGGATAGACAAGAAAGAAAGAATAGAAGGTAATAGTCGAAGGAAGGAAGAGTGGATGGATGGATGGTTCCATCCATCCAAACAAGGAAAAAGAATGTACGAAGGAAAAAGTTAGAATGGATGGACGGTCACGGAAGGAGTGGAAGTAATAAAAGAAGAGAAAATGGATGGATGGATGGATGGATGGATGGATGGATGGATGGATGGGTGGGTGGATGGATGGATGGATGGATGGATGGACGGATGGATGGATGGATGGGTGGATGGATGGATGGATGGGTGGATGGATGGATGGATGGATGGACGGATGGGTGGGTGGATGGACGGATGGGCGGGTGGATGGATGGATGGATGGATGGATGGACGGACGGACGGATGGACGAACGGACGGATGGGTGGATGGGTGGATGATGGATGGAAACAGGAAGGAAGTCAAGAAAGATGGAAGGAAACATGGACAGAAGGAAGGAAGAATGGAATTAAGAAAGGAAAGAATTGATAATAAGAAATAGAGAAAGGAAGTACGAAGAAAGAACGAATGTAAGAAAGGAATGATGGATGGATGGATGGATGGATGGATGGATGGATGGATGGATGGATGGATGGATGGATGGGAGGATGGGTGGGAGGGTGAGTGGATGGATGGGTGGATGGATGGATGGGTGGGAGGGTGGATGGATGGGTGGGAGGATGGGTGGGAGGGTGAGTGGATGGGTGGATGGATGGATGGATGGATGGATGGGTGGGAGGATGGGTGGGAGGGTGAGTGGATGGATGGATGGATGGATGGATGGATGAATGGATGGATGGGTGGGAGGATGGGTGGGAGGGTGAGTGGATGAGTGGATGGATGGATGGATGGGTGGGAGGGTGGATGGGTGGGAGGGTGAGTGGATGGATGGATGGATGGCTGGGAGGGAGGATGGATGGGTGGGAGGGTGAGTGGATGGATGGATGGATGGATGGATGGGTGGGTGGGAGGATGGATGGGTGGGAGGATGGGTGGGAAGGTGCGTGGATGGATGGATGGGTGGATGGATGGATGGATGGATGGAAACAGGAAGGAAGTCAAGAAAGATGGAAGGAAAAATGGACAGAAGGAAGAATGGATGGAAGAAAATAAAGAATTGATAAAAAGAAAGTACGAAGAAAGAACTAATAGAAGAAAGGAATCATGGATGGATTGATGGATGGGATGAAGATAAAGATGTCCTAGTTTACCCATCACTGTCCTCTTTACTGATGAAGTCATTACTGTCCCATCCCCCTGCAGCCCCCTGAAGAGGGCTGTACTTCACCTCCAGCTCGATGTAGATCTACACCATAAAATCCATCATCACATACCAACACAAAAGAGCTTCAATTACACCTAATTACACCATATGAACAACTAGAATGATTCAGTAATCTTTCACCACACCAATGTTAGAATATCATGAAGTGTATTTGTTTAAGGGATGTAAAAGGAGTGTGGAGTGTGCTGGAGCTCAAGGCGGCTCTTCATCACTCACATCGGTAAGACTGTGCTGACTGTCAGTCAGAGACTCACGGAGAAGCAGTTGCCCCACAGACACCACATGCTGCAGGCTGATCACCAGCTTCCCCAGCAATCTGTGCACACATATACAGCTCTCTTATACAATATATATCAAATTGTTTTCAAATATTATTTGTTATGAATCAATCAGTTCATTTCCCTCTTGTCATATATTTAATAAACACTTTCAGCATGAGGGCTGATTCATGTTCTGACCTGTTGCTGAACATCTTACTACAGTTGTAGACACTGATTGACAGCACTTCATCCCTTTCAACTTTCCCATAGTGAGGCCATCTGAAGTGCTAAAGTCATATAAATAAACAATACCAGAAAAAACAAAAACAAACAAACAAACAAAAACAGTAAAAACATGTTCATTTATTCCACACAGGCTGAAAGTTTCTTTCAGATGTTCCATTCCTCATGATTATGGATCTATAATCTATCAGCTACAGCTTGTCCTCATATCTTGAGATGTACAATTTTAAATTACATGTTTTCTATTTTAATATATATATTTTTAAAAAGTAATTTATTCCTGTGGTGGCAAAGCTGAATTTTCAGCAGCCATTACTCCAGTCTCACATGATCCTTCAGAAATTATTCTAATATGCTGATTTAATGCTTAAGAAACATTTATTATCAACATTTGTACTGCTTAATACTTTTGTGGATATTGAATAGGGTTCAAAAGAACAGCATGTTGTATGTTTGTATGTCTTAGATCTCTATGACACACATTTATATAGGTTTGTGTTAGATCGCTCCCTTCTTTACAGTCACTGCATTTCTCATAAATGAAAATCCCAAAGACTTCCTCTTCATAAAGCAGTGTTGAACATGATTTATCTTCAGTCAGGCTGAACAGCTTTTCTTTCTTGTCCTTCCCACCATTCTAATATCTGTTAGCTTAAGTTAAAGGATAACCTTGTGACAGACCTCTAGTCAAATATTTTAATTTCATCACTGTATCTGAGCTCATAGCTGTTTACAAGACTCTGAGAATGTTCAAGTCCCTTATATCAATGGTAACCAACCACTAAAGGTGTGGTTAACATGAAGATCTCTTCCCAACATACACAACCAAACACTGATTTTATTTCAATTATATAACAATAAGCAGCTATATCTGTTGCTTTTACAGTTTTTCCACCCAATATTCTACACATTTACTATGAGCGAATAAAAATTTCATAAAAAGTGAAGTTGGTTAAAGGGTTAGTTCACCCAAAAATGAAAATTCTGTTATTAATTACTCACCCTCATGTCGTTCCAAACCCATAAAATATTTGTTCATCTTTGGAACACAATTGAAGATCTTTTTAATGAAATCTGAGAGCTTTCTGTCCCTCCATAGACAGCCTTCGCAACTACCACTTTTAAGCCCCAGAAAGGTAGTAAAGACATCATTAAAGTAATCCATGTGACTCCAGTGGTTTAACCTCAATTTTATGAAGCGACACGAGTACTTTGTTTGGGCAAAAAACATAATTTACCATTTACAAAATATCAAAGGGACAGAAAGCCCTCAGATTTCATTAAAAAGATCTTCATTTGTGGTCTGAAGATGAATGAAAGTCTTATGGGTTTGGAACGACATGAGGGTGAGTAATTAATGACAGAATTTTCATTGAACTTTTTAAGTGAACCCTTAAAGCAACTGCTCTGTCCTAAATCTGTACTCCATCTGTGATATAAATATGTGATAATACACTACAGCTCAAAAGTTTGAGGTCAGTGATTTTTTTTTTTTTTTTTAAGAAAATTATTTTATTCAGCAAGGACACACATTCAATTGATCAAAAGTTTGAGTAAAAAAAAAAAAAAAAAAAAAAAAATTCGATTTCAAATAATGCTGTTCTTTAAAAAAAATCCTGAAAAAATTTCTTACAGCTTCCACAAAAACATTAAGATGGACAACTGTTTTCAACATTAATAATTATAAAATATGCTTCTTGAGAACCAAATCAGCATATTAGAATGATTTCTGAAGGATCATGTGACAATGAAGACTGTAATGATGCTGAAACATCAGTTCTGCCAACACAACACCTTGGTGAACAAAAGATTTCTTTCAAAAACATTAACTGACCCCAAACTTTTGAACGGTAGTGTAGCTAACTTTTATGACTGGAGCAGTAATTAAAATATTAGCTGTTTTTGTCAGTATCTTGTTGTGATTATGTAATCATAACTTTAAAAAAAAGCAGCAGATAAATGAAGTTAATCGTAAACACATACAACTGAAACGGAGTTACCTCATTGAAGATGGCTATATTCTCACACTGAAGGATCCTAGTTTTGTGAGTAAATCCTGCACCATAAACAAATGTTTTAAAATCGTAACATGGTATAAAGAATTGAAGTCTTGCATATAAAAGTTATGAAATATTAGTCCCTCAGTCATTCCCCACATAATGTACAAGTATTTAATATTTATTTAAAATATATTCCAAAAACAATTCTCCAATTGAATAGACAATATTTATCATATGGCAAACTACTTATTCCTCAATATCCAGCACTTACCTCTAAAAGACAACTCCACTTTTCTGTCATATTTCCCTGGCAGATTATATATCTTCTTTAAAATGACAGTGATAGACATGGCTGAGTGCTGCTGTGTTTCTGCGTCTTGTAATCCTGATCCACTGTTAGCTTTGAGTGCAGTTGGTCCTCATTGTTTAAGGTATAATTATGATGCTCCAATCTAACTTGAAATAAGTAGTAGACTGATAAATCCTCAATTAAGCCGCTTTCAAATATCCAATACACATGTGGCCTTCAAAAACATTGTCGGATTATATGATCCTACACCTTGAGGAACAGTGCTGGAATTCCATCTGAAGGAAAACTCCCTAGGCAGCGGAGGAGTTGGAATATTTACCTATGATAATTTAAGTTAACAGTAGAACAGTTCGTGAACTAAGGGCGTAATATGAGTATACAGGTGAACGGCTAGGCTCAGATCTGCCTTTAAGACTCTGTGACATCCTAATAAAAAGGGCAGTGGACACTGCATAAAGTGATTGAAATAATACAATGCCTTTTTGTTGCAGACATGACAAACTTCACATTCAAGGACTAAAAAAAAAAAAAAAACCCACAGAAACACGTGTTGTGTGTTAAGGCAATTTTATTCAGCATTTCTTCTTGACAGTTATAAAAAGTGTTGTAACTGAGCATTAATGGCTTCTAAAGAACTGAACAACATGTGTTGCTGTGTAAACATATTTCATGATTAGGAAAAACAATAGCAGGGAGAAAAACAACCATAATATGATTATAATCTTTAAATCATTAGATTAAAAAAAATATTTAAACGAGATAACGGTCCCATAAGGCTTTATGCGGCAAGAGCAAGCATACATATGACTAAATTCAATAGCTCTAATGGAGAAGTGCAGATTAACTTTACTGTGCAATTAAGGTGCAAACTTTTGTGTTAGATAAATCAAATTGCCACAACTTTAGTTATTCCAAATTAATATTTAAAATAATATTTGGCACCAACTACAACTTTTTAAAAAAAACACAACTGATAAGGCAGTTCTATGGTATCAAAGTCTACATAATGCCTTTATACCAGCATTTTTAAATTCAGTTCTACTTAAATTCATATAGAAAGACATGCAGTGATTTCTTTGGTAAGGTTCTAACTACTAATCATCTCTATTATGACAGCATGATTATGTATTGCAGCATAGTGGCTGAATGAGTTTAGTGATTCACTTTGCTCTGATAACTACTATAGCGCAGAAATTGCAGTGAATTACATAAACCAGCATTCCTGATTGATATCGCATACATTGGCATCAAAAAGCAGCGAAAACCCTAAAAGTGTTTTCAAATCTTGGCTTAAGGAAATCAAGGCATCTGTATCAAACAATTATAATAAAAAAAATATATGCAACAATACAGAAAAATATATCTGTAAAAAGGAATATTTATATAAACTATTTCAGTTGGAAAAGAATAATATGAGGAATCTAGGAAGATAAAAGAAATCTATGAAGGACTTAAAATGAAAATCGTTTGCATAATGTATAAAAAGGGACAATACAAATGGAATACAAGTGGTCTTTCGTAAGAGTCCAAAATGCTTTCTTTAACAGAGCTGCGGTTCCCTCTAGTGGTGATCTATATACTTAACTCCTAACTTTCATTTAGATACCTATGATTCAGTCTCCAGTGCAAACCTGTCTACTTGATCGGAGAAGGGGGGTTGACAGGAGGCAGATTTCTCATTTTAAAGTATGACACCAGCTGATTTGGCACTTCAGCTAGAACACTCTGAGCCAGCGCTTCTTTAGGAGCCTAAGGAGAAATTTAGATAAGAGAAATGCCATAAGTATTAACAGAGATGTAACTACAAAAAACACTAGATATGAATTTAAGAACTTCTAACCAGCATGTCATTTCTATTAAAATTTAAAGAGGCTCATACACTGGCAAACTGCTTGAAGGGCACGAACTGCACAATATCTCTGACCGCCGGCTCTCCAGTCACAGATTTGAGAACTCCGTTGTCCCCATCAAGAAACTCCATGGCCTTAAAGTCTGCCTCACCCACACCCACAATGATGATGGACATGGGAAGTTTGGAGCTGTTCACGATGGACTGCCTGGTCTGGTCGAGATCAGTGATCTCCCCATCAGTGATGATCAACAGCACAAAGTATTGCTATTTGAGTGAGAACGACATTAGACATACACAGTGCTAATGGACTGAAAATACCATGGTAGACCACAGATTAAATATGCACGAGCATCAAACCACATCCTGGGTTGGATGAGTAATTGCACTACAATAAAAGGTATGTGTTGGTGTTACTCACAGCTGCATTTGGTTGCTGGGCAGCTCCGGCTGCAATTCGGGCCACATGATTTATAATGGGAGAGAAGTTGGTAGGTCCATAGAGACGGACTTGAGGCAAAGCCACGCGGTATGCGTCCACAATACCTTGCACTCCTGCATGGTATAAAACATCAGCACATGTGACAAACATACTAGATTGTCTTTAAAGTCAGACAGTTACGTCACTGAAATTTTGTATGTAAATTTCAAACACTGGGACTCTTACCTTGGCAATATGGGCTATTGGGGTTGAAGTTCAATGGGAACTCATGGGATACCTAAGAAATTGTAAAAAGACACTTTTGTAAACTTAAATTATGATAACAACAACTAATAATGAATATGTATTGAGGACACCTATAATGTCTAACCTGGAAGTTTGGAGGCACTTGAGCACCAAATCCAAAGGCTGGGAAAAGTTTATCACTACAAGGGAACAGAACAAATATTGTATATAAAAGGACTTCCATGTACTGGTTCAAAAAAGTCTCTTATGCTCACCAAGGCTAAATGTATTTGATCAAAAATTCAGGAAAACTATTGGGGAAATATTACAACTTACAAGCTTATTTCTATTTTAATATATATTAGAATTTAATTTATTCCTGTGACGCAAAGCTGAATTTTGAGCAATCATTATACTAGTCGTCAGTGTCACATGATCCTTCAGAAATCATTCTAATATGCTGATTTGCATTCAAGAAACAATGTTATCAAAATTATCAATGTTGAAAACAGCTTAATATTTTGTGAAAGTGGTGATTATTATTATGATTTTTTTTTTTTTTCAGAATTCTTAGGCAAATACATAGTTCAAAATAACAAAATGAAAAAGAAATCTTTTGTAACATTATAAATGTCCTTACTGTCACTTTTGATCAATTGAATGCATCTTTGCTGAATAAAAGTATTGAATAGTAAACTTTTGAATGGTAGTGTATACATTTTCAAACAACTTTTATATTTCTATACTTTCCCTATGACAATTACAATGCACTATGGTGGAAAGTCTATGAACATAATCACGCTCTTACGTGTCATAGTCTTGGACTACCTGGCCAACGGACCAGATGGCTGACAGATACTGGTTCACACCATTAGGGCTCAGATAGTGAAGCGAATCAGGGGAGCGGGGGTCTCCATTAGAGCCAGTGAAGTCAATTCCCACCTAAAACCCAATGATTTTCACCACTGTTTTAGAGCTTAAACCATACAGCCTCAAATTTACAACCTAAATGTGATGTTCTGCATTATTCATTCATTACATCAGCATGCAAACAAATGCAGAAAAAAAACACCTGCTATCTGAAGCAATTATCGTGCCGTGACTGATCTTACCGTGAAGTTAATTTGGCAACCTCCCATCACATAATCCAGAAATGAATACTGGGTCTCAAGCTGAAAGACAGCGAGGAGATTATTTAGAGAATTATTTATTAATAATAGAATTATTGTAAATTATTGTAAAGAATTCTGCAATTTTCATGTGGAACAGATGAAGGTTGTTCGAACCTTGCAATACTTAATCCTGACGACCCCAGAGTTCTTATAACTCTTTTTCTTCTTTTGCTTCTCTGGATGAATGCAGTCAAACTCAACCTAAAAAAATGAAAACTTTCACTTATGCCCCACAATAAAACTCTCAGAAATTATGGAAGTGAACAGAATAGAAATTTATGTGAAATAGAGGAAATTTTCTACTTTTTACAAGTACAACAAGAAAGCCTGGGGCAGTGAAGGTGGAGTCTCACCGGGGAGCCATGAACTGCTTTCTGCAGATCTGACACATTAGTTTGAAACACACCAATGAGATCATGAGAGCCATCGCTATCATAATCAAAACAATGAACCTAAAACAAAAAGCCACGGACAGACAGACAGACAGATAGACAGACAGAAAGAGAAAGATGTTTAGAGAAGATTAACAGACATGCATCCTGCTCACCGCATTGTCTTTAGCCTCCATTAGTTTAGCAGCGGTGCAGGTGAACTCTCCTATCATGTCTGAGCTTGTGTCTTCATCCTTATCGTAACAAGTTACCTAGCAATTAGACAAAGCTTTAGTCTAAGGACTAGGACAACTGGAAATGCTGGCTGACGCCCCCTCTTTGCCCCCTCAAAACAGGTACATAATTATATTTTTATGATGCTATGCGTTCTTTCTTCTGATCTAACAGCTTCCTCCCAAAAAGGATTTTGTACAGGTTTTGTTAAAAAGTTGGGGGTCAGTTAGATTTTTTTTTTATTTTAAAGGAATAAATACTGATATTGAGCAAGGCTGCATTAAATTGATCAAAAATATCACTAAAGTCATTTACACTGAAAATAAATGTGTAGAACACTGTCTCTAATGATTTTGCTTGCTTGTTTGTTTGTTTTCTAACACCATGCCAGCATCTGTGACCATTTTCGTGGTGATTCATGGATTTACTGTAAAACTATATCAAGTTTTTACAATCTAAAACTGTATTTGGTTTAACTTTAATTTGTTTTCAAAAGCGTTAACTGAGTAAAAATGGTTTCCTCACAGGGTTAAAACTAGTACAATCTAATAAAACATGCTTCAGGGATAAAGGGTTTTGACAGAAAGAACATGTTGGTGCATCTTCTCCCAATATTAAAAACTTGTGTCATCCTGGAATGGCATATTAGGCAATGGGTATAAACACTGGCCCATCGGTTTGAAAATTGATAAAAACTTCTCACAACATTGGGGCTTTGTCTATAACGATAAATAATGTTTTAAAACCCTTTGTAGTTACCTTGATTGGTTTGTTCAGGTCACCACCACAGAATGTATGCAAGGAGACAGTAAACTTTTTCCAAGATGGATTCAAATTATTCTTGATGACCTATTGGTAACAGATCAAAGTCAACACAACCATCAGCAAACAAATGCAACTACCCATGAATTGTTTTGCATGCACAAATAGACTAATATTTGGTTCAATGAGTGTGTGAAAGTGGGTAAAAACCTCTGTCCTGTGAACTAGCTGCCATTTCCCATCTTCTTCTTGCTTGAAAAACTCCAAGAATGGATCAGACTTCCCAAACATATCCTGAAAATGAGAAGTGAATAGTGCAGCTTCCGTATAATACAAAACTGTATCATAACTGGCTTTTACCCTGAATACGGCAATGATTTGTGTGGTAAGCCAGCAGTGACATTTCAACATTTTCCCTGCTGCTTTTGCAGCAATAACTTATGAAGTACAAATCATAATTGGTTATAACAGGATGCAAGAACAGAGGATGATTATATCTACCTTTTTATCCAAATTTTTGGCCTCCACTTCCATCACAACAGCCCTGTTGTCCTTCACTTCATCTGCTGTAATCTGTACAAACCCAAAATACAACATTGCTAAATGTAAGAAACCTTTTGAATGGCAGAACTGTTGTAGAAAGGTGAAAAGATATGTTCACAAAAACGAAGAGCTAAATGATGGTATGCATCAATGACAAACTTTGCATAAATTCACATATGCAAATGTTACTATGCTCAAACAGAGGGCTTTGAGGTTTATCAAATAAAACAAATTATTAAATTCTTTGTCAAATAAAGATACCACAAATGAAAATGAACTGAATTATGATGCCAGTAAAACATTCATCAGGAAGATGTTAAAACCCTCATGTGACAAATTCCCATGATCTTTTACAAATGTTGCCATATTAGAAATATCATTGTGTTTATGAACACACCGTTATTGTGCCTTTCCCAGCTGGTTTTGCTGCCTTGAGCTGAAGGGGTCTGGTAATCTTCTTACTTGATACAATCTGTTGTAAAGTTTGGTGCATAAACAAAGCCATTATGTATATGTTATATTTGTTAATGAGGTACAGCATCACTAATTATCAGCACTGTTCTGCAGCAACTAGCACAAAACAGCATTTCACTGTATCACTATCCTCACAATACATACCTGACCAAGGGTGCATTCAAAGCCTCCCAGGTAGTCATCATCATTGAGGTCAACGGACTTGTTGTCAATGTCATAGACGCCAAACTTTAGTTTCTGCACCTTCTCAAAGTAGTAGTCAATGTGAAGTTTTGTGGAGAACTCTGGGTCCTGGCAATTCTTCACTCTCTCTGTGCGTTCTACCTGCAATCACCACATACATTCAGCAATGTGACAAGCAAATAAGGAAATTTGTATTTTTAATAAAAAGAAGCAATTTTATGTTGTTTTCTCCCCCTCTGCTGTACCAAACTGACTTCAATACTGAGGTACATACAGAACCATCATGTGTACATTACACCTCTAATATGTGTGTGTTTATATATATTATTTACAAGTACTTTAAATAATAAAATCACAGAAATTTCTAACTGTTTCAAAAGTGTTAATGGGGGTATCAGCAAACAGTGAATTTGCTGTGTGACTTCAGCAAGCTGTGACATTTTTCACCATCAAAACTGTTGCAGTGATACATTTCAGAGTGTCAGCAGCGGTTATATTATTATTATTATTATTTTTATTTTTTTTAAAAAAGAGGAAATTTAATTGCAGTTTTTGTTACAACGGCTGTTTGAGGGTTAATGTGTATACCTCTGTCCATTTGTCATCACCGACACTCTGCAGCAGAACACAGAGTGGATCAGATTTGGATCCAACATCTTTATCCAGAAGATTATTGCAAGAGATGGAGAGCTCGACTTTCGACACACACTGAGCGGCCATCTGAAAACCACAACAGACACAAAATTGTATAAAGTTCTTGCCTCGAGCTAAACTGCTTCAATGAATCATAACTGAAGCGTACACACGCGAGGAAGTGAAATTTGATTAAAGAAACGCAAAGGAAACGCAAAGGATCAAAATACACAGTAATAAAAAGCAATTAAAAATCCATATAAATAACCTTCGAATCATACATGCTCCGTTGTACAAAAATATGCGTTTTAAAATATAAAACACAAAAAATATGGCAAATGTTGTGTCCGAGGGCCTAAATATCAGTATTTGAGACTTTCAGACAGTCACGCCTTAAATGTGTTAACGCGATAAATATTATATTTCTGCATTGCTTAATGGCGCACTGCAAATCTAATACAGAAACCCCGCTACTATAAGATGAGCTAACAAATGCGACCGTGAAACTGAAAATATCATACCCTTAACAACTTTCAAACTGTAGAAATTGTGCTCGGAGAATCTCTGTCCCAAAACTGCTTACTACTACCGTCTACACCCTGACACGTTCATGTAATATAAAATGAGCAGGGTGGTGCCATTCAGTTCCTCTCTGGACGTGCAACGCTATTGGTCAGAACGCCAGATGAACTACGCTGCGATTGGTCAGGCGCCTGCCAATCACAGCACCAGCCCGCAGCACAGAGCAGAGTGCATGAAACCAACGTGAACGGAGTCATTACACAGACATTATATCCACAAACAATTCTAATTTTTACCAACGCCGTGAACTCATACTCATACTTAAAAATTAAAAACACGCGTGTAACGAATACTACCCACTTAATCTATAAACAATAGCGTTTCAGCGTAATAACAGCTGAATAATTAACATATGTCTGCATGAGTTCATAATACTTTCACGTACACCCAACAATGCAGCAATCAATCAGAAGCTTTACATGTGTTACGCATTCTACCAGCTTGTCAGTTTCATCTGTAGTTCCACAGCACAGTAACTAGTCTCGAATGTTTAAGAGCAACCTGTCGTAGCAACTGGGTTAAAAAAAAACTGAGCAGAGGCAGAGCGTGCTTGCCTTGACCGCTTTGTCTCCATGGTAACAGATTCCACAACTGGGCCAAATCATTTACAAAAAAGCAAACAAACACTACAGAAGAAATTCCTATATTACTCCGTTGTACCATAATTGTTGGCTAATCTGTCCTTAAAGAGTGACAAATTAGTGGCCTTCTTTCTTTCTTGATAATGCAGTGCAATCAAAATATAAAACGCATAATAGTCCTTTAATGTCTAAAAAAGCGTTACTTCTTAAAGGGACAGTTCACCCAAAAATGAAAATTCTGTCATCATTTACTCACCCTCAAGTTGTTCCAAACCTGTATGATTATTTTTCTTCTGCTGAACATAAAAGATATTTTGAAGAATGTTGGTAACCAAACAGTTGATGGGCCCCATTGACTTCCATAGTATGAAATACTAATGTGGTCCAATTGTTAACCCATATTCTTCAAAATATCTTCTTTTGTGTTCAGCAGAAGAAAGAAATTCATACAGATTTAAAACAAATTGAGGGTGAGTAAATAGTGACAGAATTTTCATTTTGGGGGGAACTATCCCTTTAAAATCAATCTCACCAATTCAATCACCACAACAAAGCAATGTTATAACGGTTGTGTAGCTACACAACTTATAGAAACAATATTTCAATTACATACCTCCACATTTTTTTAAATATTGCAAATATAATTTTCCAGAATTAAAGTGGCAATGTATAACATTTTATTCCTCAAAACAAAGATGACTCTTCAAATAAAGCAGCTTCAAATATGTCCCCACATTTCCCCCCCTACAATGCATTCCTTAAAAACATTAGCAAAAAATAATAAATCTGGTAGAAAATCCAATGCTCACAGGTAGTTTATAGCAATACTAATGTCTATGATTACAACTTACCTGAACATTAATATGTTAATCAGGAATCAAGCCTCAGCGTCAAAAATGCACAACGTAAAATATGCAGTCCACAAAGCTTGAGAACCACTCGAGAATGCGAAACGGGCAGAAATGCACTCAATTCATCATGAATTTAATTCTAAAGCATTTCACAACACCAAAAGTACAAAAGCTCAACCCAAATAAAAAACCTTGCATAAATAACTGTGAACTTGTGTGCTTCTGAACAGGCCCAGCGCAAGCAGATTCAAAGCATCAAAGAACAGCGTTTGAGAGCAATCTCACTTGACCTGCTTTAAAGAAATGCATTGAGAATGTGCAGAATTCTTTGAAAACAAAAAAACAGTTGCTAGAGAGAAATGACAAGCATGTGCTACTTGAAAAATCTTTTATGCAGCATATCATCATTTGCCATCATAATCCACAGCCAAAACAATGAAACTATTTCATGCGCTTCTCAGTGCAGTTTGCATGAGAGTTGATCATTCAGTTTTATATCAGAACAGTTCAAAAACAGCCAAATTCAAATATGTGTTCCTCTTTAATGTTTCATATAGAGACACTGCATTGTTAAAAATCCATCTGTGGCACAACTGGGGCAGAATTTCATAAGTTTTTGATCCACACATTAAGAGATGTTTTGGGTAATGCTTCAGGCATAAGAGGGCACTAAATTTATGCTGTGCATTTCAACAAAATCCAAACTAAAATAACTACTAGATCATTTATTTTCCTGACACATCAGATATTTTTTCACTCTAAAAGACAACACAGTACAAAGCTTTTACCAGAGATGCTTATGTGTGGTAGCAGAAAATATTAAATTTAAAATGAGAGCCTTCTCATTTTTAATGTAAAAAAAAAAAAAAAAAAAATTTAGATAAAGCATTGTGAGAAAAGGTCAATGCTACAATATTATAAAGAGTCTTAAGCAACAAGCAAAAGATCAGAGCTAGAGTCACATCTTTAGAAGACATTTGATGGGGAGGGGGAGATATTAAAAATATAAATATGCAGTTCAATAGGGGAAACAAGGAAGTCACAGCAAAACATTTTATTGTTCATATTTGAACTGAAAGAAACAGAAGGACAGGAGAGAATACAATACCTTTAAGTGTCATCATTTCAGGAATGGCATTTTATTGACAAAATAGTTCAGCTGGAAAGTATTTACAAGAGAAAAAGCGCTGGAACGTCAAAATAAACTAAGTATAACAACTGATCCATTTCAGCAACACTTTAAAAAAAGCCAGACATCCAAAAAAAGGAAGCTATCATCAAACACCACAGCAACACATTGTGAAGAGAGCTAAGCAAAGAGAGTAAAATGCTTTCATATACATAATATTACAATGCCGCACTTGCTTCACATCCCGCTTATTGTTTACAGTGAAGTACTGGTTTGACATCAGGTTTTTCCAATGTGACAGCAACATATTGATAAAGACACTGCATTTGCATTTTATTGACAGAAAAAAGAGAGCAAACATTATAACTGAAATGTAGACGTGTATTTAGCACACAATGCATGGCAGCACGTTTTTTTTTTTTTTTTACCTCAGAATGACATGCGTAGATGCAGCATGGAGTTTATACAGGTGTAAAACTTAAGCAGCGATACCAAACAATGAGGAACTAACCTCCTCCAATGCTATTAGGCTCTATTGAAAATACCACTATAAAGATGCCCCTTTTTCAGATCTGCAAATGTGAACTAAAAAAATTATTGTCCTGAATTCTTAAACAATGCTGTTGAGAAGAATTAAAAATAAACATTGTCTTTCTTCAATTGTCATGCTTCATGTCACTACAATCTTGGATACATAATGTGTCCAGGGAAAAAAAAACAACAAAAAAAAAACTAATACTTGTCAGTTTCTTCTTCTGTACATAAAAACATCCAGATTAATTTTCAGAAAACCGTGTCAAAAGAAAACATACTTTGCAATGACAAAAATCATCGTTTTCATCCCAAAGTGATCTTAACTTTCCTTGCCCCAATAGGCCTATCATTCAGGTCCATTACAGCAGCCATTGCTTCATCATGGGAGTCAAAAGCAACCATCGCTTCCCCATTGGGCAAACCTTTCTCATTGAATTGCAAGCATACAGAACCAGGCAACACTTGATAGCCATAGAAGAAATCGATGATCTCATCAACAGTCACAGTAAAGGGCATGTTTTGAATTTTGACAATGGTGGGCCGTGAATTACCTGGACCACTGGTTGGTCCTCTAAGACTCTCAGAAGCTGGCCTCTGACCTTGGTTCCCTCCGTGATTTTGGCCGACTGGTTTACGAGAAGATCCATTATCAAACGATGGAATGCCCCTTAAAGGCTCTGGCGCACCAAAGCCAGAAGGTGCGCTGGGTCTGAAACCAGGGTGCTCTAGAACAGGACCGGGCATAGGTCCTCCAACCATTGGCGGGGGAATGCCTAGCGAGACGTCACCTAAAGCAGCACCAAGTGGCGGCAAAGGCGGTGGACCTGCCAGTCCGTTACCTGGGGCAACAAACGGGTTGACAAAAGGGGGACCGTTGCCAAGGGTCCCTACAGCATTTCTCAGAAAACTGAACTCGTCGCCTGTCATTCCAGGAAAAGCATGAGGCACTTGGGGAACCTGGGCCTGGGGCTGAATGTGTGCATGGGAATGGGCATGGGAATTTCCTAGGGATTTCTGGCCTCTCTTTGCTTGTGGAGGAGGATTTCTCTCAACTTCCTTCATCTGCTCGAATGTTACCAAATGAACGAAAGCATCCCTGCCATTCAGTTTTTGCCTATGGAGTCTCTCTGCTTTAAGTGCATCCTCATCAGACTTAAACTGCACAATAGCCTGGCCAAGACCATTACCATTTGCATCAACTAGCACCTTAAGACTTTCCTCAAACAATTGAATGCCATCAAGAAAAAGACGGACATCTTTTTTTGTCACGTTATAAGGAATATTGGTTATGTGAGCACAATTCTTGGCACTCTTTCCTCCCGAGCTATTCTTCTGATCGCCCTGGGAACCCTGCATTCGTTTGCGGATGGTGTCTATCTTTTCATACATGTTTTTCTTTGTGATCGGATGCACCTGAATAAACCGACTACCCATGTACTGCATATGGCATCCAAGAGCAGCTTTGTAGTCAGCTTCATTCCTAAACTCCACAAATCCCTCACCGGTTGCCCTACCATTGGGCCCGTACGCAATGTAAATGCTATCTTCAACAATGTCAAGATTTTTGAAAAACTCAAAGATCTGCTTGTTTTCGGCTTCATACGGGAGTCCTTTCAAATACACACAGAATTCTAGTTTGTGGGGAGATCGGGATCTGGCTCGCTCACGGCCAGAGGGTGGTGGCGAATTGGTGTTTCTGCGATGATGGCGACTGTGTTCGGCGTCACCACCTGCTTTAGACTGTCCTGCGCTCTCTCTCCACTGTCGCTCTGTAGCTGGAGAAATCTCAACGTATCTTTGGCCTACCATTCCAGCATTTCTTTTCAGAGCTTCAAAAGACTCTTGAGGTGAGAAAAACTTAACCAATGCCCTGCCGTTGTTTCTACCCAGGTGGTCTTTGAGTAAACGAACAGACTCAATCCCAAGTCCCTGGAAGAAATCTCTGACTTCACTTTCAGTGACTGAAAAGGGAAGGCCGTGTAGATGAACGTAAAACTCATCAGGGTTTGTCGCTGCTGATTTCAAGTGAGGTTGGAGGTTAAGGGGGTTTAGAGGGTTTAGGGGATTCAGGAACATTGGATTGTGATTTCCGAGAGACAGTGGACCAGAGGCAGCTAAACCACCAGCTACAGGGCCGACTGGGGGAGGGACACCCGGATTGAATGGAGGAAGTGCAGGTAGGTGCGGCATGTGTGCAATGGGAGGGACCGGAGGCACTGACGTTAGCGGATTAACAGCAGGTACTGGTGGCAATGTGGATACTGGCGGTGGTACTGGTATTGGGGGCATCGGTGGTAGAGTTGGCATGGTGGGCAAGGGAGGTATTGGGGGAGGTACAGAGTTCAAGGATGACATTGCCGTTGTCATTGTGGACCCCAAACTAAGACTCGGGCTGCTAAAATTATTAAAGTTTGGGGGCATGTTTCCCATGGTAGTGGTTGAAAAGGTAGGGACAGTCTTGTTGCTTACAGGCTCGTGTGTTGACACTGCTGTGGTGGCTGTAGTTGAAGTTGTGTTACTAAAACCTTGTGCTGTGGTTGCCAAGTTGCCCCTTCCACTTCCACCAGCACTAACTGGTGGACCCGGCCTACTGCCATTTCCTGTGGCAACCTCGGCACTGCCGGTTTCAAAGCGCCTACGGCTCAGCTCAATCATGTTTTGCATTTCTGTTTTGCTACTCAGTAACAGAGACACCTTGGAACCTTTGATCGACCCCCCTGTGCGCATCATTCCAAGCCTTGCATCTTCATCTGTGGCGAACACGATAAAAGCCTCACCGTGTTCACCCCCTACAATATGCACACCACCATCCGGGATGGTCAATCCAGAGAAGAAATGGCGTATGTCCATTGTCCCAGCCACAATGGGGAGACCCTGCAAACGGATGACCACAGCCATGCTGAGGTGCAACAACACACACCTGTAGATGAAAGAAGGCAACGACTGTCAGGCTATGGTAAAAGGCAAAAAGATAACACAGAGAACCAATATACAAACCACAAGAAGACAATTAACAGCAAGACCAAAAATTATGTGAGAAACATTATGACAACAGCAGAATAAATTGCGCATGAATTATCACAGCAAAGCCCATATGAAACAAAGATTCTTAACTCATCACACTGTTTAATGGCTTTGGAGTCATAGCCAAAGCATACTAGCATTCTGCATTTCACTTTATATAGGATGCAACAATTTAGTATGAGATCAAATCAGAAGAAAGCATGACTAATGAAATCAGCTGAACTAACCTTTTCAAACAACAGCAATTTTCAAAATGCATTTAAAACACTTAATCTTGAAACACTACATACCCAGATCACTACATAAAACTATGTAAAACACGCCAATTGCCTGAGTTTAACTGAGAATTGAAGTCACAATCTTCAAATATGACAAAAGGTTGACAACACTATTACTGTTATTTTGTATTTAGCAAATGTAGCCCAGTGGTTTTTAAACCTGGTCCTGAGGACCCACAGCACTGCACATTTTTATATATCTGACACATATCATTTTTATATTATCTGACACAATCAGTTCAGTTCATTGAGCTTTCTCCTAATGAGCTAATGATCTGAATCGGGTGTTTCAAATATAGGATACATAAAAAAAGCAGTGGCTGTGGGTCCAGGACTGAAAACCACTGGTGTAGCTTATTCTACACAGTCCTTGGCTTGAAGATTGCGGACCACAGGGTTCCCACACCTTTTGACCAATGAATTTTCATGGCTTTGCAAGATGCCTGTGATTTAACATTTTTAAAAATCTTTTAAAAGTTGTAAAATAAATACAATTAGAGATTGACTTTACAAAAAACCCTTAGCTGATGAATTATTTAGGAGATAAGCAGAACCAGAAAAGGCTTGTATTCCATGACTTTAACATTTTTATTTTCTTAACTTTTCCAGGAGGTAGGTAAAATTCCCCTTACATTTCCAGGTTTTTAACAACTGTGGGAAAATTAAATTAGCTTTTTAACATTTTACTGTAGCCAGTAAAATGTCCCCCAAAACATAAATAGCACTGTAAAAATGAGAATTGCATTGTAGATAGTCAACCATTCACAAAGAATCCGTATAGCATTGATATATTGCTCGAGACAACAAATCATGAAGCCACATTTCTAAATTCATTAATTTTTCTACCACTCTTTTAGATAATTAAAAATAAAGCTGACCAAATATTTCTAAGTTTAGTGGATCCCTCAAATGCTTACCTGTATTAAAAGTGCTGCTTCGTTACAAGATGCACAGGATACCCAAGCCAATCCTGACGGCAATCATTTAAAATCAATTCTCGACTGTAATAAAAAGAATAAATGGAAGGAAATATATGTAAACAGCATTAGAACAAGCATACGTGTCTCCAAGAAAACCATCCAGCCATTTCCAGCCCATTTAGTAACATTCTGGTACAGCAAAACAATAAATTGAATCACCACTTGTGCACATCAGAAGTTGGCCAGCTGCTTCGCAAAAGCCATACCATTAAAATTGGTCTTAGAAAACATGAATGTCATGTATTTCTTGAACCCCAGCAAACATTCATACTTAACAGCAAAGCATCAAAATACAGGAACATTTCTAAACATTTTGTAGCATATTAAGCTAGAAAAACAGATTGTGACCTTGCATAGAGTGAAGATAAAATCTGTTATATGTTGGTTTGTGAGCAATGTGTAAGAAAGGTAATTAGAGAACATCTCTAAAGACATCTAGCTTGTCTCATCCTTACTCATGTATTTCTAATCTGCAAATTGGTAACCTGTAAACATACAGAAAATCAGAAAAAAAGGCCAGGTAGACACTAAAAACAGTACAACCACTGTAAATCTTTAGAAGCCTTTCTTCAGTATCACTACAAAAAAAAGTGAAATTTACACTCCACTTAGTCCAAGACACATAAAGGGATGGTTTACCCCAAAATGAAAATGTTGTCATCTACTCAACCTTAATGTTGTTCCAAACTTATAAATGTAGATATTTAGGCCTATACATTATTCTTTCAACAGTTTTGTCAATATTTTGGGAGTCAATGCAACCAAATACTTGCAACAAACCATGCTTCAAAAAGTACAAAAATAGATTGTAAAAGTAATCCAGTTTAATAGAGTGATTTAATCCAAGTGTTCTGACAAGATTGCTTTAAGTAAACACATTTATTTTAATAATTTGAAGATGAATGAAAGTCTTGTGTTAGGGTGAGAAATAATGACAGAATTTTCATTTTTTTGGTTGACTGTTCAAATAGGAAGAGAAGTATTTGATCACCTACCACCAGAAAATCACAAAAACTAGGTTAGTTGAATAAAACAGTTTCTTCAGACCAAAATGAGCGACAATCTCCAACGTTCTGCTTCATAAGGTTAATACAAGTTATATAATGTTAAGAGACTTAAACCAATAGTGGAAACCAGGTCACATAATCAGAGGCCAATAACCATGTGAACATAAACCTGAATGCATGTAGGCCAAAAACAGGTTGTAACTACTAACAACCAAATAATTAAAGTATGACATCAAGGCTGTTAATTGCACTTTAAAAACGTTGCATAAAAACCTTAACTAGGAGATTTTCATTGCAGCAACACTTTTCCACGTAAAATCAAACACTCCAATGTCACCATAAACGACCTTTTAAAAAAAAAAAAAAAGTACAATTTTTTGCTTATGCTGAAATACGACTAAGTGTCTACAAACTTGATACAACATCGAATATGAAATGAGCTTCAGCCAAGAAACATTGCAAATTGTGTCAAATAGAGCTATTTTGCACGTTTGCAACTTGCTTTAGCTGGAACAAACACTGAAATAAAAGAGCGAATCATACCAATAGAAACAGAAAGGTATGTAATGCCGTTCAAGAAAAGCTCTGAAAACACAGCACTCTTTGATTTTTTTTTTTTAAATAAAATGATCTAGGTAAATAGAGTTTAACAATAACATCCATGGTATGGCGTCATCAGCCATTCAAACCTCAAAACCAGAGAGATGACAAAATGGCGCCGTCTGTATTTACCAGCGCAAATGGACTGATGCTGTCCACAACAGAAACAAAGCTCGCTGCTATTTTCTCAATACTTCATATCAACACAGCACGTTTTAGAAATATGAAAACAACACCCACTGCACGGAAAGGAAGAGATGCCTGGCTAGCGTTTAAAGAAAACTATGTCGTTTGCTTGCAGCTCACAACCACCCTGCCTTCCATTAAGCGTATAAAACCACTGCATTTTTGCAAATGTCGAGTGTTGTGTATGGCTACATGAAATACATTGTGTGGATTGATGTACTTTGTATATTCTTACCGAAATTATTTGTCTTAACTGATCTTTTTAAAATAATAAAGACGAGGCGCTTCAGTTATCTTCTTCCACCTCTTGTTCGTCAGCGTCTTGTCGTGCTCAATCTGTTCAGCAACGAGACTGGAAAGAGAACGACGGCGCTTGCGCTCATGTAAGCCAATCAGTAAACGGTGTGGTAGGCGGGTCTGGACTTCGAAAGCCCAGAACTGGATGGATGGATGGATGGATGGATGAATGAATGAATGAATGAATAGATAGATAGATAGATAGGAATTACACAGTAGAAATAAAATATAACAATAATAGCCTATAAGAAAACAAAAATGTAAATAATGCAATATAATACAGTAGTATATATATATAGGGATATATATATATATATATATATATATATATATATATACACACACACACACTACTGTATTATATTGCATTATTTACATTTATACATATATATAATTGGTTAAAAATACTATAGTAATTTATAGTAAATACTATGTTTTTGAACCATACTATAGTAAAGTACTTGAATGAATTTGTTGTGGTAATTCTATTGTTGCTGTGGTAATATAACAACTATAGTAATATAAACAAATTACTTTACCCACTACTGTACTAAGTTTTCTACAACTATAGGGTATATTATACTACAATACACTACAGTTTACTGTAGTAAAAACTAAAGTATTCTACAGTATTTATTACAGTTTATCAGTTCACTGTAGTTAATACTACAGTGCATACTGTAGCATTCATTAACAAAGTGTTGTAAATGCTATAATATATAGAGTATACTACAATTTACTATAGTATGATTCAAAAACACTATAGTATTTACTATAAATTACTATAGTATTTTTTCATGTTATTTACAAGTGTACAGTTTAGGATGTAATCTATTTTCAAACGGATTAATTGGAGACTTTTATTTTGACACAGTCTCACTCAGTAGAGGAAGTACTCACTTAGTTTACTTCCTGTTCTAAACGCATGTGGGAAGTCCACGCGGATAGTTGTTGGCCTGTTCTCACCTACTTTTGTCTTGGTTTATGAGCTATACAATATTTGTGAACTGCTCGAATATTTAGATAATAAGATCAAGCAGTAATTTTTATAACCCGATGACAGCATGGTCCGGACAAGAAGGTTAGTAGTATACTACAATGCGTCGTCGTTTCTGCTTGTAGTAGCACTTTGATCATACAGAGCACATCAGTTCTTTAAACACACACACACACACACACACACACACACACACACACACTAAACAAGTTAGTTTATTGTATTCTACATCGTTTTTACTAACAAATTGTATAAATAGACACGAGACAGGGCAGACTTTTGAAAACCTGCACTAAATGTTGGTGCAAATAGATATAATTTAGGTCTTTTTAATTTAATTATTACATTGTAATCATTTTACAAATGCATTTTTTTATTTCAAAGGGTAGTAAAAAAGCCTAGAGCAAAGAAGCAACAGGAATATGACAGTGATGACCCTGAAGCTGAAGCCATTCCAGATAAGGTATTTGTTTGTTTGTTTGTTTGTTTAGGTATTATTGTGGCATTCTGGATGTAAACATGTTTGTGTTTTCTCATCAGAAATCGTCAGCATATGTGGAGGATAAAATAGATGAATTCCACAATGAAAAAATCTCAGTGAGTTATATTTTCTTCATGTTCTTTATGCATGAACAGTCGTGATATATATATCATGATATATCCTTGTACATATTAAACGTTTGACTTTGGTCTGTAGAATCTCTTGGCTCGAGGGGTGCAGGAAGACAGTGATGAAGAGGATGAAGATAAAGCTGTAAGCAAATGAAATCATTGCAGAACAATTGATAACTGGTAGCATGACTTTAAAGGCTTTTTATTGGTTGTAATAGTGTGAACTTTTATGTTTTTTTTTTTTGTTTTTTTTTAGGAGGAGGTCATGCCCCTGACACTTTCTGACTCTGAGAATGAAGATGATGAAGAAGAGGAGGAAGTGCAAGAAAAGGATAATGAAGAGGAGACAGACATGGAGAGTGACCTGGAAGGACAGAAAGATGATGGTAATGTGCTTTAAAGATATTCCAAATATAACTGTTTATGTGTTTTACACTACAGTGTACTTTACAAAACATTTTCAAGAATATTCAATCATATAAAAGTATTTTATTGCCCTGCACAGAGATGTTCAAGGCATTGTCTCTGACACTTCCATTTCAATTCTTACAGATCTTCCAAATGACATGGCTTGGGGAGACAAAAAGAAGATTTTTTATAATTCTGATTATGTCACTAAAAGTAAGCATTTTTCATTTTACCTACATATGTATGACATATTATAGCTTTATATTATTATGCAATGTATAATATGTACATATTATAGCATGTTTGATTTGTATATTTTGCAGAGGGAAAATCTCTTGAAGAGATTGAGGCAGAAGACAAAGAAGAGGAAGAGGAGGCCAAAAACATTCAAAGGAGATTGGCAGCCAACCTAAGCGAGGAAGACTACGATCTAAACCTGCTTGAGGTACTACAATTCTTTTTTTTTTCTAAAGACATCAGCAGAGTTCAGGTGTTTGCATCATATATCTCCATCTTTGTACTTTCCTGTGGTTTATTAGGAGTTTGCAGCAAAGGCTGAAGAGGAGAAGGAGGTTGAAAAAGAGGAAAGGATTGTGAAAGATTTGAAGACCATGTCACAGAAGGAAAAGCTCAAACTGCTGAAGAAAGAATCACCAGAGTTTTTGGAACTTATTCAGGACTTCAAAGTAAAGGTAAATGCTTGCAGGAATGACATTTATGTGGCCTTTTTGCATTGCTATAAAGGGTTTTCCCTCGGTGCTGTTGTATTTCTAAATTTGAGTATTTTTTTGTATACTCAGCTTACAGAATTGAGGGATGAAGTTCAGCCCCTTGTGGAAATGGTCAAAAATGGACGGATTCCTCCTGGAAAGGTGAGTTAAATCTACATAATTATAGCTGTAAATGGACTATTATTCAAGTTTTATGTAATTATTCTTTAAAATTGACTCATTTTATTTCTTCTTTGTATCCTTTCCATCCTCTAGGGTGCAAAATACCTCATTATGAAACAGCAACTTTATCTTAAGTAAGCCTTACCTATATCATATTATAAACTCTAATTCTGTGAGTGATTGCAGTATGTATATTATATAACTCTATCATTCAAAAGTTTGAGGTCAGTAAGATTTTTGAAATGCAAGGATGCATTAAAATGCTGTTCTTTCAAACTTTCAATTAATCAAAGAATCCTGAAAAAGAATATCACAGTTTCCACAAAAACTATTAAGCAGCACAACTGCCATCACAGGAGTAAATTACATTTTAAAAATATAATAAAATAGATTTATTATTTTAAATTGTAATAATATTTCACAATATTACCAGGGATGCACCGATAATGATTTTTCATAGCCAATTCCGATTGACAAATTTTTTATGAGAAAACTGGCTGATTCTGATAACGGTTGCTGATTTTTTTTTTTTTTTTTTTTTTTTAATAAGCAAATTGATTTGATACTTATTTGCTCTATTACAGGCCAGACTGGCCTTAAATGAACATTATCTGTAACCATTTGAAATTAGAGGCAAAAACTGCATTTTAATCATGATCCAAACAAAGATGCTACACACATATAACATTTGATTTAAATTAGATCTTTTTAAAATTCAAAGCAAAAACAGCATGGTCTGACTTTAGCTTTGTGAAATTATGCTACATAAAACATACCTGCACAAGCGTGGGTATCTATCTGCAGGTCGGAGTAATGGCCATGCTGAAAGGTAGTGGGTGTGTCGAAAGGTCTTTACAGTTGGTTGCGAAAGCTGCCCGTTGGGGTAGGGTTAGGGGTTAGTTTCTGTTGTTGCATTGTATACCTTCTGGAACACCCCTACCTTACAGAACACCCATTACTCCAACCTGCAGATATCCCAGTCCCGCTGACTGTAAACAAAGCAGCACTGCGCTTCTAAACACTACTTTATTAGGCATTATACAGAGGAAAGAGTGAAAGAAAAAGCAATCAACTTTTCTGAAGACAGTCAGTCCTTTCAGAGATACGTTCATATAAACTCCCACCCTGTATTCAATATTTATATATTTTTTAAATATTTCAAGCATCGCAAACAGTGAGCTTGCTTTGCCTAGTATAATATTTTCTCTGCTGCCGCGTCTGTGCTCTCCTCTCCTCTCTTCTCCTCTTCGTGTCTGCCTTCAGCATGTCCCGTCTCTGGCCTGTGTTAACATTCTGTCTGCAAACTTTGTAATATTTCCACACAAGACATTTTGGTAAAATTGCAATGCAGTTTTTGTGCAAGTACGGAACAGAGATCAGCCAAAATATACCAAAAAAACAGTTGATAGCTGAACAGCGCTCTCTTCCACTCTCATTACCCACAACTGAGGTGCCCTTGAGCAAGGCACCTAACCCCCAATTGATCCCCAGGCACTGCAGTAAAAATGGCTGCCCACTGCTCCAGGTGTGTTCACGTGTGTGTGTGCACTTGGATGGGTGAAATGCAGAGCACAAATTCCGAGTATGGGACACCATACTTGGCTACATGTCACTTCACTTTATTACCGTTTTACTGTATTTTTGGTCAAATAAATGCAGCTTTGGTTAGCATAAGAAACTTCTCTCAAAAATCGTACCGAACCCAAACTTCTGAACAATAGTGCAGTTCTATTTTTCATTATGAATATTCCCTTCTTTCCAGCTATTGCACAAACATTAGTTTTTATTTGGTTCTAAAAGCTAAGAGAATTCCAGCACATAACCATCCTGTGATTGAGAGATTGCTTACCTACAGAAATGTAAGTATAATCAAATTTACACTTTTTCTTTTTAAATCACAGGTATTCATTACAAATTAAATTTAATTAAATTTAAGACTTCATCTCATTATCACTTTCACAGCTGATAAATGAACTAGGAGCAGTAGATGCTAGACTGGCTCCTGAATTGAGGCAGCTTCTCTCTGGAGAAAAGCAAGACAAAACTGCGAGGAGATCAGCGGGCAGCAAACATACCAAAGTATTTACTTTTCCCTTTTAATTTATGTCAGTATTAGCACTGGCTCTATTTTTGCTGAGTTTGACGTGTCTTTATTTCAGGTATCAGAAGAGACCGAGTTGGTGGAAGCAGAGGAGTCAGATTTGGATGAGGAAGCGAATCTGCGCTTCTACAATGCCATGGCGGAGAGGCAGAAACTCAAGAGGAAACCGATCGAGGATGGGTGAGTTCATTTACAACATTTAGCCCTTGTGGTTTGTCATAAATAATGTTTCGGAAACCTTACTGTTACTGACTGCATTACTAGATTGGTGGTGGAGGAGGAAGGGATGGAGCAAAATGCTAAAAGAGGGATCACCTATCAGGTGAGGTGTTGTGGTTAATATGCCTTCAACTCGTCTCATAGCCAAACAACTTTTCAAAAATCTTTAGCAATGACTGACCTGAAAGTCAGTAATTTTCCAATACATTTAAACAATATTACGGAGAGTGTTATCATATTCACATCATATGTTTTGTTAAAGATGTCCAAGAACAAAGGGCTCACACCCAAGAGGAAGAAGATTGACCGGAATCCCAGAGTCAAACACAGAGAGAAGTTCAGACGTGCCCAGATTCGTCGCAAGGGTCAGGTAAGTGTCATAGAATTCATTTGTGTAATTCACTTTCATTTGTAAATCACTATCCAAAACAGACACTGATTACAGATTGTTTGTGTCAGGTTCGTGAGGTGCGGCGCGAGGAGACGAGATACAGTGGAGAATGGTCTGGTATTCGTGCTGGAGTTAAGAGGAGCATCAAACTCAAGTGATCAATCTACAGATGATACTCATCCTAGCTTGAATGTTATATTAAAATGGACTTTCTTTGGTGTTTGTTTATGCTTAGTATCCCAGATATCAACAGATGGAAATGACATGTTTTATACAACAGCTCAAATTTCGAATGAAATAAAATCTCGAGTTCAAAAGTTCTGATTTTGCTTTTCAAAACTGTTGTCATATTCAGAAAATGTACTTCAAAAGTACTTTATTGCAGAAACATTTTTATACATTTATAATTATTTAAAATGTAATTTACATTAGCAGCTGTTAAAGTGTGATTTGTTGCAGAGACTCAAAGTTGATTAATAAGAACAGAATTACTAGATACTAGGCAAAGGCAAGTTTAGGATGATAGCTAGTGAAGCATATATTTATATCATTTTATTTTTAAACTATGATTAAAGGCCAAAGAATGTAGCTAAAATAATGTTAGTACAGAACATTAATATAAAGGAAATTATTAGATCTGTAATAAGAAACTGAATTTCACAACAGAGAAGTTTCCAAACTTGCAGACGTCAAAGTTTCAGGATAAGCTTCTCTGTCCAAATTTGAACCATAATCGTTACAAGACAACAAAAAACATCCCACATCTGCCTGAAAAAGCAACTTGAGCCTACATGCTATGAAATCACAGCAAGGTTTTTCATACTTGAGACATAAATTGACTGTGTGCTGCAGTCAGATTACTGACAATCCTGTCCTCAATCTCTACCTCTTTCTGCACTTCCTCATCTGTGAGGACCAGCTCGTGTTGCGTGTCTTTGGTGACCACAACCACATAACCACGGCGTGTGTCGAGAACATTTGCGACCACTGCCTGGTGGTTGTACGTTTCTAAGGCACGGCGTGCTCGCTCCAAAAGGATGGAGGGGTCTGTTTCCAGCTTGAAAGAGATGACAAATGCCTGAGGTGCCCAGTCCTTCACCAATGGGGACAGCATCTTGGGAACCATCTTCATGCTTATCTAAACATAAACAAACAGATGAATGACTTGTCATGTTATATGGAGCAAAATGAACTAAATGTAGACAATCACAGGGGTTTTCTGCAAGGGAGTGCTTGGAAAAGTTTAGAGAAAAGCAGTGTAAAAGAATGAATGAATACAGAGATTAAAATTAATTTAAATAAATAATACATCAAACAGTACAGTATTATAGTGAGTAGAAAGAATTAAAGTGTTAGTTCACCAAAAAAAATAAATTCCTGTCATTAATTACTCACCCTCATGTCGTTCCAAACCCGTAAAACCTTCGTTCATCTTCGGAACACAAATTAAGATATTTTTGATGATCTCCCATAGAAAGCAATGAAATTACCACATTCAAGGTCCAGAAAAGTAGTAAACACATCGTTAAAATAGTCAACGTAGAACACAGAAGCTCTGTAATGTGTCTTCAACGTAAACTGTGTAGGAGACTGACAGGGAAGAGAAGAAATTTTTGAATAAAGTTGTTATTTTTGTTTTGTTTTTGCACACAAAAAGTATTCTCGTCACTTCATAACATTAAGGTTGAACCACTGTAGTCACACTGACTATTTTAACCATGTCTTTACTACTTTACTGGGCCTTGAATGTGGTAATTTCGTTGCTTTCTATGGGAGATAAAAACCTCTCGGATTTAATCAAAAATATCTTAATTTGTGTTCCGAAGATGAACGAAGGTCTTGTGGGTTTGGAACGACATGAGGGACAGTACTTAATGACGTAAATTTCATTTTTGGGTGAACTAACCCTTTAATAATGTAATGTACTAAAACTAAATATTTTCCATATAATATTTTATGTTTATAATTTTTTTTTAACATAAATTGGGTCTTTATCCATTATATATAGCTGAATTTCAAATTTTAGAATGGGGGGTCCCTTGCACAAGGATAATATTTGGCGACTTAGGCTTCTAAAAGATTGAAAACCCATGGCCTAGCAGACTGAATTAATATTTGTATTTTTTATACACCTGAAGTGGCCCATTAGATGACTGAATTTTATGTTCTGGCATTTCAGATGCTGGGATGTAGAAATCAGAAACAGCAGCAGCCAAATAAAACATGGCCTTGGACCCTAGGAGGGAAAAACAGAATTAATTATAACTACTAATAATCCCACTAAAATGTATTTGGCCTACTGTAATCAAAAAGTGGCTTTGTTCACCTATGGAGCTTAATGCTTGGGCTGCAGCTTTGAGAAGATGGAGGTACTCTGACAAGGTGTTGAATTCCACCGGCAGTAGTAATCCTGCTGTTTTCACCGCCTGATAGCGCTTTAAAACCTTTGCAATGTTTGGAAGTGAGTTCTGATCCACCAGGATCTCACCATTGTCCTCCTTACCAGTCTCTAATCGTAAGCTATCCAGTAAATTGACCCCTGTGTATAGACGAGTGTATGGGTAGAGAGAACGATGCCTATGCAGAAAGATCACTGCATAGTCTGAGTCCAGGAAATACTCTGCAGAGGATGCCCCACGCCGACCACTGCTGAAGTTGTCCAGGAATCGTACCGTTCGGGATTCCAGAGGAACTTTAGTTCCTCCCGAAGTGATCAGAACTACTCTGCGCCCGGCCGAACTGTGATGTTCAGCAAACTCTGCCATGAGTTTCTTGACTTCTTCCACATGAGAGGGGACTGCAAACTCTTCAGACAGTCCTCCATCCACTGCACTTGAGGCCATTGTAAAGCTGAAAAAAAAAGAAAAAGAGTTTCAGTTATTGAAGTGTTATTAATAGGCATGGGGTTATGAATGCCAATTTGGAATTAAAATATGCTTAAGATGAAAATCTGACGCATTCAAGACCCAAAATAATATGGCATTACATGCTACATAATTGACACTGAGCAGCACTGTATCAATATAGTGTTGTTGGTTAACTATGAAATGAAGGTCAGATGAATATTTGACCAACTGCGTGCAGTATTTCCAAGTTAAGTGTGAGAAAGAATATCATAGTCATCATGACTATCACCAGACAAAAAGTAAATCTTTTAACATGCTTGCTACACTAATCTTATGTGTTGCTACCTAAAAACAATATAAACATTCTCGCTGTCAGTGTATGCTGCTATCGCACTGATATTGATAAACGAACAAAATAAGCTAAATTAAGGTTTACCTGTTTGCTCACTCACAAATAAAACGCGAAAGAATATAATTTACTTTCG
Source organism: Mylopharyngodon piceus (assembly GCA_039654765.1). NCBI lineage: Eukaryota > Metazoa > Chordata > Actinopteri > Cypriniformes > Xenocyprididae > Mylopharyngodon > Mylopharyngodon piceus. Next base: position 9,755,533 of record CM077452.1, read on the forward strand.
AATGACCCTAATAAACTTGGACTGAATGTGTGACAGATCAGCAGCAGTTCCTACATCTTATAGTGGTTGAGTGTGAGCATGCGCAGGCTTTGGCTGTTGTGATTGGCTCTGTCAGAGGTCTGCGATGTAAATTCCAAAATAAAAGCTTGGATTACTGTTCCCTCCGCTTTTATGTGGATCGTGAAACACAGTAATATGAAAGACAAAAGAAGTATACACAAGATAACAGAGATAAAATATAATAATTTACAGTATAATAATTTATTTAAAGTATTTAATTTACTATGGTCAATAAACAGTGGTATAATTATGCATTCAACATACAAGAAAAAAACATGGTAGGCTTTGTAGGAGTAATGAACTGAACTGCAAAATATGTGTACAAAATGTAGTCCACCTCCAGGTTCACAGGGGGCAGCATTGTTTAAGCAATGCGATATGAGAAGCGTTGCTACAGCTCATTTTGCAAAACATTAAGGGCTGGGGTTATAAAAACTTAGTATTATGAATGTTAAATTTACCCATCCTACAAATAAAGTTTAAGTTATTATTTAACTCTTTATTACAAGATCCACAATTTTGAAAATGATTAATAAATATTAACAATGGAATAAAATGCGAAAAATAAAGAAGATGTTTTTTGAAAACAGAAACACTTGGTGTACAAAAAAGGTAAAACAAGTCAGGAATATTTTTCTTCCTCCAGACACTATGAAAACGTCGTCATTAAATTAACTTTATGTTTTATAATAATAATAATAATAATAATAATAATAATAATAATACCATTTATATTTTATTACAATTTTTTTTTTTTTTTTACTAAATTTGGTGGGTACTATTCACACCTTCCGAAAATGTACATTCTCATTCTCAACTCATTCTATCAGAGGCTTTATAAAGTTTCTTATGAATCTATTATTACATTTAATATTCGAAATCGTTTTTTTTATTTTAAGATATGATTATTTTTTATTATGATAATGGTTAAATGTGAAAAGTCATTGATAATAATTCTCGTGACAATATTTTGTACACTAAAGGCACTACTTTCAGGCTGCAAGCCCTGTCGCAGCTTGGTACAGTGGGCCGTTCTCCGGCTAAAGACCAAAAGTAGTTCCGGATTTTTGATCCGCGCAGTCCCCGGATGTTAGCTATTCAGAGAGAAAGGCGAACGAGCGAGAGAGAGGCGGAGAAGCTAGGAGACGCCACGGACAAACCGGTAAAGGGATTGCGGGTCTCAAACCCACGATAAACACGGAGAGCTGAGGCTCATTTCGAGGAGAGAGAGGGAGCTGTGATCGAAAAAAGGAAGGGGAGGGGACGGCTAACTTTGACAGACCTGCACTGGCCTCCAGTAGCGGACACGAGCCTGGGTGAGTGCGGGTGAACGTTATAAGCTCGCGACATGGAGCTCGCGAAGTTGAAGTCAGGGCCCGCGAAAAATGGACGACTTTAACTGTTAGTTGTGTGGTGCTGAAGTTCTGAGTAGAGCGGGAGGACGGACGTTCAGGCCTCAAGTGGTATGCTGTTGTCGCTGCCGCCGTCGGTCGGGGGCAGGTGGGGACACTGCAAGCTCCACTGTCACAGGAGAACAAGTTTAGTTAGCAAGCCAGCTAGCCGCCAATACGGTTTTTGTCAGACAGGTAGCGAGAGTGAGCTGCTGATTAGCCGCCAGCTTTACTTTAGCTCGCCTGCTATTTGTTTGCGTGTCTGACAGGCGTCTGACGTGAAATATTTGTGACTGAAACTCGGTCAGTAAGGCGAGCTGGAAGGGGGCTCTTCGACCGGGAACTGCCAAACGAGCAACTTTAGGTCCTGTCAACTATCAGTAGTTGGAGGTGGAGGCCGTATCTATTAATATTTTGGAAACAGACGCGCGGCAGCTGCGTGTCATTTTAAATACGAATCCTGGCCAACTTGTGGTGCCATTAATATGCATACGAGCTCTGTTTTTTTGCGAACAGGACATGCAAGATTGTTTATGGAGCGTTATTGAGTCTGTATGAAGTTGTGCATGAGTTTTTTACATCTGTCAGTATATGCTGGATGAATTAGCATTATAGGTGTATTCGACGACAGGTGATTATTCTCAGTAAGTTTCTACAGTTCAGATCCTATATAGAGCCTCATTTGCAAGATTTCATACACATTGTATCTAGGTAACCTTGGCTGTCATATCTAGTCAATGCAAGACTAGTCCCCCGTCTACTCAGCAGCTGGAATGTTACCCGCTGTCTGTATTTGGGGTTTCCCCTTTAGCTACTGCAAATACAGACCTATACTGTCATGAATTTGCTTTATTCTTGTTTATAATTTACATGGAGCTACCATAATTTGACATTAAGGCAAGACACCACAGGTAACAAATAGATATCACTATACTTCCCCAGATGATTAATGACAGTACAATATGACAGTTGTTTTTTAATGAAGTTTTCTCAAATGTCATGTTTAAATATGCAAATAACTCATCTAATAAAATATGCACTCATTTGCATAAATTGTAATGTATTCATTTTGTTGGCATTAGAGTTAAAGGTTTTTACAAAGCAGATTTTAGATATCGCTTCATATCAGTCCATAAATCAGAAAATACTGTCAAAAAATTCACCATGTTTTTAGGAATAAAATATAAATCATGCAAATGATATATGATCAAGTCAAGCCTGTCTGTAAAAACATCAGAATGTAGATGGGAATAAAACTGGAAAGTTTGGTGTTAGTGCTACTGAAGTGGAGATTTCTGGTTCAGTGTATGTGAACAAGCTAATTTTGAGAAAACAGCCTTTAAAGATGAAAAATGTACAGATGCATATAGAGAAAGTGTCATAAAACAAGCATTTAAATGTGTATTTTGGATGTTTTCTTTCCACTAGTCTGAAAACATGTTATGGAACAGAATAGCCCAGCATCTTAAAATTGACCAGTGCATGAAAAAACAATGGTTTTGCCTGTAGTTGACAATGACAGCTTGTCGGCATATTTTTGCATGCACGTTACATTTGTAATGGCCTGATAAAGATTGACCATCAGCATTCTATTAGTTATAATGGGATCCCGACCCCCCCCCCCCCACCACCACCCCCAATTCACTTAAAGAGTAGAGTACGAATGGAGAGATGTTGAATTATGCACCAGCATGCTTAAAATATTGAATGATGGACACATGTGAACTACCCGAGACATATTTTCCCCACCCAGTCAGTGTGGCAGTACAATAGTGTGAAAGATTCACGTTAGCACCAGACTTGTTTGTCTTTGGGTTGTCAGCTCACAGAACGCAGAAAATGATTGAACCATCAGTTGCCTGTCAGAACACGCCTGGTGGTTCTTGGTGCTGAAACTGCTGCCTTTTAGTATTTACAATTATTGCATCAAGAACATTGTTACATTTGTTAAAAAAATGATTGAAGTCATGCATGTTATGCTGTACATTTGATCTCTGTAGCCTTTTGTACTCTTGTATTGATATAAAATGGTATAGCAGACTATCAGGCTATAGGGTTGGGCGATGTGACCAAAGTTTTATATCATAATATGAATAATTTTATTTCAGGATAATTATATAGTTATTTATTTATTTATAGCTTTAAATAAAGTTTTTATATCAAAATTGAATTGAAATTTCATAAATCTCATCACCAATTTCAAAATCACATGAAAACTAATACTAGCCTAACATAAGTTTAAAAAAAAACAAAAAAAAAAAACCCCAAGCTCACTGAAGACAGGTAAACAGTCAGTGATAAAATAGGAACAAAGAAAATAATTACAAGCAATAGGACAAAAAACTACAATAGAACAAAGACACAAATGAAATAGACTTAACTGAAAAACTTTAAGCACTAGAAATAAAAAAACTACAATAGAACGAAGACACAAATGAAATACTCCTACCTGAAAAACTTCACACACTATAGGCCTATAGAAATAGGCTACTACATATTGTATAACGTAACCAGATGAACAAAAAACACTGTTTTTATACTAACTTTATTCTTATTAAAGTTACGAAAGTGATTGTCAAGAGCAGTGAGATTGTTTGATTAACATTAATGGCACAAACAGCAGCAGGCTTATTAGGCTGCTGTTACTTTACCACCGAATGCACTGATCTAATATACTGATACACATGCACTTTCTTTCTCAACTGTTGATGTTCACTTAAGACATAAACAACTGAGTTTATAAGGAGGATACTAGCAAAGACGGCATTTTGACACATAAGTGTGTTTATTTGACCGCTCAAGCCCAACAAGGCGCTAAAAAGAACTCAGTTCAGTACTCGCGCTGTATGAGCAGCGGCTTTATGTGCTTGCATTTCTCTCAGACAGTGTGCGCATATACCGAAAAGAGTCGTCTTTCACTGCTTATTGCGCTTGAATGGTTTAAAAATCACTTGTTTTAAACCGCAAGGCTTAAAAATGCATGCAAAAGATAAGCTTTCGAGACAACATGGCACGGCAACGCCACGTAAGCGTAACCGCGATAGAGACGATAGTCCAAAATCTCGTCCAGGATGTTGCCCACCAATCAGTGACCAATCAGGTTGTGAACGTATCCCTATGCGTTTAGGTTCGGTGTTAAAAATGCCAGTGTGAATGCTAAGCAGACCAGGACTAAATGGTTTTTTTTTTTTTTTTTTTGGTCCGGACCAAATGAACCAAGCGAACCGAACTACAAGTGTGAACACATTCTAAATGTATATTATATATTATGTAGATATTAGAAAAGACTAACAGGGTGGAAAGTGATTGAGAACACAAGAAAAACCTATGTATTGATTAGTTTAATACATGTTTTGTTTAAAACAATTTTATTAAATGTTTAAATGTTTTAATGATTAAATGTGCAGTCAGTCAAGTTTAAAATTCACCTCTATGTTCATAAAAATAAAACTAATATGGTTCACATTTTTACAAATTGTAATTTTCATGTATAAGGATATTAAATTATACAGCATAACATGAATGATTCATTATTTAAGTTGTGTTGTAGTGTTGATATTCTTTTAATCTGATTGCATTTGAACTAAAACTTTTTTACACCTTAGCCTAATATCACAGTGAAGCCGATTGAGACTAGCCATGAAAGAAGATTTTGTTGCTCTGGTTTTAAATCCTGTCTTAAGAAAGGTATTAGCCCTTAAGTGTCTTTTATCTTTCAACTTGTTCTGTATGTTGTTCATTAGTGCTTTGCTAAATGGGCTGGAATGGGAGCTGTTAAAGAACACAAGCATGGCATCTGTTGTAGCGTAGCATAACTGTTCCCATGCTAGGATCTGACGAGGCCTCCGCTGCAGTATTGCATACAGACTCGTCTCCGTCTTGCCCTCAGGCCTCAGTGGGCATCCTGCCGCTACGTCTAAACTCACCTGGAAACTGCTGGCTTTATGCATTCCACCTACTTTATCATCGCTAAACGACGCCATAGGCTACAAGCCAAATGGGGCATTGTATGGTGCTTTAGAACTTTGGCGACTGTGTTATCAATTTTTTATATGTTGGAGCTATACGGTGTTCAGTGTAATGAGCTGTCTTTACTGTTACACTGTTTACAGTGTTTTCTGAGGCATTAGCATTTTTTTTTTTACTTTTCCCCTCTGCTGAATTGGTTGATGAGATTTTGTCCCACATTTAGAAAAGTTAAGCCTTTTTCCAGCTGTTCTTCACAAACATCTGTTCTCTTACATTTGTGTCGTGTGAAACCAGTGTATCATTTTCTCTCTTTTTCTGTCTGGTTGCAACAAGTGGTTTGCTTCCCATTTTCTCCATTAGTTTTTCACAGTCAGATTTTAATTTGTAATGTAAAAAAGCTCCATAATGAGATTGAATTAGTAGTAAGGTGTGTGTAGATTTGAGCAGTCTGACGTGGGCAAAGAAGAGACAGCCCCTCACCTTTCGCATACCAATTGCTCATTTGGAATTCAGCGGTGGCCCTTTGCCCAGCCCTGTCTCACTCAGAGGCTTTTAATTTTTCCCCCTTGTTGAAGCGATTATTCAAATGGAAGTCCGTGAGATGAAGTTATCAGACCCCTGTTGGTAAATGGGGACCAGGCAAGCTAAATGCATGGCTTCCCCAGCTCAGAAACCGCCCATCAGGTCACTGCTTGTTACATTGCTCCTACTCTCCCTCTGGCAATGACATTAAATATCTTGATAAAAAAATAATGTTTATTGTTACTCTTCTGTATTATGTATTGTCTTTTTTTACTTCCTACTACCCTCAGTGGTTGTCAATACATGTTGGTGCTTGTTAAGCGTAGAAATTAGTCAGAGCATAGCACTTTTGCAATGCTAGTATTAAAATAATTAAGGTTTATTAGTTAAATGCATTCTGGTAAGCAGTGTTTATTCAGGCAAGTGGCCACCTTTAATATTAAAGCTTCTTTCTTTTTGTATTAGTGATGTAATGAATGTATTTTCATAATCGACTAGTCGGTGGTTGTTTGAAAGACTAGTCAACTAATCAGTGTGAAGGAGGCCCAGTATACTTAGGTTGTGTTCCATAAGGAGACATCAACGCTGACTGCAGATTTATAGCTGTTAGATAGAGGGCTGTGTTGGAAATATTGATTTCTCAATTTTAATCTTCATTTTGATGAACCAATGTTGATTCTTAAATCCCAATATTGATCTTTTAGATGCTGTTTTCTGTCTGTTTTCTTTAGGGGTGGGCGATATGACCAAAATCTTAAATCTCGATATGAGTAATTTTATTTCACGATAACGATATATAGTTATTTTTGCTTTAAATACATTTTATGATATCAAAACTTTTGATACCATTAAAATTCCATAATTCTTGTCACCAATTTCAATATCACAAAAACCTAATACTAGCCTAAGTAAAAACAAAACGAAACACAAGCTTACTGAAGACAAGTAAACAGTGATAAAATAAGAACAAAGAAACTAATTACAAGCATATTGGGAAACAAACTACAGTAGAACAGACACAAATGAAATAGGCCTATCTGAAAAACTCCAAGCACTAGAAATAAGAAAAAACATAAATTGGATAAAGTAATCAAATGTATAAAAACACTGCATACTCTTCACTGTAAATTAAATATACATTTATTCTTATTAAAGTTACAAAAGTGATTCAGTCAAGAGCAGTTAGTGATTTTTCTTTACCTTTAGCTTTTCTTTATCTTTTGTTGTTTGATCAACATTAATTGACAGACGACAGCAGATATATTAGGCTGCTGTTACTTTAAGACCAAATGCATGGATCCAGTATACTGATTCATATGCATTTTTTTCTCACCTGTTTACATTTACTTAAGACATAAATAACTGTTTATGAAAATACTTGCAAAGATGAGCATTTTGACACTTAAGTGTGTGTATTTAACCATTCAAGCCATCAAACCATCCCTCAGACAGCGCACGTATACCGAATTGAGTTCTCTTTCACTGCTTATTGAGCTTCAATGGCTTAAAATCACTTTTTTTTTAAAACCACAGTGCCTAAAAACACATGCAAATGATAAGCTTTTGTGACTGTGCAGCACAGCAATGTCACGTGTGAGTAACCGCGATAGACCACTGTCCGAAATCTCTATCGGTTTACAAATTTCTACCTGTTAACTGTGTCTATGCGTATATAGCCCACCCCTAGCACAAACAAAACTTCACTAACCATCACATTGTGCCACCTTAAAATGTACTAACGACATCTCACTTGTCAGTCACACTAATCAATCGGTTGTTGGACAACTTTTTGGTCCATCTCTATTTTGTATTGTCTATTCAAAGCTGTTGCAATAACGCCTTGAATGCCGAAGCTCTTGTTATGCCAGAATCCAATATGAAGCCTTGCTGTGCTGAGAGTGGTGAGAGTCAGTAAGTAGCTCGGTCTTCATTAGCAAAGCCGTTCATCACTAGAATGCAGATGAGCTATGAAGCCATTCATCTATGATTCCAATTTGAATCGTGTATGCAGTCATATTGTGTGAGCCTACTTTTTCATGTGCAAGAAGTCTCTTAATGTGAAAGATCACTGGGGGATAATTGCACTTAAGTGAACCTCATTTAGAACTGACCAGGGCAATTACAGTAACTGCAGTTCCAGGCATTTTTGGGCCACCGGTTGCTAGCTTCACAGTTTCAAGGCTATGATCAGATTGGAAATGGATTGACGTTGAATAGCAGTACAATTTTGAATAAATTCATTCTCATGAATGACAATTAAAATATAGCGAGTACAAAAATATAGCTTTTCACAAGGTGTTACGAGGTGAGCTGAAGCCAACACAGTTTCTTCAGGCGAAACCCCTGGGGCTTTTGGGAGCTGTTTTATTATTAATGTTATTCAGGAGCCAAATTTCGAGTTTTGCTCAGCTGGGTGCTTTAATCTATTTTTGCTGTAAATTAATGAATTTTTAAAGAGCCCCTCACTAGATATGGGTGGATATGGGAATGCTGCACTGGTTCAGAGTTTTTCAAACAACCCCCAACCCCTGGGAAGAGGAGCGCAGATCTACCGAAGCACTATACTTTCATTTTTTATTAATGCTGAAATACACTGCCAGAGCTCTACCAGTCTCTCCATGTACAGAGAACTTTGTTAGATGTTGGTCTGTGCTGTGCTGCACTGGCAGATCCAACAGCAGTTGGAACTCCAGATATGCAGTGCAGTGGACAGATTATGTGTCATCCGCCCCCATTACCTGGCTGGAGACCCGTTCTACCATCCAGATCAAGTTTTTCACGGGTGCAAACGGGGCCTTGGCTGCCTTTTTTGGCCTCTTGCATCGCTTTGACTGACCTTCCCAATCTACTGTAGCTTTTTGTGGTTTCAGTAGGTTGCATGCAGTCAGTCACTTTCATTAACCATACGACATTACCTATTTGACTACACATGCTCTCTGTTCACCACAGGCACGTCAGTGAAATGTGTGGGGATACACCTTGTATGTTCATTCCTTTCGGTATGACTGCAGAAAAAATTCTTGCTGCATTGCCAGTTTGTCCTTGGCGAAACAGGCTGGTCTGCAAGGGTGCGTCACAGTGGAATTGAAGGACTTTGTGTATCTTGTGTCTCTTAAAACAGTAGAGCAGCACAGAATATTTCACTTAGTGCATACTGAAGGTAAAGGAGACTCTCTTGTTCAGCAGAGACATGGACGATGTGAGCAGGGAAAGGATTTTACCTAGATTACACAGCTTAAGTAATCATAATCAAGCTCGGCTAATAATACCATTTAATAACCATTTTAATTACTTTAGCTTACTGCACACTCAGCTGTAGTTACAAATGCAATTCTGGAGAAGCCCTAATAACTTGCTAAAGATGGACAATTATCCATGCTCTGAGAGCAATTTCTGCCCAGTTCCCTCCATGTTTTGGTTCATTTTTCCCCATATGAGAGTCTTGAGTAGCCAAAGCTGTAATGTCTTATTAATGAAGCTAATTGGTTTAGTTGCAGTAGATATGTTCAAGTTCTGTTTCTAAAGTTGCCTTTAAAAATTGCAAAACGGCAGACTGTTTATTTTAAATAATGTTGCATTTATGTATTTCAAAAGGTTTTTTTTTATTTTTTTAAATAATTAATGATTCAGTTTTTCAATTTTAATTTGACATAGTATTATGTTAATTGGAGAATTGAAGAATGCTTTAAGTCACTTTCCTGAAGCAGTGAAATTACTTAAAATAAAGGTAAATCTGAAAACCACAGTGTTGCGTTTCTACTTCTCCTTGAGAAATGCTCAAGTTTTAGAAATTTTGCATCATAAAAATGTTTGCTGGTTGCAGTGTTTTAAAGGAATACTCAATATTATTCTGAATCCAAATAGCATGCAAACCCTTCATAGGCCGACCAAGGAAGTACCAAGTAATGTTTGCTTAGGACTAGTGAATTTACATACTAACAGTTGATTGGACAGCTACTCTCACATGGAACGCATGCGGAGAGTATCAATCAACAGAAACATAAATTAGAGGAACTGTGTTTGTTTTATGCATTTTTTTTCCCCTATCAAATCGTATTAAAGATGCCTCATCAGATTTGAGATTAACCGTGGTGCAAGTGCTTGCTGAAACATGGGTGGAGAGCAGTACAGAGTGCTGTTACTCCTCTACTGGATATTATATTTATATTAAAACAAACAATAACATTATGCAAAAACTAAATATTTATTTTATAATTAATTTTTTCCTAATGAAGGAAAACATTTGGAGATTGTGTTTGCTACTGACAATCATTTCTTAATAAACTTTCTATTTGTAATTGAATGCATTTCTGTATTGAAATATTTTTGGATTAAGGTATACGATTGTAATTTAAGTGCACAATGATTGAAGTTATCTCAAATAATCGTGAACAGGCGATTATGTAATTACGACAGGTTCATTGACGCCATTTTACATAATCTTAGGTCAGCCTGAGCTACTTTGTCGTCTTTGACTGTCTCACCTGTTTTCTGATTAAAATGTGTTTACAGCATCATTACAGGCCTGCTGTGGTTTGCATAGAAGGTAAAACTGGCACAGGAAGTATTTAATGCATTTAGCACACTATCGAGCATAAGCTACAGTGATGGCGTTCGGTGATGCATTTCACTTAAGTTCATTCAACCTTTTGACTCCATTGACTAATAGTTTCTGCTGTGCTAAATTGTTCTAAACATTCCTCTTAAAGGGAAAGATTCTGTCATAATGCTTCAGAAAGTCCTTGAATGAAGCCAAAGAAGTGCTCCGTGAATCCGGGGAGCGAAGCTTTAAGATGACGTATCTGACACAATAAGTGATTTCTCCCTCCCCCTTGAAGCCCCTCTGTCCTCCTGAAGTCTCACACTGCTGCATTCAACTGTCCTCTCTCACTTAACAAACAAGAGTTCTTTGGAGAATGCCTCATGTTACTCAAATGAGTCATATTTCCTTTGGACTCAGTGCTGCTCCCTTTGCACAGCTTGAATTAACTTGACGTGGGGGAGGGGCACACTCATCCTCGTTTGACTCCAAAGCTTTCGGAGGCTTGGTCAATGCCATTGGCCTTGTGGTGGTGTGTCAGTGATGGGACATGAGCCACACTGATCAATGGGTCTTTTAGAATGCCAGATCCCTTGGTGGCTGACACCACTGACATCGGGTTGGGCCAGCTGAGTCATCGTCTCTTAAATAGGCCGGCTGGAATCCTAGCCCTTGGAGTGACCCCACCAGCGGCTGCAGGAGAGGAGGAAGCTGCACCTGGTGTCTAAACTCACTTTTATGATGTTCTGTTTGTTTTGTTTTTTTAATAATGCAAGCTTTAGAGAGTCTAGCTATGAATTTTGGAAGTTTCAAACATTGGAAGTTTTTAGTTTTGTGGGATTATTTTTTTATATTCTCCTCATGTGAATGTTTGCAAAGGAACTTGACAGTCTATTTATTAATTAAAATATAATAAAGATTATGCTGGTGATTGACATTTAAGCATTGTGTGTTAATATCCTTTGTTTGTCACATCGTTTTGCATAAAGTTGGTATTCGCCAAATCTAATTGAACATGAATGGTCTCTGTTCACTTTGTCATTTAAAACATACACTACCATTCAAAAGTTTGGGGTTAGTTAGATTTTTGTTCTTAAAAATTAGTATTTTTTTATTCAGCAAGGATGCATTAATTGATCAAAAGTGACAGTAAAGTCATTTATAATTTTCAAAAGATTTAAAAATGCTGTTCTTTTCAACGTTATACCTCAACATCACTGTTTCCACCAAAATGTTTTCAATATTAATAGTAATCAGAAATGTTTCTGAGCAGCAAATCTGCTTATTAATTTTCTGAAGGATCATGTGACACTGAAGACTGGAGTAATGATGCTGAAAATTCAGCTTTGCCATCACAGGAATAAATTACATTTTAGAATGTATTAAAATTATTATAATGTTTTACAATATTAATATTTTTACGGTATTTTTGATCAATAAAGCATCCTAAAAATGCAGCCTTGGTGAGGATTCTTTCAGGAGGAGAGACATCTTTCAATAATATAAAAAAAAAACTTACCTACCCTAAATTTTTGAACGGGAGTGTATGTGAATCAGTATTGCTGTTTATTACGGTGAATTGATATATTGGTGCATATGAATGAAAACGGTTTTAATAACGTCATAGTTATTCATAATTAGATTTTTACTGTTGTATTTCTTAAATTAAACATTTTGAGTCTATTTAGCATAATTAATGTTGTGATTGGCTGAAATGGTTGTTTCTGTAATGTTAATAATACATTTAAAATCTATATATTTCATTTATTATTTCAAACGTTTGAAATGTATCAAGTTGTTTAGAATTTTTTTTTATATATATCTCACTCAGCCCAAATGTGCCTCAAAACTCTAGGGGAGGCTCCGTGTTAGAGATCTAGTTTTACATGCTCCGTGTGCTGTAAGAAATTCATAAGTATTTAATGTTTTTGGAGGGGCAGTGTGCTGATTTGTGAACTGGCTTTAAAACTGTTAAAACATGACCCCTTTGCCAAATAGCTTCAGTCAGAAAGGCTCTTGCCTTCCCTATACCTGCACTATTTGGTTTCTTGCCAGAATTGGTGAGTCACTAGAGACTGAATGACCTACTTTTAATGTCTTCAAGGAGTGCCAGAATGAGTTTTCCTTTTTTATTTAATAGAAAATAGAGTGGATAAATAAGGGTCTTAAAACCGTTTTTCGATTCAGGCTGATGCTTATAAGCTGTGTCAGTATGTGCATCACCTCAAAGAAATCGTACTGATAAAGCAAAAACAAACTTGCATTTGTTACTGCTGTCTGAACATGAAATCTGAACCATTCAGTAGTCTGCATTTTATCAGATTTTTATATTTTTTTTTTAGTTCATTTTGCATCTCTGGCATACAGGATTTTCGAAAGCATGGTTTGGTCTGACTAGTCATGAGAGGAAATCAAATGCTATGAAGGGAATGTCGTATTAGGGGATTTCCTAAGACCATCTTTCTTTGTTTAACTTGATGATGGGTCTTGCATTGCACAGCGTGGCTTCGGGTAAAAGACATGACATTGGCCACGTGACACTAAGTCATACTGTAAAAAAAAAACACATCTTGCAAAATCGAATCTGCTCTTATTTAAGCTTGAAATAATGCTCCCTTTCCCAAATGGCACTTTGAACCACTAATTGCCGTTTCCCAGGATTTGTTGTCTCGCTTTGAATCGGAGACAAATTTGAACTGAATGTGGCTTCTTGCCTGCCTTTCCCCTTTTACAAGCCTCTGTCTTTGATGTCATCTGCTGTGAACTCTGCAGCTTCATCTGACACGAGCAGTCGTGCACAGTCCAATCTTTCTGCAACCCTAGTATGGCCACTCCGGGGAGTGTGTTTATTCATTTAGTCTGATGTCTTTAAATACAGTTTGATACCTCCACATCCCTGTCTTGATTTACTCTCCCATTAACATGCAAAAGAGGATGTTGCTTGTAAAAGCCGCTGTGCAGTAGGGGGTAGCAGACTTTTTCATGGGGTGCTTAATGGCCGAACATAGTGACCACACATATCCAGTGCAAGCTGCCTTTTTAAAGAGGTATTTTATTTAAAAGCCTACAAGACAGCAATGTGAAGGTCTGCAAATTATGGTCTTTTGCCTGTCATTCCGTTCTTGGCTTTGAACTTTAAGTTTAGATGGGAGGCTTTGAAATCTTTCACTCAGGGGGCTTTCACACTGGCAGTTTAGTTCGAAACGGGGCACGGTTCGCATGAAAAATCGCTAATGTGAAAGCTGTCATGCGAACCTGGGTGCGCACCGGGGTACCGACCCCAAGACTACCTGAAGGAGGTGGTCTGAGTTCGGTTGCACTCGAACTGTGCCGCGGTTCGCGTGAATATGAAAGCAACACGGACTCGGGTGCGCGCTTGTTCAGGAAGTAAAGTAACTTGCGCATGCGTTTTCGCCGATTGTAATGTATTTACTTAAATAAAACACGTGTAAGAGATGGTAGTGTTAATTATTTACTTTGGATTCAAGCAATAGTGAGCCTGCAGTGTATTCGCGTTTTGCGAGTGCAATCAGAGTGGCAAATGAATGGCAATCAGCTGTCTCCTCAAAACAGGCTGCTTGCAAACAGCGGAAAACCGTCTACATGTGGCGCACATACAGTAAACTCAAGTGTCGTTTACTCTGCTGCACACAATGGCACCACATTAATAAAAAAAAACACAAAAATGAGTTCTTTTAACGGAGTCGTTTAGCCAATCGGAGGGCTGACGGTGATACGCAGTCTGATGCAGTTGTGGTAGGAACTAGGGTTAAACCAATATTAAAATTCTTTCTGATACTTTTAAAGCTCTATATGGATGGGACTTGTTTTCTAAATGATGTTTGAGTTACAATTCTTATCACTCGACGTCTGTGATGTCATGTACCGTTTCGGAGTAACAAGGCTAACATCTCTGTGTTTATTACAAAGGTTGGAGTATGTTTTCTAGACTTGGGTGTTACAGGAGGTTATCTGCTATGCTTGTGTGCATCATGTATGACGTATATGTTTTTGAATGAATTACTTATTGATATATTTTATTATTAAAATCCTATTTAAATAAACTTCACATAAGTTTATAGAAGTGGCTGTTTATAATAAACTACATAAGTGAGCAGAGACATCTAGACAAGTATACCTGACACTGATATTAAAATGGGCAGTCTTTGCAGTTTCCGCAATTTATAATTTTATTTTTTCTTCTGATACCATCCATGTTAAAATGAAATTGAAGCATGTGGAAAATTGGTGTGCAAACGGTAGCTCAGGTAGCTCAAAAACACGAGGACAAGCGTTGGTACAATATAATATCGGCAATCACAGACATTTACGTTCGGTTGGGGTTAGATTTCTCAGAGGACCGTTGAGATTGCAGAAAAACTGTAGGAAATTTGCCCTGAAATTTTTAATGAGGTTGTATGAGAGAAACAGACATTGCAGATTCGGGCTGGATTTTCAAACGTCCTCAATGAAAACTATTCCCGTCTGAATAGGGCTTATGCCAATAATTAATTTCATGGTTTGACGGGTATTGAAATTTCTGTGTTTGGGGTCAGTAAGATTTTTATTTTTTTTAATTGCCTTTAAAAAAAAAAAAAAATAGGAGAAATATCATATAGTGATAAATTAAAATATCTCTAATATTAGCTGATAACTGATATTGTACTGCGTTATCTTGCTAGAAACTAACAGCTGAGGGACCTTCAACGATTTAATCTCTGACAATCATAACAGAATTAATGTTATTTTTGATAAAATGGTCAACTAAATGACACAGAAGTGTAATGACAAAGTATGATCAATAGAGCTAAAACAATTAGTTATGTTATCGACAATTAAAAAAATTGTACAAATATTTTTGTTGTAGAATAGTCTTTATTTCATAGGACCTATTGTAAGGGCCTGCAATAACGCGGTTTGACCAGTGGGGCACTGTAGCACAAGACTGTAATGCAGCCCTTCCGGATGAAATCCAATAGAATATATACGGCGCTTCGGAGTGCAAGCAAAGCTGGACCAGTAGTTTTTTTTTTTTTTTTTTTAGGTATAACTCAATATTTTAACTAAGCTAAATAATAAATCAAAGCCTACTGATATAATTGACGATTAGTTGATTAATCATTCTAATAATCTGTAGATTAATCATTTATCAAAAAACTAATTTGTTGCAGCCCTAATGATCAAGCAACTTTCCTCAGCTTGTTTCTTATTTGTAAAGAAAACCCAAACATTTGCCTCAACTTTTCCCTTCATGAAATGCTTAAGTTCCACACAAATTATGAGTGCTGGAATCTTTTGAGATGTCAATACTAATATATGACTCCTGGTGTCTGATAATGGCAGGTCAGCAGTTTGCACTAGAAATCCTCTGTTCTGAATGAGTCATGCTGCCTGCCACATGACGTGTGACTTCTGCCAAGTGAGTCATCCGAAACGAGCAGTTCACAGACATAGAGGGCCAAAGGAATCAAATCTTCTATGGGTTAGAGATGGACAAGATTTTGTCTTGCTTGTGATTTCAGGCAGTATTTGCTTCAGTGTCCCTACTCTTTTATAATAGGAGCAGGTAGATAGGAAGTGGGGAGGGGTGATAACAAAATGGTCCAGTGAACTGTCTTTTATAGTCACATGTTTTCTGATGTAACTATGGTGATGGAGCTTTCGTCATATTTTTTCAACAGTTAAAATCAATTCTCTTCATGGCTTGGAAAATTAACAGGGATGTCTGGAATCACTTGATAAGTAGTAGATGAGCAGCACCAATATGCCATATAGTATATAAACATTATAATGAGAACACTAGAATGTTGTGAACTCTTTGTGCTTTAGTTGCCCATGTTTCAGCACGTTGTTACAGGAAGAGTGCATCCACAAGGGGAATAGCACTTTCTGGCTAGCATGTAACTTAGTTCAAGTTCACTTGCATTTGCATCCTTTTGTGCAGATACAAGTTGTAATGTTACGTTTATTGTGTATCTAGAATATCTGATTAATCTCATATAGGATCTCATATAGAACAGGCTTATGTTTACTGGTGTTCATTTACTCCTCAGCTTCATCTCATGCAGCTATTCCTTTTAGATGTTTCTTTCTTGAAAACATTGATGCATTTTTGATAATCTAGTGATAATCTAGTGTTATTTTTCTAGTAATATTTTCATCTTTCGCCATCTTTCATGTAATATTTTTATTTGTCAACATTAATTTTCATTAAAAAAAAGCACCGCAACAGCTAGAAGCTGTCTACACTGGACACAACAAAGTGACCATTGCAAACTCATTTGCCCTTCCTATGAGAAGTATTGCGAGTGCTTGGAGTACGTCATGCATAGAATGAGGCATCAATTTACTGTCGGGGATTTGTCGCATCACGCTGCATCTAGTGTAGACAGCATCACTGATTATAATGGGTTCTATTAGGGATGCACTGAAATTGTGCCCGAAAATGGCATTTTCATTTTTTTCCGAAAGAGACGAAAATATATGCCTCCCCTCTGTGTTCAGCAATCAGGTTTCACTCTTGCGCAGCATTTTTTGTAATTTTCAAGCGGCTCCACTTCCGAAGATTCACAACTTCGAAGCAACTCTGGCAACTCCATTTTTTTGGATAATTGGTCAAAAAATAAATCTGTTAAATCTGATTCTGTTGCATATAACTGAATAAAGAACAATATATTGATATTTTAATATTAATATATTTTCTATCCAATTTTAGTGTTACTTTTAAATAAAAGTGTGGTTATTTTATTGTATTGTCTTGTATTTTTTTTCAATTTAGATAAAATTTTAATACAATTATACAAAAAAATAATAATTTAAAATAAGAAATTAATAGTTATTAAAAAGTAATTTTCGGTTTGCAGAATTTTCATTTCGGTGCATCCCTAGTTCTATTGTTTTTTGTCGCGTCGTGTCATGCTGCTTGCATCTGGTGTAGACAC
This sequence comes from Mylopharyngodon piceus, assembly GCA_039654765.1. Lineage (NCBI taxonomy): Eukaryota > Metazoa > Chordata > Actinopteri > Cypriniformes > Xenocyprididae > Mylopharyngodon > Mylopharyngodon piceus. Next base: position 9,772,956 of record CM077452.1, read on the forward strand.
GATGTAACAGTGTTTCAATTAAAATATTTTCATTATTGCCATTATGGACACGCCCCACCCCCATCCAACCCCCGCACAAGTCCCTTCCCTGAGTACTTGAGTACTCGTTTTTAAGACCTATCAGTACTCAAAATGAAAAAAATTCCCATCCTTTGTACAGATCTGAAGTGTGGACTCATTTTGGCTTCCACTATAAACAAACCACTAAGGAGATCGACAAGAGTCATGTTGGCCAAATAAGCCATGATAAAATCAATGGTCCATTCTTCGTACCTTGCTTAATACATCTGAGATGATTTGACAGATGCTAGATCTTCTAATCGTGATAACTGAACTCTGGCTAATTTGGTTCTTCAAACGAATTTGTGGATTGGATTAAAATATCTGGATTAAGTTGTCTAAGATTACTACGCGTTCTCGTGTACCCTGAAAAGGGCAGATGTATCGATACTCGAAACCACGATCAGCAATGCAGCGATTGGCTGGAGTCAAGACGGCAACCTAATGACATATATTTAAAAAAGACACCTGACGAAAAACTTGACGAATTTCTAGACATTTATAAGGAAACAGCCAAGCGAATAAAATGACAGAAGAACGACATAAATGTTATAATAGATAATTGAAATGTGCACTTTTTTTTTATACATGATTACCCAATTATTTAGGCTATATTCACGATTTCTAGTATTTGTACAGGCACTTTTTATTTCAATGTTGTAATTACTAATTTACCTTTTGAAGCAGATTTGACAGCATTAATTAAAGTTTCTTAAGGGTCAAGATCAAGTTATCTGCATCTCCTGCGCTTCATCAAGCCACTCCCATAATAGCTGTCGCAGTTCAAATTAATGCACGCACGGCATAGACTATCTGTACATCGTGCGTGTAAGACTCCAATAAAAATTATTAGGTAATTATTCCCTCACGAATGAATCTCTCAATGAGTAAAACTGGCTGTGTCTATATTATGATATACTACACAACATTATAATATTATTTGCAAATTTATTTTTAAATCATTATTATTGTCCCTGGTTTACATTAGGGTACTCTTGTGGGAAAGTAGCAGTGGCTGGGACAAACTTTGAGCATCACCTCCGCTTAAAAAGATGCAATCTAATCCTGTTTACATGAAATAAGCCTGCTTCCAAGCAGGTTTAAGCTTACGAACCTGTGGCTATGACAGCAAGTCCAGGATGAGTGTCGAAGAACCGAACAATCCAAGATAATGCCAAATCGTCATCAGTCAAATCCAGCTAACTGAGTTAGCAACGTTCGAAGAACGGGCCCCAGGATCCAAGAATATATGTCCATCTGACATGTTTTCTTTTAAATGAGCATTTTTTACCAGGCTCCTTTTGTTTAGGTTCAGTAATTTCACTTTAATGGCAATTGGTATTTAACAATTTTTTTTTTTTTTGCAGAAACCATAAGTCCATGTCTTTGTGCAATAAGACATAGTAAAACGTCCGTTTCTGTCAGTTTTACAGCAGCAAAAGGAACACTGTTGTGTTTACTCGCTACTTGCAAAATCCTGTCATTGCCACTGTAATGATGGACAAAACATGATAACTTGCAGCTCGGCAGTTGAAAGCTGGTTCATACACGGACCGTCGTTCATCTTGAAATCATATGATTCGATTTGTGTCTTCCGATTGGTTCTTCTGTGGACTTTGAGACTTTTGCTGACAAAGGGAAGTGGCGTTTAGCGGTTTCTGCCAACGAACTGGTATTTCTGAATGGTCTGATGCTGGGATTTAGCGGATTTGAAGCGAAAATATTTGATGAACGTATACTATGTGCGGAGAACATTCGCTCAATATCAGTATTTCATTTTTGATGGGAAGTGGCATTCAGCAGCTTTTGCATCTGAACTCTTTATATACAAACTATATACCTAAATCCTGCAAGCACTTTACTGTTTTCCCTTTACGTAGGTTGCACAAAATAGTGATTAGTGATATAAATGCAAATGCAGATCCCACTGTTTTGATTAAATAAAGTTTTTGCTCCAGATTTATGCATATAGTGGTGCGTTTTATGACAGTTTTTTTTAAAATTAGATCCTCTTCCTAAAAAACAATATATATCACAATGTATCGTATTGTAACCCCTGTATCGTGATGCATATTGTATCACCAGATTCTTGGCGATACACAGCCAGCCCTATCATGTTATCTATAATATTGCTAACGTTATTTTCCTGGTGACTATTGGAATATTTCAAGATGAAAGTAAAACAATAAAAATGTTGCTGATATTGTAAACAAAGATTTAAAGCATCTCATTATCAGTGAAGTGAAAAGTCATTTGAGATGTTTGAAAATGTCAGGACTCTGACTGTGATTTATTTGAACTGCATCTGTCAATGGACACTGATTTAGCATCTACACACCAGCCTCATAACTGACTAAAATAGTAGACATCACAATTCAACCTCCGCCAGCCAGTTTTCTTTGCTTCTACTGTAATGTTCGCACTTGTCTGCTGCATTCTTACTCGACTTAGTTAAACAAACAAAAAAAAAAGTAACATGAGAGGTTAAAGGGTTAGGTTGTGTGCCATAAAAAACAAAAAAACAACTTTATTCAACAATATCTAGTGATGGGTGATTTCAAAACACTGCTTCATGAAGCTTCGAAGCTTTCTGAATCTTTTGTTTCGAATCAGTGGTTCAGAGCATGTGTCAAACTGCCAAAGTCGCGTGATTTCAGTAAACAAGTCTTCGTTACATCATAAGTGTTTCGAAATTTCAATGGTTCACCACTGGGGGGTGTGACTTGGGCAGTCAATGGTGGTAGCACAGGCTCAGGTCTTCTGAGTTGTGAACACACAACCTTTGGTTTACCAGCCAGGTCTGAGACCGCAACCACAAAGCTCTCCCTTCCCGGTTTTATTGACTTATTCGAAAACACTCCATGGAACTGTGTGATATTGACCTGCCATGATGAATAATTGTTTTCTTTTATTTCTTTACCTGTGATGATTGTATTGTGTTGCAGATGTTGCATTGGATTGGTGAGTGTGACCCCTTTAAGTTCCTCTCTTGTTATGCTGCTCTATCTGGGCCCTGAACTGAAGCTCTTGCTGTCAAATGAGTGAAGCCTGGCAGAGGCAGCCACTGGGAGTTTTGATTTATCTCTACTCACACTGTTCTGGAGCAGACATGCAAATCCAGTGAAATGAGTGCAGCTTGTTTCATGTCAAGGCTAAGAAAGCGTTCACAGATTTTAAGTGGAGGGGAAATAAAGGTGAGCTTCAGACCGATTTGTGAAATAAAATAAGGGGGGAAAATGTGGAATTAGAAGGAAGACTACTAAGGCATGGTTCGTAACAGGATTTCATCCACGTTCAAATCAAGTATTAATTAATTAACTGGATTTCCTGCTTAGTGTTTCTCTTATGGTGTTATAGTGCTCAAGGGGAAAGCTGTTAATGGTTTGGGTAATTGAGTATTAAACTAGAATAAACAAAGCTGGCACAGAGTGGTGAAAGTAAGCTGCTATTATGTTTTAGTTGCTTTAGTATTTAGTGACTCTACATGTTAAATGCATGTTTTATGTTAGGTTTTGGATATTACAATTTCCATTAAAAAAATTTGGGCAGCATGTTTTACACGGTTTTATTCTTCCTGTAGAAATGCTGAACTTGATGTTTCTGTGAACTAAAAGATGGGTTAATTGTATGCCTGGAGCAGTTCCTATAGTTCAACTAAATGATCTTCCAAATCAATGAAAAATGCATCAGACATCGTTCGCAGGGCTTAATACTCGGAGGATTTGAAGATACTGTTTGATGAGCTTCTTACATCGATTCACAGTAAATCAGCACATTAAGTGTCTTTGACTGGTATTGCTTTTTTTCATGGCTTAGACTTAAGCGGTAGTTCACGCCGAAATTTCAAAGTGTTTATTACATCCTGAGCTGGTAATTGAGCTAGCATGGCCATCTGCATTTCCCCCAGAACAGCTGTTTGGCTGAATTGTGTAATGCCATTTTGGACGCTGTTAACTCCGGTTCAATCCAAGCTATTCTTTAATGAAACTTGTAATAGTGTTGTCTTTCATAGTTTATTTTTGTTATGTGTTGACCCTAATGGCAGTGTAGCATGCATTATAATGCGTTATAAGTTGAATTTTCAGACTTCAATACAACATGATTATCATAATAGTCAAAACATTTTCAGTGACTAGAATAAAGGTTACTGGGTCAGGTTAATATGTGAGAGAATAGTGGGTCCTGTGGGTCATGATACTAATCATCCTCAATATTATTGTATTTTTTTGTTACATATTTTACTTCACACATATAGACTGTTCAATAATACTAAAAGCAAAGGAATTTTGAAAAATCTCAGGTTTTTTAAATGTTTTTGTAAGAAGTCTCATGTTCACCAAAGCTGCATTTATGTGATCAAAAATAGTACAAATCTACTCCAGCATCATTACTCCAGCCTCCAGTTTCATCTTACTGACCCCAAAAACTTTAAATAGTAGTGTTTCTTTAATAAACACAATTTTAGCATTTTCAAAATGTTTAAATAAGAGAAATTAGGACACAATTTTAGACAAATGTTAAAATTAAGCAAATGAAAGTTTTTGTAATAAAATTAGAAAAATGCTAAAAAGCAGCAATTTCACTAGTGGTCCCAGACTTTGGACCACACTGTGTTTATAATTTGTCAATGCTTCCCACACTTGACTTTAGACTTTACTTGGGCGGGCCGCCCGGGTATATTAACGTAGGGCCCTATGATTTCCGCGATACAGAAAACACGGACGGAATTGCGGAATCCATTCATAAAAACAGAATTTACTATATAACACGGAATGTCACGGATTTTGTCAAATTTTTGATGAATGAATAAAAAGCAGGTCAGTACACTTAAATTAAATCGCGATATAGACTAGTGTCTGTGATTTATTAAACCGCAAAAAGACTAGTTTAAATATGAATCCTGCATGTCTGTGTGTCTCTGAAATTAATGGCGCAGAAGCGCGGTTTCATTTACCTCACACACACACACACACACACACTGAAGCACGTGTGACGCTCGCGGTGTTTTCATCTTCTGTCACCTCACTGTATGAGGACATGAACGTACAAAATTCACCTCCAGAGCTGCTCTGAGTCACTTCATTAGCATTTTACCGCTTTGTTTGAGAAAATCTATCGTCATACCATAAACACACAGAAACTCAAAGCTTTTGGCCACCCGTCAAAATAAAAGTTCGATTTAACTTGACAAACATATTACTGTTGTACAGTAGAATTTAGATATGTAATAATAATAATAATAATAATAGTATTATTATTATTATTATTATTATTAACACTAATAGACTTAAAAATAATAATAATAAATTATTAAAACTATATTTTTTAAGGAACAATCTCAGTTTTTCTTCCATGTTTTAATTTTAACAGTAAAGCTCTGTTGTGCAGCACTTTGTTTGATTAAAAAAAGTTTCATTTTATGATTAAAAGATAAATTAAATTAATGTTATCCGTTCATTTGATTGGCAGAAAAATTTAAATACGCGACAGAATTTCTGGAAAAAAAAAGTTTCATAAAAATACATTTTTTAATGAATAAATTTGTTGTTTTTAAGAAATCAATTAATTAGACATTCTTTTTGATTATTAAAATTAAATTTAACCATTAAAAACGAGTCCAAAAAATTAAAATGGTAAAAAAACGGAATCCAGAAAAATTTAAACGGAAAAAACGGAATTTGGAAAAAAATAAAACGGAATTTGGGAAAAAATAAAACGGAATTCATAGGGCCCTATTAACGGGCGCCCAATATTTGGAGACACATTTTTGCTTTTATTATTTTTATCCTTTTTTATATATATATATATATATATATATATATATATATATATATATATATATATATATATATATATATATTATTTTTTTTTTTTTTTTTTTTTTTTTTTTTTATCCACCCGAGATAATGAAACCATCCGCGATCGAATAACTAGTGGAAAATCTCTCCACGCCCTACATGTTTCGTACCTGCTCGTTCTGTGTGCACAAGAACTGTTTACTTCCGCTGACATTCCCACGTGCGCTGCAGAGACGCGGTGGATATTTCACAAAGGTTCTACAGGCTCGCGCAACAGCGCTTCAGACTGCTTCAAAGTGATTCCCAATCAATGAATAGCGCACATTTATGCCAAGCGATTGCTAATGAACTCGAGTTGATAAATTATGACAATGTCTGCTTTATGGCCTTTATATAATATGTTTTTGTAAGTTGTTGTAAGAATGCATATTTTATCTCTCATCTGAAGAATCACCCTGCAATAGTATATACATTTCAAAATAAGAGTCCCTGTGTATTTCGGGCTTGTTTATAATTAAGTCACACACTGTTTTTTTTTTTTGTTTTTTTTTGTTTTTTTTTCTTCTTCTTCTGGGCATTATTGGTATTTTGGTTACACAATAAATTGTAGTATTTAATTTGATTTCCATTTAATTCATAGTAAACTATTGTAGTCTCTGGCTGGGATGCTCCCCCACAGGAAGAAAAAACTAAACATTATTTGACACATATTATTCAATATATAGATTTTACTAGTAATCAGTAAAATCTGTGTCCCATTCACTGAGAGAGACACTATATGACAAAGCAAGGAGAACTCTACCATTTAAATGCTGTAATTTTGCATAATTTACTATGCATAATAATGCATAATATAGGCTATGTAATTTAAAATGAATTTCAATAAATAAAAATATTGTTAAAAATCACACATTATTTGTTGTTTGTCACATGTAGTAGACCATTTTTGTGCCGTGAGTAATAGGAGGATTTTTCACCTGGCTACCACCGCAAGTATATTTCAAACCTGTGGGAAGCACTGTTTGTATATGTAGTTGTATATTTTTGAAGCCATTGGATGGTAAGCCTAAGCTTATGATGTAACCGTATCGGTGCTGTGTCTGCTAACCAGTTTAGCTGATTACTTTCCTGTTAGCTGGCAATTGTATTTTCTTGCAGGAAATATGTCAATAGCAGTCATAGGGGGTAGACAGGCGGTGCTGCTCATTCATTCGCTCATTGAGGAGGCCAAGGTCAATCGCTGCTGCTAGGTGAAACGTTTTAGAGGAACATCTGCCTTAACTCATGAAAGCTTGAGATTTCAGATTCATGCCACAAATTAGTGAAGGGAAATGAGTCACTGCTACTGCATCCTGCCCCAACAATATCCTGTTGATATCTGTGATGTGTGTGTGTGTTTGAGTGAGAGAGGTGTTTCTGTCTGTGGTCTCTATCCTTAGACCTATCATATATTTGTAAAGGAATTAAAACAGAAGTACATTCTTTAAGGAATAGCAGAGTTACTATCTGATGTATCTTAATGTTATGCTCTCAGTTTTAGGTTTTGGGGAGGTGTGGGGCTTCAGCATTAATGAAGTGTGACTCTTAGCAGCTTTTATGCAGCTGAGAGTATTCAACTGCTAAATAGACAGATCAGTGACACTTGTGGTGATTTTGTCAACTGACTTTTCTTGCCCACAGTTAGAAAAGTAACTGCAGCCAGGGTATAAAATTAACACACTCAGTAAGCCCCAGATGTGAGTAAAAATTGGTTTTGGCTGGGAGACAAAACGGTGGCTTGTAACTTTACAAGGAACTGCAGCATTCTACATGGCATTAATTTAAATTGTAAGAATGATAGTCTTACTCTGTTCTAAGTGACATGGGTTCAGTAAGTACAACTGCAACTTTACCCAGAGATTGTTAATGTCAAGAGTTTGAATTTCTCTTTGAACTCTGTAATTAATTCAGACCAAGTTATGGATGAGATTATATTCTCAGGTAATTGCTGTGGATGCCCAGCCTGTGTCATGCATTAAGAGTTTCCATGCACAACTAGACTTTCCTTTTCTGAAGTCATCTCATACTGCAGCCTTTTGCTGGTCTGTCATGCTTGAGTTCCTCTTTCAGTCTAAATGTCTGCTACTGCCTCCACTGCAGAGCCGAGAGCAAGAGTGGCCACTCCAACCTTGGCGTAACATGACCTTATGTGGAGTCCCCCCAGTCAGCAAGGTGCTGTCTCAGAGAACTTACACCCGTTGCCCTGTTGCTCTGCATGGATCATTTTACATCCTAATTAGGGGATGGTTAGATGGGGATGTCAAGCCAATGTGTGGTCTTTGATATGGTTTTCTGTAGTAATGAATCTGTGTCATTCAACTACATTTAGCCATTATTCATTTCTGTGTTGAGCTTGAGTTTGACTGACAGTCCTAATTTAAATAGTTGTTTTTGAAAGCTCTTATGTTTTTTTGTTTTTTTTTCCTTTCTGTTTTGTAGGGCTGGGTGTTGAGTGTTGACACAAATTTCACGATTCGATTTGATTTCGATTTCTATTCACAAACTTGCAATTTGATATTGATTATTTTGGATATACTATATATCAGGTACAGTACATGGCAAATTTTCTCAAGGAAAAAAATCTCAACTAATGCTGTAAACTATACATGGGAGTCAGTTGGTACTACATTAGGCCTACTATAATACTGAAGGTTGAAATTAACTGATTTGTATACAAACACTTAAATTACTCTCAAGGAAGAAGTTATAATACTAACTTTACAATTACATAATTAGATTCTATTTATACAATTACAATTATATTATATACAGTTATATAATTATATTCTACTCCAATTTGTTTTTTTGAAATAAAAACATGTAAATGGTGGCTGTCATAACTTAAATATTGAAATTTTATTAAAAATTATAATGAATATGTAATATGGTGCATATATTTAGCAAAATGCGCCTCTCTAGAGTTCATTTTTGTAGCTGACCAACGATTTATGGTCAGTGAATGGCTTTTCTGTGGTAAATGTGACACATTTTTTTACAAACTGTTTTATTGACGTCTTCCCACTGTTGAAATGCTGATTGAGCGATTACATGAGACAAGATATGGATTTCGGTAAGTTGTACTCTCTTTTAACATACCTTCAGATGTTGATTCATGTTTATTTTGCGCTGTAACTTCTATTAAAGAGGAGGAGATGGTCAGTTCATGTGCGCTTCGCGCTGCCACTTCTCTTGAACCGAGGCACTACAGCGATCTGTCATGCCACATCATACAGCGCCAAAATGGTATTTATTTTTTGAATTTTGTAATAATAAAATGGGCAGAATTTGAAATCTGAGACTTTGTAAACTCTTGTAAACTTATTAATTAGCTAAATTAATCTTACTTTCCCCCCCCCCCACTTCCACAGATTCCATTATTAGTGTTATTAGATTGATGCTTTTCCTTTGTAATGGGACAACATAAACACCTCCTCATTTTATTACATTGAAAGCACTTTTTATTAACTGTATGTAAACAACTTGCCCTTGATGAATAATGAGAGGGCTATGTATTCTCACCCATAAAGTATATGGTTGGGTGGGTTTCTTAGTCATTGGGCACATCAAAGCTGGTCTTGTAAACTGTTTGTTTAACTACGTCAAATTTGTTACTATTTGTTTGTTCATTGAAAGTGGTTACAGTACAACCGACAGAACTAAACCCAACCTTCAGATGTGAGTACGAGTATGACTTGGTCCGGACTCTCTATATATGGCATCATTCAGAGGAATTTATGACTGGGTGTAACTATAAAGCTGCGTGACCAGGAATCCCTGGTCAAATTCCTCTGCTGGTCTGTCCAGTCGATTTCTTCCCTGTCACCTGCTTCATGTAGCCATACTTCATTCATTTATTTTGTACATTTTTGTATGCATTAACCATTTCTTAAAGTGTCCCTGGGACAGTAGCATATTGACAACACATGCCCCTTGCCTCATATGACATGGCTCCTTTCCTGCATTGTCTTTGAAAAGTGATGGCTAAGCTAGAACATCAACAAAAGATGAAATTACTGGCCTGTGACTTAATCCTCTAATCTCTAGTGTGCTGCGGCGTTGTGCAACCACAGATTCCGATGCATTATCATTCTGGGAAAAGGGTAAGTCTTTATAGTGGGTGGCTGCTTTTGAACAGTAACTGTTGCTCTTTGAATTGGTCGTCATACGAAAGGGTTTTCCCCAGAGGCAGTACCTTAAAATAAGTATTTGTTTTCTGATTAGTGATGCATTGCACTTCAAATACATCAGTTGACTCAGTTTTAATAACTCTGTGTGAGTATATTTGTATTAATAGAGAGACAATATGATTCCTAACACTGAACTTTCACATTTCTAGCCTGTAATCTGACCCTTTTTTTACTTGCCGACTTGCAGAGAGTAACCTAAGTCAGAACATTGAGAAGGTTTCATCTGTAATGCTAAAGTGCGTGGGTTTGAAATCACCAAATTTATTTCATATTTTCATCAACCCTCGCTGGTATTCCCCCTCTGAGTCATGTTGTCTCAGTTCTTCATTTCCTAAGGGATTAGCCCCCTGTGACACATCACGCACCACGCTCGTAACCTCAGATTCATTACAAATTTTTGTCTCTGCATGTGTTCGGGCTGATATCTGCATTATTGCTCCGTTTTAATTTTTAAACATCTGATTTAATGTTGCATCAAGGTCCTTGTCCTTTTAGCAGAATCATAATTACTGTGCATTGTGGTTGAGACTGATTATACTTTCTTTTACTCTCGCTCATTCTGCCACTTCTTTTTTTGGTATCAGCCATTGTGTGTGAGTCTTAATGTGAATCTGCACCCGCCGGAAGGTAATGCGTTTCTTTTTGAGAGGGGTGCCGAAATGACAGCCAAGAGAAGGGGGGGTTGTTGCAGTAAAAAGCTGCGAAATGACTGTAGGTGTCAAAGAGTCACATTTTAACAGTTAATGATGCAGCAGCAGCCAGCTCTGCCAGGCAATAAACTCTTTAATATGTTGTTAATTACTTCTGAGAGATTGGATATTGATTGAAAAGCAAAACGGGTTTAATTATAACCCAAGTGTTAATGTCATCCCAAGTGTTGACGATTTTAGGCCTACGTGAGATGAACTTGAAACGGCTGAAGCCATTCAGTCCTTGTTTATTCGCTCTTTGTGACTAAATAGTTAAAGTGTGACAGATTTAACCAGACAGATCACGATAAACTGTCAGAATATTCCAAAGGAATATATTTTGGAATTGCATCTTTGTACGTGTCTTCAAGTAGTTGAGATGATTTTCAATAAACCTAGAGGAGAGCAATTGATGTTGATTTAGTTGAGACAAAATCAAGTAATTTATCAGAGCTTCGCCATCCAAAAGAAATGCAATTGAATGCTACATGTAAACGTGAATGTCTCTTATTTAATTTTTTTCTAATAATGCTAGTGAGCATTGGCTTGTGTCTGCTGCAGCTCTGAGGTCCCATTGTGCTGCCTGCTGCAGAGAGTCGAAGAGCTTAGCATTTAATTGCCAAGAAAGGAACAGGGAATTCTGATGAGAAAGGGGGCTTTCAAGAATGCCAGGGACAAATGATTATTTTGCCAGAGCCTTAAGTGCTTTATTTGAGATTCAACAGTGGGCTCTGGCGAATGGCTGCCAGGCTGGCACTGGTCGACGCTTCTCAGGGGAGAATATGTGTTAATATGGGGGCCGCGGGCTCACAAAGCAGTGTAATTGGGTTCGCATGGTTGGTGTCAGGGCAGCGGCACCGCTCCATACACAAAGGGCACCTCCTAGCCTAGCTGCCAGGGACACAGAGACAATCCCCCTTCCTGATCAGGGTTGTAATTCACTGGAAGGGCTTATTGAATTACTGGAATGCTGAGCGTCATTTTGTAAGGGCCCGCAGATTGCACAATGAGCCGAAGGCCTTGTGTTTGTCAGCGTGTGCAGCTCTTAGTCGCCCGGCTCTGAAAAGCACTGCGAGTGGTGGCAGACTGCTGAGAAAATCTCTCTAATATCCCCAAATGGCATAATTACTCTTGCATAAATTCAAATTCCTTCCTCCCTTTTCAGTAATTATTTGAGTGTATCTGCATCAGAGGTTACAAAGCCTGTTGTCTCTGCTTTTAACCCCATGTGACATCCTGCAGCTGATTAGCCTGTAAGGTTTTTTTTTTTTTTTTTTTTTTGATCTCTCAGTAGGCACCAGTGCAATGTCTGCAGCTGGAGGCTGATATACAATTCAGTCGTATGGATAAAATTGTCTGTTGTACCTTTTTGATCTTTACATTAGACATGCACCGATGCTAAATTTCGCTGCCGATTATTCAGAATGATATCGGCCGATACCGATAGTTTGGTTTTTCTTAAGGAAAAAAAAAATCTCTTTTAAATAATGTTGCAAACTATACAGGGAACCCTCTCATTTGGTACACTACAATATTAGAGGTTACAATTAACAGCAGAGGTATGATATTCAGCTGCTGTTTATTTTCAGATATAATAATTACACTCATAAAAACTGAAATGTATAAAACTTAGTATCACATAAGGTAGTTTTCATAAGCACTTGTCTTCATGGCAAATTTGCACAGACATATAATTAACAGTAAATAAGCTCCTCTCTAGTGTTTTTTTTTTTTATATGTAGATAGCTAAGGAACTATGAACATTGGAAAACATTCCTGAGGTAAAAGTGACATGATGTGACATTGTTCACAAGCTGTTTTATTGACGTCTTTCCGCGGTTGAAACACAATTAAAGTGATTACATGAGACATTATACATTCTGGTAAGTTGTACAATATATTTCAACATACCTTTGATGTTCATTCATGTTTTTCAAGATATAACTGTTGAAGAGGAAGAAAAGACTCGCGTTCCAAGCTGCCGCCTGAACTGAGGCATTACAGCGATCTGACACGTCACATTTAAGAGCGTCAAAACGCCATTTATTGTTTGAATTTCATAATAAAATGGACAGAATTTGAAAACTAAAACTTTAATTCTTATCAGAAGTAATAAAGCGCAAATCTTTTTGCGATTATTGGATGGGAGGTGCTAGTAGTGATAATAATAGCTTTTATCGGCCGATACCGATTGTTAGCCGATACATCGGTGCATCTCTACTTTACATTCTACATCCAGCAGTCTTGAGCCTTGTTCAGAATATTTAGGCATTTTCTGTGAAGGTTGTGCAACAAATAATCATTATTTGGCAATCTGATGGACTAACGTTTTAGTCATGATGTGTTTTATTTTAATTTGTTTAATTTCCCCGATGATTAGATGGATCTAGATGTGTGCCATTTCGTTTTTGTTAATTGGTTTGAAACAGTTAAACATCAAATGTCTTCCTGATTCAGCTAAATTAAAAAATCCAGCTAATGACCAATAGAGTGCAACAGTGCCTATTCACTTTTCCAGCAGCCTTGGTTCTGAAAGTATTTTACCCATAGGGATAGGGGAAAAAATTATAAGTCATGAACCAAGCCAACTAGCTATGAGGTGAATCGCAACATTACAAACTTTGATTTGAAGGAACAAAAAAAGGATATAAAAATCAGATAAAATCAGTATTCGGTTTTAATGTGTAGGTCTGTCTTTTTCAATTAAGTTATTGTTAAAAAAATCAATTCCCCCTCGCCCTGAAATTCAACTATTGCACACTTATGTTTTTCTAACTGGAATAAGCCAATATAATATTTTCAATAATTTAAAAATGCTAATATTAAAATATGCTTTATATTAAAATATGCTTTATATTATAATAAACTGGGTAGAGTTCACGGCTCATTGTATATGTCTGTGATTGGCTTCAATGATCAACGCTGTAAAAACGTAGTAAAAAGTCATCAATGATGCTCTTCACCGAGCGCTTACACAGATAAACACAGGAACATTTGAAAGCAGGCGTCTATCGCGGACCAGTCCGCTGATAGACGGCTGCTTTCAAACACTCCCGCTCGCGCTTTTAAAACGCGTTGCTTTCAAACGCTGCTGCGCGTTGATCATTGAAGCCAATCACAGACATATCCGATGAGCGCGTCAACGCAATGACCAATCAGAGGTGTTTACGAATCCGCTCAACAGTGCTCAAAGCATCACATTTTTAAAATTTCAGTACCGTTAGGTACCGAAGTTAGTACTTTTGACAACTCTGAAACTGGGTGTAGCTTATCGTGCAGTACCCAGCCAGTGTTAGTTTCGTTGATGAATAATTTTCGTCGTCATTTTTGTCAACGACATTTTTTCACTGACGAAAACGAGACGATGACTAAATAAAAATGCGTTTTGAATGACTAAAACTATGGGTAAAATCTACTCTAATTTTCGTCAACGAATAAAAACGAGACGAAAATGAAAGAGAGGGACGATTTGGGAAGATAGCCAGTCAGGACTGCTGTCCTGTGTGGAAGATGTGCACATTTGAAGTGTAACGTGCTGATCTAACCGCGGGAAACGTGGCGCTGTTGCGCGCTCTACAGGCTCGCCCAGCAGCACTTCAGACTGCTTCGCAATTAATAAATAGCGCACATTTATGCCAAGCGATTGCTTATAAGCTAATTTTGATGAATTATGACAGTGTTTACTACACAATGTTTATATGGTAGTATGTTTTAGACGGTTGTAAGAATGCATATTTTATCACCCTCATGAGCAGCCTGCTACAGTGCAGACTGCAGACGTTTCAGAATAAGAGTCACGCTGTATTTCGGGATGGTTTATAATTATTATTTTTCCTGGTCATTATTGTTATTTTGTTTACACAATAAACTGTATTTAATTTAATTTCTATTTAATTCATAGTAAACTACTGTATCTTCTGTCACAGGAAGGAAAGACTAAGAACATTATTTGACACATTATTCAATATATTTTACAAGTATAAGGGTTATTATAGTTAACTAAACCTAAAACCAAAGAAATCTTCATTACTTGAAATAAACGTTAACTGAAATAAAAAATAAATATATAAAAAAATGTAAACTTATTTCATTTCATCTAGTTTCTAAGCTTTAGCTTAACCTGAGGTATTAAAATAACAAACAGAAATAAAAACTTATAGACATTTAAAAGCAAAAACTAAAAGACACAAACACAAAAAATTACTAAAACTTTTAACTAAAATTACAATGAAAGCAGAAAAACTAAAAATCAAATCTAATTAAAATTTTAAACGAAAACTATAATAGTACCTCAATGATAAGTGTGTCAATCCCTGAAAAGTACTGAATTTTGCTCTTTCGTGTCAGTTTGGGGAATATCAGAAGTACCTATATCAGTGTATAGGATCTGTGTATTGTTAGAGAAATGCTTACTTAATGCATTACAATTGAACTAAATTAGATTTTAGTCTACTAAACTAAAACTAGACTAAAACTAAAACAAATTCCGATGACTAAAATATGACTAAAACTAAATGGCATTTTAGTCAAAAGACTATGACTAAAACTAAATCAAAATTTGCTGTCAAAATTAACACTGTACTCAGCTAACAAATATGGTATGATATTCATGCTTTAATCCCAATTAATATAGCAATAATGGATAATTTTCAAGTCGCAGTGCTTGTTTAGGACAACAGGGACCTAGACTTTGCACAAGCAGAAGCTAAGATTCATGTAGTGGCCGACTGATAAGTGCGAATCTCTGTGTATTTATTTTGTGAAATCTGTTACCTTACATCATTGCGTCACTGTTAATCAAATGTTTGAAATACAATGCCATTACTTTGAATGGAAAGTAGTGTATTAGATACTTGTGCATTTAAAAAACACAGTTAACAAGAGAAGCTAGATAATGCTGCATTGTCTTATATATCATGTAAAGATGATTAAAATAAAAATTGACTTGCTTTTTTTTTTTTTGTAAAAATGACAGTGATTTATTAGTGAATGTTTTTACAATTTGACAAATGACATTTTTCAGCTGACAAATTCTCTGCGTACGAGCACATCAGGCTGAAATACTTATGTGAATTCAGTGTCCATTTGTCTTAGCTGCATTCCTGGCCCTCGGGGCTTTTTAAAATCCTGCAGCTTTTACGTTAACCTACCATTAACACGGTGCCACATTTATGATTATCAGCTGCTCGGATGTGCGCAGCTCTCCATTTCTCTCCAGCCAGAGTGGCACTTTGCTGTGACTGGCAGATTAATTATGGAGTACATGCATGCGGCCCCTGTAGACTGCTGAGCCGGGGAGGTGGGAATCTGCCCTCATGTAAAGCAATGAGACTGGCGCTCTAAGGACACAGCACCCCAGCCAATGTGTATCTGCCAGACCTCGTTACTGGAACAGGGCTCCTCCGACACCTCAGATCTCCCAGTCTGTGCACGCTGCCTTAAAGGAGCATCTCTGGCAGGCCTGAGATCAGCGCTGGCATCCGATAGGCCAGGATGAGTGGCGGTCTCACTGTGACAAGCCCTGATCTGCTGCAGGCTGTAATAAGCTGAACAATGCGCTCGGCTGGCAGTGCGCGCTGCAGAGCGATAATTGACACATCCTAAAAATGCGAGTAACGACTGGGTTATTAATGTTCTCATCCTGGGGGTGGTTTCAATGCAACCATTAAGCCTTTAATGGAGAGGGAAGACTGACATTTAAAAGCTGTTGCTCTTACCTACTTTTCCATTTAATGAAGATGAGTCTTCGAGCCGGCCGCAGCGAACAATTATAGCACTCAACATTCGGGCACAACAATGAGCCGTTGCTATTTTAGTTATTCTTGTTTTCAAAAATAACTCGAGATCAGCGCCTGGGGCACTGGAAAAAATGAGGAATCTCCTTTTTACTCTGGGGCAGGTGAGCGTGTTTCCCACCCCTCCCTGTTTTCCCTTTCATGATCACTAAGACAACACAAGCCTTTCTACACGCGTAATAATGTTGTTGATATGGAAGACATGGCCAGAGTTTCGGTTAGGAGTAGAAAAGCCAAGGGCTTGTTACTAGGTTACATCACTGTTGTTGTTGTGAAGCGGTGTGCCAGGTCTTCAGGCACTGTGGAAGGAGCTCACAGAGAGTGATTCCCCTCTGCCGAAGCCAAGTTACCATCCCCCCGACGGGGCCTTCTCCACCGCAAGTCTGCTTACTAATCCACACATCCATGTACACACACAAGTTTGCTCGCGTTTGTTCCGTAAAGTAAATATTTATTGTTCACACTTTGACTCGTAGAAACGGCGTCTGAGAGAGCATACGGTGTGCCAAAGCAATTAACGTTCTCTTTTAACACTGTGATCGGATGATACTGAGTTTTGGAAGGAGATTACTGACGAGTAATTGTCATCTTTGAATTACAGTACGATCGTATTTTCCTTTTGTATGTTTTACCTTGGGATTTCTCAAATATTTGTTGTGGATATTTAATTAACCACAAAGTAGGCAAAGTTTTATTGGCTGATACCTATATGACCGCCACTCGTTCGCTTTTATTTTTATTTCATTTCTATTTCAGTTTTCCTTTTAATTTTAGTTTTAGGAATTTTGTTAAATGCTTTAGTCATTTTTGTAAATAAATTGAGCTTTACGTTATATTTATTTATATACTTGTTTTATTGCACTTATTTTATTTCAGTTTTTCTCCTAATATATTAACGTAATATTTATTTTATTTTAGTTCAGGTTTTCAATAATGATAATGATTTTTCATAGTTTGTTTAACAATAACAACACTTAACGTGTAATTATTTTTAGTTCACCTAAAACATTTAACCTTATGTCTTCTGTGTTGTAAATGTATATTATTTTGATTCCAACAAAGTATTTTCAAAGCACTGGCATGCATTTGTTGAAATCAATTCCTAGGGGTTTACTGGCATTAGTAGGCTGAACTGCCTAACTCTGTGGATGTGTGTGTTATGGCCACCAGCCATATGCCTTTTTCGTGCCAGTCAATGCATGCTCTTCTGCAGAGTGGGGTCTGTAACTGAGTCATCTGTACAGGTGCCACTGTTAATGAGGGGAGATGCTTACTGCATTTTACTGCCTGGCACTGCAGAGGTGTGCTAATTAACACAGCAGCACTCCTGAGTGTGGAGCATTTCTCGATGATGTGCATGGAGTCAAAATGGCAGCAGCCCTGTAGCAAAGTAGGTGATGCTTGAGACCTGAACCCTTATTTGCAGATTTCATCATTCAGAGTCATTGCAGGGATACTTTTGTGGTTTGTGGGATGGTGATGTGAATATTAAGTGCACAGAAAGCCTCATTCTGCATGCATCATTTAGCATTTTTGTACTGTATTAGTTTATTAGTCACAGCCTTAAAATACTTTGTGCATTATGCACATGTGGCATGAGCAGCCTCACAAATATTAAAATATTCATCGCAAGTCCAAATTAACATTTAATCAGCTGTTTTGTTATAAGAATTGTAATGTATAAGTGTTTAAAAGTTCACCTGAAGTATATTATCATTGTTTTGGTCGTTTTTTTGTTTTGGTCAACAACGGTGTGTCCACCGTGGTCACCATTTTTTGGCTTAGTAGTTAAAGGGCAAAAATGCCACAATTTCGTCTCTCCCCTGCCATTCTTCTACGCAGTTGACGTTGAAGACACGTTGCAGAGCTTCTGTGTTCTACGTCAGAACGCTGGCTCATTATTCGCCGACGCTGTTCATATGAGCACCACGGCGCACGTGTGGTGCTGACGAAAGAGCCGGCCAATAATGACTCAGCGTTCTAACGTAGAACATGGAAGCTCTGCAACGTGTCTTCAAAGTCAACTGCGTAGGAGAATGACGGGAGAGACAAAATTGTTGAATAAAGTCGTTATTTTTGTTTTGTTTTTGCGCACGAAAAGTATTCTTGCCGCTTCATAACATTAAGGTTAAACCACTGTAGTCACGTTGACTATTTTAACGATGTCTTTACTACTTTTCTGGGTCTTGAATGTGGTAATTTCGTAATTTCGGGAAAAAAACAAAAAAACTCTCGGATTTCATCAAAAATATCTTAATTTGTGTTCCGAAGATGAACGAAGGTCTTGCGGGTTTGGAACGACATGAGTAATTAATGACAGAAATTTCATGTTTGGGTGAACTAACCCTTTAAGTGGTTCTCATGTAGTCTAATCTAAGGTCATAAAAGTTGCATTCATTATGAAAAAAATAAACAAAATTCTGTTTAAAATAGTTGTACATTAGCATGTCACCACCGGAAATTAATTAACGGCACTTACCTTTTTGCATAGATTTATAGACTTTGAAAACCTATAGATACTGGCTAACCTTACGTTTACATTTATGCATTTGACAGACAGGCTTATCCAAAAGCATGATTAGGCTATATAGTTTTACCATTAAGTGCTTATTTGCCTTACCTTTTTATATGTTTTTGCTGCTATCTGCCTGGCATTGCTCGTGGGATGTTTTGATGGTTGCCTGTCAGTTGCAACATGCAGCGGTTTCAGTTTGTCGATGCAGTTTATTTCTGCAGTCTATGTGAAAATCAGATTGGATGCATGAGAAACTGAGTCCACTGTGCATAGATTTGATTTAATTTAATTAACAAGCGCCCAAAGGCACTCATTTCCTGCATGTGAATGACGAGGATGCTAAATTTGAATTTTAAGTTTGCACTTCATACAGCTGGATCAGAGGGTCCCATCCTCATGCTGGAAAAATCTTTTAAGTTAGAGGGTCATGACTCACCTTTATGGAAATGACAGAATGATGAAAAAAAGTGTCTGTCACAGAACTGGCCTCTCAGACATCTCATTTATCAGATTTCAGAGGCTCGTACTCGCTTTCCGCCATTCCAGAGGAATTTCAATGAGGGCGTCTCTTTCGGTTCCCGAGAGAACCGGGGAGGTATTTTTAAACTGAGGTTTGTCTGAATAATATGTGGGATATTCCCTCCCCTGGTGCCTTTTTTCCAGTCGTGTTGTCATTTTCACCATAAGACGTTCTATAGAGTGTGGATGGATTATGTACCTATGCGACAGGATGAGCCTCCCGTGTCTGCTGCTATTTTAAACCGGAGAGGGCAGTGTGCCTAAAACACAAGGTTGTTTGTGGGTGTAGGGTGCAGCCGCAGACGGGAATAAGAGCCCGTGCCGCACAGCGAGGACGACTCTGAGGCCTGTTTACATCGCAGATGAGATGGAGAGGGGGAAGGGTAGAGTGAGATAGAAAGGGTTACGCTACCCTCAGGAGAATTGGAATTTCTTGTGAACCAATCCCCCATTTGGCTGGCAGTTGTGAAAACAATTCCGCAGCATTTACTCAGTTTGCGGCTCGGATTACTGTTGTGTGAGTCAGCTGCAGGGTGCAGGCCGGAGGTAGGAGGTGGGCCAGACGGCTTGGCCGGCCTGAGCAGCTCAGTGTTTTTTTTTTTTTTTGTTTTTTTTCTGGGGTTTGTCTGCAGATCAGCGTCTGTTCTGGAGCTGCTCTCCAAAGAGAAATGCTGCCTGTTTGAATGTGCTAATTAAAATGACATTGGTTCCAGCTGGAGTGGTTCTAACTATTGAAGTGTCGGCGCGCTTCAGAAGTGATCGCTCATATCCTGACAGTGTCGGGCAATATAATGATCCCCTCTCTTGCTCTTCTCCGCAGGTTTCATTTTTGAGTGACGCTGACAAAAACAGTGATCTGAGGGAGCCCCTTCGTTCTCACCACAACGGATCGTCACCCCTCCTTCGCCGCAGCCGCCGACACTCGACCTGCCACCATGACGTCGGAGCTGGAGAGCAGCTTGACCTCCATGGACTGGCTGCCGCAGCTGACCATGCGGGCGGCCATTCAGAAAGCGGACGCCCAGAACGCTCACGGGACAGGCATGGCTAAGAAGAGCGCCCTGCTGGACCCCAACACCACACTGGACCAGGAAGAGGTGCAGCAGCACAAGGACGGCAAACCGCCGTACAGCTACGCCAGCCTCATCACGTTTGCCATCAACAGCTCGCCAAAGAAGAAAATGACACTGAGCGAGATCTACCAGTGGATCTGTGACAATTTCCCCTATTACAGGGAAGCCGGCAGCGGGTGGAAGGTAAGGGGTGAAACGCTGACTGTAAGCGTCAGTTAATTTGTCATTATTTGCTTTCTGCCCGTCAGAGACATTTGCATGCACACGAGTGACGTCCCTCCACTTAAATTCAATCAGTGTACCAAATCAGCCCTGAATTTAGTCAGAGGAGACTGCCAAGGTTAATGTGTGAAATTATTCTCATTTCTTATGCTGTCAAGGTTTTTTTTCCTGCCTTTCCTCGCCAAGGAACATTTCGAAAAATATCAAAGCAACAGCCACGCTGCTATTTTGCAAAGCGCCGTTCGGATCTGTTTATGACCATTAATATTTGACACAGTATCTTGTCTCTCTAGACACAAGAAAATAAAGGCTCTTTTTGCAGACACAAGTGTGAGAAGGAAGTGTGTTGATATTCACCCAGCCAGATCCAGCCACACAAGCCATAGAGGAAAAAACTCCCTTTCATGGCTTGTATTATTCATGCCAGATGCCTTGATAGAAGTCCATTATGTTGGAGAGAGCCATTGCTGTGTCACCATCTCAAGGAGCATATGATATACAGAGATGAAGCCGTGCTGATTGCCTTTTAAAGAGCGGAGATGGAAATTGATATTAGAATGAGCTTTCCAATCAGTTGACATTTATTGGCAATAGAATCGGTAGCACAGCTTTATTGCAGACAGACAAGATGTATGCGGTTCATATCCGTGCGAGACGCGGCCCTGTTCGCGCTCGTGTGTGTGTGTCTATCTGTTGGTGAGCATATTTTCACACCCACCACCCTCTTTTGCTCTTCTGTGAAACAGATATTTATGTCCGTGTAGATACGAGAGCAACACATGATTTTGCAAGTTTAAAAATCCCCTTAAAATATGTTTATAGATGCAGTTTTTACTTGATAACTGTAATCAAAATAACAAATCAAACATGTGGCTTTATAAACTCCCAGCCCTATTGTTGTCTGTGGATTATAGAGCAGGAGAGTTTCTGCATATTTATCAATCCTGTTTCTTTAAGTCTTCTTCCCTCCAGAAGCGTAATGCTTTTTGTGTTTGCAGATATCTTAGGTGAGTTTGAGGGTCAGTGTGGTGCTTTTTCTCCTTTAAAACGAACCTCTTTATTCTCTTGCTAGAAATGTGCTCACACTTTGTCTGTGGTACCTGGAAAGATGGCTCTAAGTTAAATTGCTTGCTAGCACCCGTAATGCCTTTTGTGACATCAGCCCGTCTTTTTTCTCTCCCCCCCCCCCCCCCCCCCGGTACACATTTTGCACAGTGGACAGACATAACAAATGGATTTCTGCGTTTTTCACTGAATTCACTGAAATCGCTGTACAAGGTTGCTGCCCTGACACGTTTACCGGGAGACGGCTTTCCATTTTGCTGGAATGTAGCCTTTTTTCAAAAGCCTTGTGGAAAGAGGCGACCCACCGCTGTTCTCAATGATGGCCATTAATTGCCACATTCCATCTCTATATCATGTATTGTTACCGCTATTATATTAAAGATCTAGCAGCCTATCAGTTTACAAAGGGCGTAATATACATTCTGTAGTGTGTTAGCGTTCGTTTAAACTAAGGAATGACAAGTTTGATAATTGGATGTGGTTCTGTTTCTTTTTTTTATTTACATAAATCTTTATGAATGATTTCATAGTTGAAACCAAATGCCGGTCAGTCTCTGTGAAAGTGCTATGCGTTTAGATGTATAGTGTGAGATGGACCGAGGTGCTATGCTGTCCTACTGTGTGATGTGGAAAATGGCTTTCAGGATATTGCAGCAGAAACGCATCTCATAGGTGGAAAGAGTGTGTACTGATGGGAAAACAGAGCTATGGAGTTGGTGTTAAGAATTGTATAACAGCAATACGAGTGTTGCTTTTAATAGGCAGGAGAGCGTGAATCTCACTCCGACCGGCGTCGACTATTATTTTAGAGAGATCCTTTGTCTCTGAAGTGCGCGCTGCTATATTTGTGAGTTTGCACATATACCGAGCATGGCTGGGGTGAATGTAGGTCTGTGTGCAGTCATCGCCCTCCATCTCTCCACAACCCCCCTGAGATGTCGGCAGCAGGAATTTACGACCCAGCGCACGCACACGTCTGTTCTCTATGATAATTCTAGCTGTGCTGGAGAGATGAGACTGGGCTAATCCAGGCGGCGGCAACTCATTTAGTCATCTCAATAGAACTCCATTAGCCAACGCTTTTAAGAAATATCAATAAGTGCTGTCAATAAGAATAGATAATTCATCAAGGTCAAAAAATATTAATGCAGTATTAGGGGAGACAGATATGCAGTTTGAGATTAATTTCAGCACAGTCAGTAGGATTGTCACCAAGGTAGGAAATTAACTTTTTTTTTTTTTTTTTTTTGCCCACAAGCCACAGTGACTGGTGAAATACAGAATTTTACCAGCCACTTGTGTTTTGTATTTTTTTTTTTTTTCTTTTTTTTTTTTTTCAAATATATAAAATAAGTCACTGATGTGAAATTGAACAGTTTATTTTTATTTTATAAGAACTTTTCCTTTTTACATTTACACTGTTTTTGGCTTTGTAAGTAGACATTTTTGGATTTGATAAGCTATAGCAGTATGCAGGACTTCTCTTATACACTACCAGTCAAAAGTTTGGGATTTTTTTTTTTTTTTTTTTTTTTTTAATTAATACTTTTATTAAATTTGTCAAAAGTGACAGTAAAGACATTTATAATATTAATAAATGTTTCTGTTTCAATTAACTAGCCTTATTTTGAGCTATTTATCAAAGAATCCTAAAAATTGTATCACAGTTTACACAAAACAACTGTTTTTAACAATGATAATAATAAGAAATGTTTGAGCACCAAATCAGCATATGTATTTTAGGAGTATCATGTGACACTGAAGACTGAAACCTTTAAGGTGTGCAAGTGGTGTTTATTTATTTGTTTGAGTTTATTTTGTTTAATTTCATTTAAATTCTGTTTACGTTCACTTTAAACAAACTGAAAAAGACTTTTTTAATATATGTATGTATGGGTACTTTCGTCTGTACCCGTACTTTTAGTCTGGAGGTTTTTTCTATTTGTGAGGAGCAATGTTTTTGAATGCTGAAGCTTATACAATATAGCTCTTTTTTCAGTATTCCACTGTTCGAAGTCATTTATTGCAGGCAATTCCACAGTGGTTTGAATTAAAGATCAAATTCCTGTATATGATTTGTGTTAAACAATCCATTATTTCTGCCTTGGAACAGCAGGGTGGTGTTCAATTATGTAGCCACTACACAGATTCAAGATATTGCTTAGACTGTCACCACAAGAAATAATCCTCCATCCCTATTGAAAGCTCTTATGTAATACACTCGTCTTTGTCCGGTTCTCATAATGCCAAGTTATCTGCATGCAAGCTACCTCAGTGTAAAGAGCAAATGAGATTAATTTGCCATCTATCGGGTTGAGAGGCTCACTGTTCCTTGTCAAACCCACTTGTCACTGATGAGATGTTTAATGCTATCAAGAAGATGCTTAGCATCCGGTCACCCTCTGAGTTTATGCATTTGACACCGAAAATTGCGTCTGGTGAAGCAAAAGCCATCGCAACCCACCTGATCCGAGCGTTCCAGCATCCTCATCCCATTTGACCTCAGAGCACTTATATAGAAGCTGTAACAGAGTGCAACCAGGCTAAACCTCAGTTTAAAAGCATTAAATGTATGGATGTTAGAGGATTATGGAGGACCCAAGCCACACGAAAGCTCTTGTTATCCTCCGAGAATTTTCAATCTCTGTTTACACAACAGGTTTGTAATCCGGCCACAGAGCAGGCCGTAATCTGATCAGGCACTCTGAAAACGTGCGGCGCTAGCAGATGTGACAGCACGGCCTGCTTATGATGGCTTTGCCACGGCTGCTTCTCCTCAGAATACACAATGTGGTTCTGGCATTTTCTCGCCTAATTGCTCCCTTATGATTTACCAATAGTGCTTGGGGAAGGCCGGGTGACTTTTCAGGTCATCGCTCTACCCACTTTTGAACCCCAAGTCTGAATCTCATTGTGCAGGAGACTGCTCGTCTGATGCGCCGCCGAAAATCCAGAGCAGTTTTCGCATCATAACCAGTTTAAATATGTTTGAAATGTTTGTTCTTGAATCTCTGCTGTCGCTACCGGCATGATATTCTCCCGTTTCAACACCTGCATGCAGGCAAAAAAGTGTGCAAATGCTTAATTCCTCACAAACGGCGTAGCCGTTGACACTCCAAAGCTGTTTTGGCCTGCGCAAATGGATAAATGCAATAGGCGAGTTTGAGTCTTGCCCTGTTTAAAAACGCTGTTGGCTCTTGTGGAGTGTCCAAACCTTCTTCTTTGATCTCATTATGAAATGCAAATGCTCACCAACCTAAACAGATCAAAGGTTGCACCCGCTGCTGGGCAGCCGACATAATAATGGAAGCCAGGGGCGATTGACCGTTTTTTCCCTAATAAGTGATTTGGGGGACCGCTTCACCACCCCAGGGCGTTATTTACTTGCAAGCCGGGAACACTATCTCTTAAGAAACTAAACAGCCCAAATCCCAGCTCCCCTTGCTTTTATTTAAATGTGGAAGCACAGGTATTGCACTCGTCCTATCTCTCGACTCAGGCTTGGTATGCTGGGTTTGGAATATTAAGATGTAAAATTGCTTCAGCGCACTCTGATTCTCAGTTTAATCCTCCAGCCAGGATCATTACGCGGTCGGGCATTTCATTTTTAAACGGCCTCCTGATATTTTTTTTTTTTTTTCATAGACTTCTTTTTCTAAAAATAGTCACATTCAGTACATCAGATTTGAAAATCTAATACGCAATTATTGGGCCTGTGTTGTTGCATATATTTAGCATGCAGCCTCTCTCTATATCTCTCTGTTTTTAATTGTGGCAGTAGCAGAAGTGGCTGTGTCGGTGGTGGGAGTGGTGGTGATTCATGCCGTAGCCAGTTTGATCCTGCTGTGTGGCTGGCTCTCGTGTCAGGAAGCTCCCGCCTGGCCGCCCGCCCACCAGCCTCACCTTGCCCCATCCCACTCGTACCCTGCCGCTCACTCAGAGTAGGTGGGCAGAAAGCGTAGCGGCTCACCAGGTGGAGCTGGCAGAGAGGGCACTCGCTACACCTCGCAAAGCACAGAGTTGACTTTGGCAAAGCTTGTGGAAGAGATTGACATCTTGAAGACTAACCAGTGTTGCTGTAACCAGGCATGATCTTTTCTTTGTGTTTTTTAAAAAGGGAATGCACTGCTTTTGAGTACTTCAGTACTTGGCAGATGGATCAAACGACTAGTTGAATACTCTATGTAGGGCTGCACAATTAATCGAATTTCTAATCGCGATTACGATTACGGATGCCATGATTTCGTAATCGTTCAAAGGCGCAATTACAAGGAAAAATATCCACTTACATTATTCTGCATGTTTAATAGGTGTGTTATGAGCATGTCACATTGTGAGAGGCGAATCACGACTACTTCAGAATGTAAAAGGTCTAACCCTAATCTAATCTAACCCTAATCTAATAAAAGGAGCTAGGTGTAGGTGTACGCTGATATGTCGAACGCACGCAAAACACCAGCACCCGCCATTTTTAAAAGGCCGTGTACACAGCCTATATGTTTACTCCACGAACTAACTCTACAAACATGGTAAACAGTGATAGATGGACCTCTGAACCGTACGCTAAGAAGAAAATCCAGGGCGACTTTGAGCAGACCAAGAGAAACATGATTATGTATTTCTGCTAAGCTAGTGACATTGGGCATCAACCACACGGACACGGCAAAAGCTAATACTGTTTCATATACTGTATACTTTCTTTGTATAACAGTTCTATCTAATAACGTATTAGACAGGACTGTTAAACAGTCAAACTAATGAAGACTGAGAATGCGAGCACTGTGTGCTCAGGATCTGTCTGAATTGTTCTTAGCTCCGTCAAAATAAAAGTAACAACAAGCGCACTTTACGTCACTTCAGGCCTAGGGGAACATTAGTTCTCAGGGAACCACACTTGTGGCCAAAACCCCTATTATTATACCATGCATATGTTGACTTTTTTTTATTATTATTTAAAGAAGAAACCAAACCAATATATAGTTGACATTTGAGGTTTAATGCTATAGAAAAACAATAAAAAATTGTGTTTTCAGATTGTTTCTTGCATGCAGTCGCTTCAAACAATGGTATAAAGCTATTCAATACATCATTCAATGTAAATTGTGATGATCGTAATTAATAATCGCAATTACAATTTCAAGGGAATAATCGACAATTATGATTTTTGTCATAATCGTGCAGCCCTAACTCTATAGGAGAGATTGTTAGTCTCTGTACACTACCATTTGGGGTTAAGATTGTTTTAATGTTTTATTTAGAAAAAAAAAATCTTATTTCTGTTTCATTTAGTTGCATGTCATGTGTTTACACCCTTTAAAAAGTCATGCCATACCGTTGAGTCGGGACTAAAAGTTGCAAGTTGCTGCCTCCCTCAAACCAAAAAAAATAAATCGCCCCATTGTGATGCAGTTGCATGTGGTTGCTGCTCTGATTGGTATTAAATGTTTTGAACAGTTTTGAAATGTTTTGAAAAATAATTTAAATTGCGTTAATGCAATTTCACGATTAGTAACTGCTGTTGGTTTTGAGTAGTCATGCCCTTGATTATTTTAAAAGTACAATGCAATTATATATTGTGAGTAAGCGTTTACAGACAGCAAGAAGCCCATGATCCCTACTCTCCATGTAGGTGTATACTTCACTCACTAAACATCAATCATTTGTCCTTCATTGATTGATTCAACCCCATCTACAGTGATAATGAGGCCTGTTACACAAAGTCAATACCTGACATGGAACATTTAATGCTGGGTGAACTTGGGTGAAATGTCGGCCTATTTAGCTTTTCTTACTGCTTGTATAATAGCAGCTACCTTTCCATCAGACACTTAGGGGTTAAAAGTAGTTAAAGATTCTGTACTACTTTGTGTTTTATAGCTAAAAAGAAAAAAAAAAATAATTAAAAGTTGGCCCAATAAGCTCTGTGCTCTATTTTTATTATGTATTCACTGCTTCAGTAAGAAATTCAAAGACATGCTTTATTTTGAATATAGTCACTCTCGTACCTTATTGTCCAACTTCCTGTTTTCATATTTCCGTATGCATATGTTTTTCCCTCCTCCCCCACATAAGTTAATTGCCATCTTCTGCTTAAGATACTTGTTTTTGCTTTCTCCGTAAACCATTTTATAAATAAATAAATAAATAAATCTTCAGCACGGTTAACATGCCAGCCTTTAAACAAGTCAGCAGCTTCCTTCATTCTGGCGAGGATGCCCGGCTCTTTATTAATTGAGGCTGGGATGACCTGAACATGGCCTCTCATTGCTGCTGTGATTTGGCCCCAAGAGAGAGGCGCTGAGCCATGATGAATTTGCGCATGCTATAAATAGAGTCTGGTCCTTGGAATCCGCCTTTCTACTCCGAATCTACTCTCTGAAATCTGCTTAAGCTGGAGTTGGACTGTCTGTCGCTGCCGCAGGCATTATACAAAGAAGGAAAAAAATGAAATTGTAATTTTCATAAATGGTTGTGCAGTTTACTTTGAAAAAGACTTTCTTCGTCCCTGATTTTTAATGAATTGCATGTGATGGATTCTCCTCTTCTCTCTTCTAGGCCTCCTAGGTCATTCTTTTGAGATAATGAATTGTGTCTATAATTAAAGTAGTCCAGTGTTCCTATAGAGCTGTTATTCGATGGAAATGCAGATTTTTTATTTTTTTTTGCATTTCAGGTGTTACAGAGTCAATAGCCGCTTTTCCACCATCGAGCCGAACAGTTCTTAGAATGGTAAGGAAGGGTTCTAGTTGTATTTCCACTTGAGCCTGGCACGGCACGATTACAAACTGTTCTCTGCCCGGAATCGTGCTGGTAGAATCCGTGAAGTGACGTCGCCATTCAGGATTGGTCACTTGTCTGTTGCCTGGCTACCAGTTTCTCTGTAGCTGGCTAAGCACTATATTTGAGCGACGTAAACGCTCATCCTCCATAACGTAGTCATTATTTACATCTCATATCATCAGTAAACCATTGCGTTACCAAGGCAACGGCTGATACTTTTGTATTACATTCCAAAGAGCGGCCGTTATCAGCCCCACAGTGGAAAATGAAACCGTAACCGTACCAGCTGGCCTGGATCATCACGGAATGGAATGGTTACGCAATGAAAACCGTTCGGCTCGACAGTGGGAAAAGCAGCTAATTATCTATAATTAAAGTAGTCTGGTGTTCCTATAGAACTATTACAGTATATGATGGAAACGCAAATAGTTTTTTACATTTCAGATGTTATACATTCAATGACATAATGCTTAATTTTGTACTTATTAAATTATTCAAAAATATAATATGCAATTTATACATAGACCTGCACACACCTCTTCTAAGATTTCAATTTAAGTTTTTTTTATTATTATTATTATTTCTGTATAAAATTGTTTGTCAAGTTGGTACAACTTGACAAAAAATACATATTGTTAAAGGGGGGGTATCACACAGTTTCAGCCAATCTCATGTTAATCTTGAGTACATCTAGAGTAACAGTGCATCCTTCATATCTCCGAAAAGTCTTTAGTTTTATCATATTTATAAAAGATAGATACGCTAAACCGAGTCTTTCCAAAAAAAGCCGAGCTCCTGGAAGCGTATCTGCCGTCAGTGCCGTGGGCGGAGCTAAAGAGTCACGAGCGCGTGCAGCTTTTGCGTAGAGATCGTCTGCATCATTATAAATACAAAGGGAACAAAAACATTCGTGGTGTTTACATTTTATGCACTTGCGCGCCGATTGCCAACAAAACAGCCATCTGATGCAGCTTTACTCAGCACCCGCGATCTGCAAATCCAGCGCCGAACTGGGACTTGTTTACAAAGTATTCATCACTGAAATCCCGGCAACAAACATACGTGCACAACTCCGTTGCTGCCCCGGAAAAACAAACTTCATCCACTGTTCCCTTAACGCTGGGTTCTTTGGGAAGCTGAAAAAGGTAATCTTTCCCTCACAACCAAAAACACACTCCTTTGGTGACAGTAGCTGCGTCTCATTTCGGAGGCTGCGTCCTTCGGAGATCGCATTTGAAGGCTGAATACTTCATCAAGGATGTCATATTTAAGAAAAATAACCGTAATAAAATTGACTATTCATTGTGAGGTGTAAAATACTGTAATTTCTTTCTTATGTTGCAGTCTAACGCTTATTTTTCTTAAATGAGACTGCCTCGATGATGTATGCAGCCTTCAAAGGGTGCAGCCCCTGAATTGGGACACAGCCATTGTTGAAAAATCTCTCGGCTTCTGTATCCCGAATGAAACGCGTTGATGGGCGCGGGCGTGCTCTTGCTCTGGGTGATGTGTGTGTGCACGCTTATCAGGGAGAAGTGCCTATACAAGGAATTCCGCTCTCTTTTGACGTCATACAGGCCATACTGGAAAAAAACTCTCCGAAACCCGAAACCGGAAGTAGTGTATTTGGCACAGAAATACTCCGTCATATGTCCAACTCGTGTTTTGAAACTTTGGCCATGTTTAGCATGAGAATGCAACTCTTTAACAGTGTAAATAAGTCAGAATGCATGAAATAGCATTGCGCCCCCCCTTTAAGTTTTTTTTTTTTTTTTTTTTTTTTAATTTCCACATCAAAATACAAATTCTAAGAATTTGGTACATGAGTATTTATAAAAAAATTTCCTTTATCATAGAAACTCATATATCACTGACACTATATCCTGTCTTTCTGTCTACTCGTATTTGTGAATGAGGAGAGAAAATGTGTCTCTGTTAATGTAAACAGTTGAGTATGAAGACCAAGTGTAACGGCAGATTGAGTTAACTGACGTTAAGGTTTGCGTGAGGAGTACCTCTTCCAGAACACTGGCAAATGCAGAACAGCCATACACAATAGTACTTGGGTTTTGAAGTAATTATCCATAAGCTGCTCAGTTACTTTGCTTTCTCTTTAGCAAACCTGACCCTTCTTGTCAAGTCTTTTTTGAAGACACAAATTTAAAGATTAAGAAGGCCTGCCAAGCCATTACCAGTACAATGTTGAGTTTTAACAATAGGAAATGTGCCATGGCAGAAATGTTTCATCTCATTTTATGCCCATCTGACATGGTTTTAGCAAGCAGGAGCTGCAGACAGAGTGGCACCATGTGTGTGGTGTCACTGAGGATATGGCACGCTGCCCAGGGACTTCACATAGAGCTCCCACATCGAAAATGTCATTGAGCTCCATGCTTTTACTATCTGGGTTTTGGGTGACTTTGGTTTGTCTGTGCTAGTAGCTGGGAAGGCCAGGACTTTGAGGTCTAATGAGTTAGACCGGGCTTTTTTGATCCCATGCCTGTTCTCCCCCTTTGACTTAAATTCCCGCTAGGAAACAGCAGAAATTGCAAGATCTCCGCTTCAAAGCAATATGTGTCTTTTGGATTATTTATTTCATTTTTGCCAGAAACCCAATTTCTGTAATCATCTCGAGATTAGAAAATTCACTTCACATGCCTGGTATCATCATTAGTTTGTCACTACAGTATTTGTGTATCCACAGGCACTATGTCCTTACAGAATTTACCCTTTACTCAGGAGAGGAGAATGACACTGCCTCCTAGCAGTGGAGCACAACCAGTGATGGATGAGATGCCAGGAATCAACGCTGTCTTCCTGTCCCACAGCCATTGACAGGCAAAGCTCCAGCATCTTTGCATCACTCTGTATAATCCCAGGTCATAGCTGCCATGGATATGACATATTAATTCCTCACTCATGATTGCCTATTCATCAGTGTCAGTGCTCTCAATACACTTATTCCATCCTAATTTACTGAAGAAAACTTAAGGGGAGAATGCACATGCAGTAGCCCCAAAAATGTTTGGACACTGAAGTCATAATGAATTTCTGTGATTGCATTATTAGATGATAAATCATCAAACCAAGTGGCATTTAAAGATAGCGCAAGCACAGTTATGTAGATGTATTGTTCATAATTAAAACATTCGAAAACTTTCTGTTTGTCAAACATTAATATAAGCCATCAACAGTTAATGTGATGAACTATAGCTGTGTTAATCTAATAGGACACCTATGTGAATGTGAAGGAAGAAGACTTCAAACATCTATTAAAAATGATCCTGGGCCAGTGTCAGAATTTTTTTTTTTTTTTTTTTTTTTTTTGCCTAATATTTTCCCCTGAAACTATTAGTCTCTGAGATTTTAAGTGGGTCATTGACAAATAAGGTTTTTAAAAGTGTAAAAAAAAAAAAAAAACATAATGGAGATATAATTAATTTTGAAGTTTTATTAAATGTTAACAATGAGATTGTGGTTTTTATAATCAATTAACACTGCTTTTGTCAAAGTTTACAAGATGGACAAAATTTGTCACCAAAAATTTTGGTTTTACTGAATGACACTTTTGGTTACACCAAATGACGATATTTTCAAACAATGCTAACAGGCCGATATCTAGCTAGCTAGCAAAAGGACAATCAAACATTTTATGTTTAGTACAAGTTTTTAAAATATTACAACATTTTCCATGTTTTATAGCAGTTGTACCGAATGACCTGATGTTTCGGGACATGCATATGAGCAAGTGAAAACATTAATTTGTCCAATAGTTAAGAGAGAGTTAGTTACTTTGCTTCATGACCATGTGGTCCTTTGCAGGTGTCTGAATGATGTCCCATCCTGTCACATTTGACCGCATGACTTGGTCCAAAATGGTCCCTTTATATTGGTTACTCTGAATGACATCAATGAAATTAATTTTTCCGGACATTCTTTCTCATAACAAAGCAACAAATTCTACACATAATTTTAATACCATTTTGCACTATGTTGATATATGATGTTATAAAATCATGCCAGAATAAAAAATATATACATTTATTACATTTTAAGATATTTTAATCACAAATGAAATGGCTGTATTGGCCTTTGGACGGTTAAACCGAATGACATTTTGACATTTCAAAATCTTTAAAATACCTTTATATGTAGCAAAATATAATTAAAACCTTTTGGATTCAATAGAAGAGATCTAGTTGTACTACCTTACATACTTTGGATGTCATCTCTTTGTTTTTTATTATTATTAAGGCCTGTGGACAAAAAAATGACCCGTCACGTCATTGACCCAAATACAGATACCCCAACTCTTTTGGTCCATACATTGTCTGCAGAAATACTAGACCTCCACTAGTTAGGCCAACAGTATTACAAGATATTGCAACACATCAGATGCAGATGCAATTTGGTTTGATATTTTATCGAATGGCAGTGATATACAGTTCTTTTTAAGCGTTCTTTAAGTGTCCAAAATACTTTTTAATGGCCCTGAAAAGTCTTGATGAGATATACAGCCAGGGTGTGTATGCAGTCGTCTTTCTTTTCAAGGTGACGTGGGCTTAGGGCTGGGCGATACAGCTACAAAAAATTATCACAATATAATGTTTCATATTGATCGGTATCTATAATTATTGAGAGAATTTTAGTAGAAAAAAAATGTTTGAATTTAACCAATGCATTTTTAATTAAGGCAAACAACAAATAATTTTAAAACAAAGCAAAATAAAATGTAAACAAATCTTTCTTATATTTTATATGAAGATTAAATAAATAAATGTTAAAGAAACTTAGAGTTGCAAAATTCTGGATAAATTGAGAAACTTTTTTGTTTGTTTCAAACCGAGATCACAATTCTGAATGACAACTAAACGAATGTGATTTACTAGAGGTTCTGACAAAATATTAATTGCTGCAGTCTATTTTAAAAAATTTAATATATGTGAATTAGTTATTTTAAAAAAATCTGTTTGGATGATTCAGTGACACGCCCATAAATACTCTTGTTTCATTACTGGATGAATCAGTGTATATTTGAAAGAATGTTGAATGAAAATTCAACATCAAATACATTTTTAAGACTCACTTGTTGCCACCTGGTGGTGAAACAATGTAATCGATAAATGCGTCGTTTTCAGCGCCAAGTTTCTTTAAAAAGCTGATTTGCTCTATTTTGATCGATAACATAGACATTAGTGTTTTATCTTAACTATAAACTTTTATCTCAGTACTTCTGTGATAATTTGAATATTTGTAACACAAAGATACTGTGTGGTTGAAAACACTGTTTGTGCAGCTGTTAATACCGACATGACAACTGCTCTCTCAAGATGAACTTTGAAGTAGATCAACTGTAAGACGTAAGGAAACCATGAAACTGCCACACTAACGAGCTGATGTGTGCTTTTTTATTCACAATCTCCTCATCGCCGGCAGGTACAGCACTCATTTTCATGTGTTTGTGTGTTATGATTTCACGTGGCGACTGCGCAACTGAACTCCACAGCAACTTGTTTGCGTGTCACTCATAGCGCGTCTGTTTGGGACGGAGCGCACTTGAGAGTTATTCATGCAACCGAATTTCTTGACTGTTTACATTTTAATGCATTTAAGTGAAACTATATCGAGAGTTATATCGAACATTTTTCTATCGTTATTGATTAAGACGTACCGTCAATAAATATCGATACCGTTTTATCGCCCAGGCCTACGTGGGCTGCCTGTAGCAGTGAAGAGAGTCTGGTCAGCAGGCAGACCAGTCGTGGGGGAAGAGAGAGACGGACAGAGCTACTGCTGCTGGTTGCCGCCCCTCTAGCCTCTGTCCTCCTTATCAGGGCCAGCTGGCTGCAAGGCCACAACCTCTCACTGCCAACTAATTGCCTCTGAATTAGACAATTAATGTGGCCTTGTAGAGGGCTGGAGTGTCTGACTAGAGGGACGGTGGTGAGCAGAAGGGTACCCGGCCTTTCCTCACCTCAGCAATGTATTATTTATGGGTCGTTGTGCTTGACAGTTTTACATTAACTTTGCTAATGGACTCTATAGGAGGGTTGTGACTTTTGGATCTGTGTTAAGTTGAATACAAATGGGAAATAAGTAATTTTTGCCCCTTTCTTTGTCAAAGCACAAAGAATCTGCTTTTTTGTTGTCTCGACTGGTTTAAAGGAGAGCATTGCCTGAAGGGAAAGTCAGCGTATGAGCTTTAGATGGATAAAGGTGTAAAAGACGGGTCCCTGTCCACCCTCGGCACCTTCCTCGCCGTGTCTGCCGTGCGCTTCTGTTGATTGATTGACTGCCTCTGTTGTGTGAGGGATTCTTGTGTCAGTCCGCAGTTAAAGATGAATGCTGAGTTTCCCTTGGTTTGCCAAAACCGCCTCTCCGAAGTGTTTTTTAGCCTTTTCTTGGAAGCGTGCAGTGCCGTTGCACCACTGTTAGAGCCTCTAGCAGATCGATTTTGTTTTCAAAGAGCCTAATTGTCGGCATTGACTTGAACAGTTGTATTCCGTTGATCTTATCGTGCTGATTGTAGGCCACTAGCACAATGAAGTGTTCACATAACAGCCCCTGTCTTACAGTAGTGTGGAGAGATCGTGCTGCATTGTGCATATGGGAACTGGATGGTCACCTCTGCTCCCCTCATTAGCTCCATTGGCTGTAATAGTGGTTATTGACTGGATGGAGCTTTAAGCACCTGTAATATTAATGGCGGCTCTCGCAGCTGCGACGGATGAGTGCTGCGTTCGCTAGTGGTGCTGAGGACGCTCTTCTGTCGCCGCTTCATCAGCCACTTGTGCACTGCGGCCGTTCCAAACTCGAGGTTTGCTGGTGACCCTCACATATTCAGGCTTGCTCCCATTTTGTTAGCTTTTAAATGTAATAATCTAAAACACCAGTGAATATTTAAGTTTTTTTTTTTTTTTTTTTTTTTTTTTTTAACATTTGGAGCATACTAAAGTTGGAGATAAAATCAGATACAATGTGATATTGCAATACATTTGTCACGGTATGTAATTGGCATATTATCTCAAAATATATATATATATATTTTTTTTTTCTGGTTTTGATGTTTAAATAAAATGTTTAAATAATGTTTGTTGATAATAATAACAATAATAATAATAGCAAATGTATTGATTATTAATTTTTAAAGCATTTTTAAATTAATTATTAAACCTAATTTATTTATGGATTTTTTTTTTCTCTTAACATCAGATATACATTACTGTTAAAAGTTTGGAGTCAGTAGATTTTTTTTTGTTTGTTTTTTAGAGGAAAAGTAGTACTTATTAAACAAGAATGCAATAAATTGATGAAATCTTAATGATTTTTATAATGTTAAGACTTTTTATAATGTTACAAAAGATTTATATTTCAAATAAATGCTGTTCTTTTGAACTTTATATTTATCAGAAGAATTCTTAATTTTTTCCACTGCTTCCATAAAAATATTAAGCAGCACAACTGGTTTCAATATTGATAATAAGAAGAAATGTTTCTTGAGCACTTGAGCATTTCTGAAGGATCATGTGACATTGAAGACTGGAGTAATGTTGAAAATTCAGCTTTGCCATCACAGGAATGAATTACATTTTAAAAAATAAAATGGAAAAGTTATTTTAAGTTGTAATAATATTTCACAGTATTGTTGTTTTTACTGTATATTTGATCAAATAAATGCAGCCTTGGTGAGTACAAGAGATTTCTTTCAAAAAATGTTTTGGACAGTAGTGTATAAAAGTTGGTATGGCAACACAGATTTACAATGCAGTGTCTGGATTCATATGGAGTGCATTTATGGTATTTTTAAGAACCTTTAAGGTGTTTTGGCAAAAAGCAATGCTTTTACATATTTAAAATAATCAACATCTAAGTGATGAACCGATCACGATTTTTCATGGCCTATTCCGATTGCCGATTTAAAAAAAAATAAAAAATAAAAAATAAAAAAAATTTTTACAAACAAATGGGCCTATTCCAAATGCAAATTCACTCTCTGACAGTAGGTGGTGCTTATGTAACAGCTGTGATATAGTGTTTCCTTGGTTACCACTGTACAAAAAAGCAGCACTTATAGGCATTATACAGGCATATATAGGCATTATACATTTATACAGTACATGTTCAGCGTGTCCCGTCTCCAGCGTGTTAACGTCCTGTTTACAGACTTGATAATATTTCCAGACAAATGACATTTTGGGAAATTATTGCAATGCAGTTTGTGTGCAAGTCCTGAACAGAGATCAGCCAAAATAAAACAAAAAAAAAATGACCGGTTCCGACCAAAAGATGTTGAAGAATCAGGTTTCAATTCTTTGTCAGAGCCTAAGCAGCACAGTACATATTGCATCTTGACACCGGTCTTATGATAATGTTGTATTATGGATTTCCTGGAGGTTCTTACAGACAGCTAGATATAAGTCCTCATACTCTGCATGCATAAACAATTTGAATATGATTTTTAATAAACTGACCTTCTACCTGCAGCTACATATTTAATGTCTTCCCTCTGGTAAATCTCCAAATGTAACGTCACAACATGGACCCAAACCTTAATTAGTCTGTCGGCATTGGAATTTAAAGAATTTGTTTACTGATATCCATTTTCAAATAGTTTGATATTCCTGACTGACACTAGATAATTGAAATGTTCTTTTATCAGAGAAAATTCGTAAAATATTGAAGCGATAACCAAATGGCATATCTAGATTTTTGCCGATTTCACTCATGATTTATCCATGTCTGTTTACATTTTGACAACGTAACCTGAATAATTTTGAATGTAATATAAATGTGTTTGTAATTGAGTTTATAGAAACAGCAGATTTTTGTTGTTGTTGTTCTTGTTTTAGTTCTCAGCATGGCTGGACGATATGACCTAAAATCAAAATCTCGATTAATTGAACATTTTACCTCGATTACGATTAATGAGCGATTTATTTTGTTTTTGCCCTCATAGTTCACTGACAAGGTTTGTAAATATTCTTGACTATTAAAGGTGGGATATTTTTTCCTAATGAAAGAGTGCTCCGACATAACAGCTCACTTTCAGCAGTTATTTTATCTGCGGTTCGTAACATTTCTTACAGATTTCTGCTCGTTGTAAATCAGATAGTTAAATTAGCACAGTACCAGTACATTTATTTGAAGGCATTAATGAGAGAGTGATTGCATGTGTGAATTAGTCATACCGTCTCTCTATTAACTGTGAAGCTGTGGGTTGTAATTAAGTAGTTACTTCAAAAGTAGGAAAATATATGCTGTTACTTTTGAGTTTCTAAGCTACTTTAGTAATAAATCACAGGACAGCGTTGACAACGAGTTTCTGCGCTTCTCTCTGTGCGCGCGATCTTCACGTGATGTGCGAGCTACTGTCTGTATGAGTGTTCATGTGCCACAATGCATCAGCGCAGTAGCTCAATATAATAATACACATCCGATGGTCTAAAATCGCTTGAATGTCCAAACTGGCAAGCCTTAAAACACATACAATTGACAAAGTTTAGTGAAGACACAAGTGAAAGTGATCTCACTTCGGGGGCTCGTGCGCTGTCTGTGTGTGTTGACTCGGTCGCAGCGTTTGAGTTCGCCTACTCGTTGCTTCCATGCTGCTGAGTGGATGGGGCAGAGTCACGTGACTACACACGTGGTAGGCTAGTATGTTTTTAAGGGGAAAGTATTAAAGGTCCCATGGCATGAAAATTTCACT
Organism: Mylopharyngodon piceus; assembly: GCA_039654765.1. Taxonomy (NCBI): domain Eukaryota; kingdom Metazoa; phylum Chordata; class Actinopteri; order Cypriniformes; family Xenocyprididae; genus Mylopharyngodon; species Mylopharyngodon piceus. The sequence goes on from CM077452.1 coordinate 9,811,404, forward strand.
TTATGAGTTTTTTTAACATTAATATGAGTTCCCCTAGCCTGCCTATGGTCCCCCAGTGGCTAGAAAAGGCGATAGGTGTAAACCGAGCCCTGGGTATCCTGCTTCGCTTTTGAGAAAATGAAAGCCCAGATGGTCCAATCTGGAATCTTCCCTATATGTCGTCATACGGGGAAAGGTTACCTCCCCTTTCTCTGCTTTGCCCGCCCGTGAGAAAATGAGCTACTACCGTGCGAGGCGAGCGCAATATTTTTTTTTTCCTCGAGAGACATCATGGCTTGCAAACGAGCGAAGCATGGCGGTTGCTCAGTGTTTGATGTACAAATGAACACCGAAGTATTTTTTGGCATGTTAGCACATTTTCCACAACAGCACCTATCCAAAAAGGTAGATGTAATAATGGCAGAGGTCTGACTAATAGAGTGGCGCTGGTTAGTGTCTATAGCTGATAATTTATATATATATATAATATACGATAGCAAATCAGAGCAACATGAAAAGCCAACAACGTAGGCTAGCATTAGCTACATGATAATAACTGTAACAGCATACATAAACAAACCAACTAAATTACCGTGTCCCGACACAATATTTTAAACTTTTTAAACTAACCATTCGGAGACATCCTGCTGTAGCGGCTGAGAACGACTGCGTGTCTACGAGCCATTGCGATACATCCACTGTCAACATTAGCGCATGGTACCGTGGCCGCAAGCTGGTTAAGGCCACACACCCACCCTCCACCTTGCCCCGCCTCTCTCCTCCTCATTAGCATTTAAAGCTACAGACACATAAATGGCACGTCCTAAGGAAAGCTCATTGTGGGACTGGCTCGTAGTGGCTGAAATTCTGCACCAAGGCTGAATTTCGGGAAAGAGACTTCAGATACAGTACAAGGGACCACTTAAACCTATATAAAAGCATCCAAAAAGCAGCATGTCATGGGACCTTTAACAGGATTAAAAAAACTGAAATAACCGACATGGGAAAATTATGTCAGTTAGAGGTTCTGAATTTCGGTTTCGAATACTTTTCGATAAATCGTCCAGCCCTAGTTCTCAGCATATTGTTATACATGCAAACTGTAAAATGTGTATGGCTGACCTTCAGGAAATTAAATTGTGGTTCTTGAAGTATAACAAGTTTTATGGTGAGAGGAAAGTGTTGTTTACTTATTATATATAAAGTGATATATATAGTTTCTTTATTTAAAAAAAAAAAAAAAAAAAAAAAAAAAGAGTAAACAAACGAGTAAGAGTAAAAGAGTAAAAATGCCACAAATTAACTCCTGTTTGGACAGTCTGCTTACTAACTACTTGCAGTTTTAAATACTATTTGAAGCTACCCACAAACCAATTTCTCCCCCCTAGCATTAATATCATCTGCACTCTGCCCAACTGTCTTCTCATTTTCTTCCTCGTAGCCCTGATTATAAAGGGACATCTCCTACGCAACTCCTTAACCCTGTGTTTTATCTGTTGGCATGGACCTAAATTATAACATTTAAATGATTTTCCTTTCCACCAGTCCGTGTGGCACAAAACCACGGGATGAGACGTGAGGAAAGACGACAGCTCTACCTTCCACTTCTATAATAGACGAAGAATGCACAAGTGTTTTAAACTCAGTATGCTCAGTATCTTCTACTTCACTCTCAGACAAACGCTGTTTTTTCCCTCTGTCTCTGTCTGACAGCAGTTTTGAGGCAGTGCTGAATAAGGCCCAAAGTGCCATTGTCAGAGGCTGTTGCAGGATGCCGCTCTGAGCCGGCTGATAATTAAGAGGAGGGCCTGACAAATGGCTCTCATCAGATCGCTCATCTGGAACTGAGAGCACACGAAGGCTTTCAGGGAGGATAAACCGGGAGACGTGTCTTTGCTTTGCAATCTTTCATAACCTTCTGTGGCTCCTCCGAGGAGAGTGGAGCAAAGAGCTCTCTCTTTAAAAACTCAACGCAGCTATGCCACACATAAGTGCCAAGTTCTCCCTATGCCTCGGTGAGATATTCCTGATTTTTACTGGACTAATACACAGTGGCTTTTATGTTTTATACCACCACAAGTTTGGGGTTAGCGGATTACTTACTTTATTTGGAAATGTTTTCATTGTGGTGTAAAATTGTGTTGGGCTTTTGATTGTTAGATATTTCTCACCTCTTTTTCTGGCATAGCTTTTTTTTTATTTTTATTGAGGCATCAGTTGCAGCAAGCTGGATATTAATACCATTTTAAATAACTGTTTTCTGTTGTAATAGAAAAAAATCTTATATATTTTAAAATGTAATTTATTCCTGTGGTGGCAAATCTTTTCAGCAAGCCATTATGGCAGTCTTCAGTGTCACATGATCCTTCACATTCTAATATACTGATTTGATGCTCAAGTTACATTTCTTATTATTATCAGTATTGAAAACATTTGTGCTGCTAAGTGTTTTTGTGGAAACGTATTTTTGAGATATGTTTCTATTTATTTGAAATAGAAATCTTTTGTAACATTATAAATTTCTTTACTGTCATTAATTGAACGCATTATTGCTGAATAAAAGTAACTTTTCTGTTCCCAAACTTTTGAACAGTAGTGTATATGTGTAAGTTGGATTTTTAACAGCCCATATTGTTGACATTCTCGCTCTGCACTTGTTTTGGGAGTATTTATTCAACTGTTGGGTCAATTCAAAGTCAGTGAACATATTCAGTGACTGTGCATCTGTAAAATTAGTAGTTGGTAGTAAGCCATTGTGTGACATAATGGGTCCATAGCAGGACAAGACCATTAGCTTAACTCAGACCAGTGGAACAAAGATTGAACTTGAAAACTGGTCAAATGGATATGACGTTTTGCACATAGTTAGTGCTGGGCGGTATACCGGTTCATATGGTATACCGGTTTCAATTTCGAGACCGATATGCATTTTTCAAAAACCGCCATACCGGTGCGTAGCTGAAACAGCTGCTATATCTATTCAATGGCCATGAAGCACTATGTAGAGTGTATAGAGAGCGGACTTCTATTAACTGCATACCCTTCTTACACTAATGGAAACAACTTTATAACACAACAATGAATAACTCACAAAACTAACTCTCTTTAATACTGCACATACCATGTAGAGCCATATGATTTCAGCGATGCAAAAAACACGGATGAAATCACGGAATCCAGTCACAAGAACTTACTGTATAAAGCGGAGTGTCACAGAATTTGACCATTTTTGGATGAATAAATCAAAAGTAGGGCTGGACAATGAATCAGATATCGATATGGACTAGTGTCTGTGAATATTAAAGCTAAATAACAGAAATATACTGTTGTACAATCGAGTATACTTCGATTAATAGAGATAATAATAATAATAATCATAATAATAATAATAACACCGTTTATGAAAACACAAACTCAAAGGTCTTCACTGAAATTACAGAAATTCCACAGTAAAAATGTAGCCTACTTATTAATATTAATTTAATTCAATAATTAAATTAATTTGATTACATTTTAAACCAAATTGTTAGCTTTATGAACTGATTTGATTACATTTTTAATGAATTTTTATTTGTCCTTACAATGTTTATATAATATATTCCCTGTACTCCTGACAGTAAAATATGGCAAAATAAAGGTCCAGTAAAAAATAAAAGAAATAAATAAAAAACAAAAAACCGTGACATACCGTGAAACCGCCAGAATCTTAAAAAAAAACCGTGATACAGATTTTTGGTCAAACCGCCCAGCACTACACATAGTACTGATTGACTTTGATTTTTCTCCTGCCATAGCACATTTAATATAGACAAACAAGACTTTTCCCCAATTCTGCCAAACCTCAGGCTTTAATCTCTCTGAAATTTGCTTTTTCATTTCTAATCTGCTAAAGTAATAAATGAGATGTTATAATATAATATAATATAATATAATATAATATAAATTTCATTTCCGCGGTTGAAACACTGATTGAGCAATTACATGTGACATGATATGGATTTCTGTTGTCCTGTATCTTTTAACATGCCTTCTGATGTTCATGCATGTTTCTATTGTGCTGTAACTAGTAGTAAAGCGAAAGAGATGATCAGTTCACGTGTGCTTCGGGCTGCAGCTTTGCTTGATCTGAGGCGGCAACAGCGATCTGTCAGTGTCAAAAACGATATTGTGAACTGAGACATCACATTGTGGGTTTTTAATGTGATAGTTTTATATGCTAGTATAAGGGTGGCACGAAAAAACCGACATTGCGATATTTTGTTTTTCTGTTATATGTATATATATATAAATTCACCAGATGACTTGAATAGGTCTATTTGGAAAGAATTAATCATTCTAGGATGATTTGGGTGATTTTGTAGGTGAGTGAAAATAATGAACAAATTACAAGCATAGATATATATATATATATATAATAGAACAAAGATACAAATGAAATAAATGGTGCTTTATATTTTTCAGGTAAGTTTAAAAGTATTCAGGTACAGAAATTGAATAATTAAATGTAAAATACTGCATAGTCTCACTGTATAAATTAAACATAATTAATCTGTGTTAAAACAACAAAAGTGATTTTTCTCAGAGGCTGCTGTCACTTTAAGACCGAATGAACGGCGCGGATCCGAAATACTGTTAAACATCCGGTTTTCTTTCTTTTTTTCGTTCACTTAAGCCATAATCAGTTGTTTACGAGGATAGGCGATCTTTTACGTGCATTTTGACACATTTTTTTGCGTGTATGTGTCCATTCAGGCACAAATAGATGCAGAAGAGAATGGCATTTGGTGTTCACGTTCAATCTACACGGCTCTGTGTGTGTGTGCCTGTGCGCACATAAAACAGCTGCACGTTCAGAAGACTCTTTCGCTTCTTTGTGCGCTGAAATGGTTTAAAATCCCTTGAATGTTTAAAGTGACAGGACCTAAAACACGTTCAAATGATAAACTTTAATTGTATGATGGTCAAACTTTGCAATTAATCAGAGAATCACCTGCGTTTTGAACCGTGGCGTCTGGTCCGTACGGATTAACGATCCCTATACAAGACATTGCACATCCTGTGATGTGACTATTGCGAATGCACACATCGCGATTTCGATACCAAAAAGATATATCGTGCAGCTCTAGCGAGTATCTAGCTGTAGTTTAGTTTCTTTGTTTTGTCTACCAATGACTACAGAGCAGAAACAAATTCAGTCAAGCTAATCCTCTGAATATCTTCTCTCTAAACCAGAGCCATCGAGCAAGGCAGGATTCAATGGAATTTGTCATTCTTCAAGGTTATTAGAAAATTGAGAAAATTATTTTTGTTGAGCTCTCAGCACTGAAGTATGAGCATGCCATGCTAAAAGTGCAGCTTTACAGAAAATTTGTTAAAATCTCCAGACAAGTGTCTTTTTATGAGTTTTGACCTGTTAGTCAGAATTACACAAGTGAATTTCTCCCCAAAACATTTTAAATCCTTATTAGACGGTTTCTGTTTTAAATTGGATGCTGTTAAACTAAGGTAAGTACTGCAGCCTTGAACACATGTAGAAAATGATACAGACGGTTTTTGAAATCTCCAGAGAGAGGTCAGGTCATATGAAATGGCTCGGGTCTTAAAGCTCTCTTTACTTTAAAAGCACCTTGGGTGACAAAGCCTACCTAACTCAGGAAGAAAATCTGAATGAATAGTCATCCTTTGTCTCTTTTTGAACCCTGGACACAGTCTCTAACGGGGTTTTTTTCTATTGAAAACTTTTCAGTTTAGTTTGCAAAGTAGCTACACTCTTATGTAGAGGAGGAAGTCCATTTGGAAGGCTTTCATTGCCACTTTCACCTCTTTTTAAATAAGAGGATCATGCAGCCACACTCTCAAGATGCTTAAAGAGGTTATTAAGGCTATTTATTTATTCCATCAACACTCCTGTGTCTTTCAAAGAAATACAGAGACTTGCCCCTGATATTTGACACAGTCACAGGCTCTGTCCTCAAGGTTTCCTAAATTGGATTTTTTTTTTTTTTTTTACTAATGTGGTCAAGATGAAAAATATTCCCAAAAAGAGCCAGTGCCATCATCTGCATGCATTGTCTAGTATCTTTTCAGGGCTCACTTACCACGGTACTCATGTATTATTAGTCTTATAAATTAACATACTTTACATGAAAGATGGGTTTAATTTAAACTCTGAATTAGTCAGTTCCCCAAGGTGTTATATTACTTTGTACAGCATCTGCAAATTTTAATTATCGCAATACTTCACTGAGTACACCGCACGCTGCATTACATCACGCCGGTATTGACCGCGGCGTTTCTCGACCACGCCGCTTCTCGACTTGTTCTTATTGTGAGCTATTCACATCTCAGTGTAATGGGGCTCTTTATGTTTATTGTGGTTTTCACCTTGGCATTCATTTTTGCTGCAGCTAGCAAAATCTTCATGTTTTATTAAAACAACGTATAAGCGAGTAAAGATCAGAGAACGAATGGGCTTTAAAAATGTTGCATGCCAACACACTGCTACTAGATGCCAAGAGAAAAGAGATCAAATACCTTTGAAGTCCTTGAAAAATGAAGTTGGGAAATCGTTAAACTAGTCGTCCATTGCTGCTCGATTGTGAGCTGTTTGTCTTGAAGCTGAAGTTAGAAATGCCATTTTGCTCTGCTTTGGTGTGTTTTCTTTTAGGTGATTGTCAGCCGTTTATATGATGAATAACTTGTATTTTCATAAGACGGATCTATAGTGAATATATTAAGGTATCAGTACTCAGAGGCCCGTTCATTTCTAGTATTAAGATTAGTTTATGGTGATCTAATTGCATGGTCAGCACTAAATAAAGGTGTTAAATGAAGTATTTTAATAATAATTGTAAATTGCTTTAACAATACTTGCATTTTGAGGGGGTTGCACTTTAAGTTGTTTATTTGCATTAAAAGTATATCCATATTGGTAACGCTTTACAGTAAGGTTCAATTGATTTAATAATAGTTAGTTCAAGATAACTTATGCACTAACAATGAACATTTTACAGTATTTTGTTAGTTTATAATGTTAATTTATACAACTCAAAATGTTAACTATGTATTAGTATTTGTAATGATTAACCCACGATTAATAAATGCTACCTAATGCATTAATCAAAGTGAATGAATCAAAGCTTATTATAAAGTGTTTTATTACAGCGATGTAAAGTATTGAATATTTCATTTGGAAACATTTTAAGCATTTTTTCCATGGAAATGGGTGTGAAGCAGTGGGTCTAAAGTAGGGCTGGGCGATATGTAAAAAATATTTTATCGATAATCGCCTTAAAAAATATCGCGATATCCGATAATATCGTCTACCCGAGCCCCGCCCCGTCCACCCCGCCCCCGTCGGAGACAACACAGCCGATACGCACTGTAAACACACATCAGTTTGGTTGTACTTTATCTGACAATAGCCTGCAAATTAGTAGGCATAAACTTAATTTAATTCAAGGTTAAAGGTTTGTTTTTCTTAGTTTGTGCTTTATTATAAAACATTAGCTTTGTTGTTAATCATTTCCACACTGCTCTTATCAAGTGTTTGAAATGAATTTCGTTTCGTGAAGAGAACTGTTGAATTGATCAGAGTTTAACGGAGTTCATTGTGAAGGTGGACATTCTGGTGGTGATAGTAAGAATGATGCATGTTGATGTCAAATGTGTCTTGCCTATTTTTTTTCTTAAGGTCCGATGTTTCTCTTTCATTTTTTGAAAGAGAAACATCGGACACATTTCATGATGATACGTTTAATTTATTTAATTTTAACACGTAGCGCTGTTTTTTAAACTTGTAGTTAAGCTATAATGTATTTGTTATTTGTCTAAAAGCGATTAAAAACAATTTGATTCATTCTGCATGACCAAAAACGGAAAGATTTTTTTTCTCATGTTTTAGAGCTCCGATTTGTCCTTACAGGCCTCTTAAAACGAAATAAAAAATAAAAAAAATCATTATTTATTTGGAAAAATAAGTAATAACAAATGTTGTTTGTGAATTTTATTTTTCATTTATTTTGATAATGAACAGGCTGCGATGTCAAGCAGTGCTATAGACGTGTGCGCGCGAGGCGCCGGCGTGATCGCTTGAACTGCTTCCTTGCACCAGTGAAAACATCTTAAAATACTCATTTTTGGTCATACATAAACTGTAAAGAGTTTATTTATATCTGTGTACACTCACAATAAAAACAAAACATTTTGTTTTTGTAAAATAAAGAAAACAGGTACCGCTTTCTTCCGTCTTAGTTTCCTTTTGAACGTGTTTGTGTGGAGAGCGTCGCAAAAAAATAAATCAATTAAATTGCAATTAAATCGCGAAGCGGAGTGCAACCCCTTCAGCTGTGACTTATTTACGATACAGCACTAGCCTCGAGTACCTTATTGCTTTTATAAAACGGTTACCACACAATACAAATATTAAAGCCAAAAATATGTAACAATGCAACTTTCATGAAGTTACTAAAAGCCTTCCTTCCACCGGAAAAAATAGTCCCTGACAGCGAACAGCAACAGAAGTTACATTATTACGCCATTAGATGGCGGCAAAGACTGTCTTTATGAGTGTGTCAGTTAGTAGCGAAGACTTTTACATTGAAAAGACTGAATTGTTGTGAACATGGAACAAGACGCAACTGACAAATGCTTTGACTGTCAGTCATGGGAAAACCCCTTAATTGTTAAAAGGACAAGATAATACATTGGACATTTAAACAGTTTTTTTATTATGAACATAGGACTGACCTGAAGGAAAATGCTAAATCTGAATGCAGGTAATAAACTCGCTCACTCGATCTTTCTCACAGTACTCTTCTACCTAATACAATAAGCATCAATGAACAATATCAATTGAGAACATAGTTTACGTTGCTAAGAGTGGCTGCTAAGGGTGTAGTGATACACAGAACCGTTGGGTGAAGTGGTCATAGCAGTGTTTTATCGTGAATAAAACACAGCTATTGACCAATCAGAATCAAGGACAGGAACTAACCGTTTTATAAAAGAAAATAACAGTCCTATTGGAACATTTTGCTCATACGGTTAAGCGACCTGTATAACTACACTCTAAAAATGCTGTGTTAAAAACAACCAAAGTTGGGTTGAAAATGGGCAAACCCAGCAATTGGGTTGTATTAACCCAGCGGTTGGGTTAAATGTTTGCCCAATGTGCTGCGCAGTTTTATTTAACCCAACTATTGTTTAAAAATTACTATATGGCTGGCTTAAAATGAACCCAAAATAGGTTGGAAATTAAAAATCAGACACAATTACTAGAGGCAACAATAATAATCAAAAGGTGAACATTTATTAATAAGCAATTTAATAAATGTTTATTGCTTAATTATTATTCATTAAACTTCTTAATAAATGTTGCTTTATTAAACATATTAATAAATGTTAATTTCCAACATACTTTGGGTTCATTTTAAGCAAGCAATACAGTAATTTTTAAACAATAGTTGAGTTCAATAAAACTACCCAGCAGGTTGGACATACATTTAACCCAATTGCTGGGTTTTGTCCATTTTCAACCCAACTTGGATTGTTTTTAACCCAGCATTTTTAGAGTGTAATTTTGTATGCCAGTCAGTATTGTGATTTTATATTTCTTGTATTTGGTGGCTTTTTTGTGCTAGGATCACCTGAGACTGTTGTTTAAACAGTGCTAGACTTCAGGTACAGCTCCAGTATGATGCCTTCCTCTTATTCATTTAACAAGAGGCCCCCACATCTTAGCGCCTTATCAGCTCCTGCCTCTCTCACACTCAGTCATGCTGTCCTCATCGCTGTGGCCGAGGGTGAGGGATTCTCCATGCTCTAAGTGGATTAAAACCTCACTGCATCCAGTTCCAGGCAGCAGTCGCATGGCTTGTCTGTCAAAGGTGGGGGATATTTTCGCAGGTTTAGTCTGCGTGCTGGATGGTGCGTTCCACCTTGGGTCCGGTTAAGGGCACCGTTTGTGCCTCCTCTCACCATACATGAAAAAAACCCAGCTCCATCATCTTCCCACACCCACTACAAACACATTCTGCCAATGTGCTACATTCCCTAACCTGTGTAGAGATATTGCAAGCTTAAGAAATGCCTGCGTACGTCTCTGTGTTTGCAAAAGGCTTGTCAGGAGCTGCAATGGGTAAGGGAACTTGAGCGCGGTTTGCAGAAAAGCCCATATGTCAAAGATATTGAAAGCATTGGAGAGAGAAGACATAAAATACTGTATGGGATGGGTGGGAACGAGTACACTGGACAGAAAAGACACACAGCATTTAAGGAGGAATGCCGGGAATTCCAGGCTGTGTTTGGGATGTCCTCCATGCCCCTGGAGTATTGAAACACTCTTTTCTGTCTCACTCAATCAACCTTGCTGTTTGTCCCCCCGCACCTCTCGCATAATAATGAGGCATTGTGCTGAAAATTATTTTGATTGGTGGCTAGACACATGCCCCCAGATTATCAATTCAAGCTAAGGTCATACACGTATCACATTATACCTGGTTGTTTTGTGTATTGAGATGCATGATTTATTTCTTTTATCCATCAAATAGGTATTTATGAAACCTATTTATTGAAGATGTTACCTGTGTCTGCATGTTTTAAATGAATTCACTTTTTTTTCATATGAATTCATTCTTTTTTTAATTCATTTTTTTCTTTTATTTCATTCTTTATATTCCATAATATATTGTGTAAAAATGAATGAATTTTATGTTATGTGTTCTTTTATATAGCACATATATATTCTTTATAAAAGGAACGAGATATTAATATATATTATTTATATATATATATATATATATATATATATATATATTAATACAATTTTCGCTGACTTATGTACTATTCGTTTGTCTGTCTGTAGGTTTATCCAATGATTTCTTTTTTTACACAATATATTATGGAATATATATAATATTATAATAGAAAAGACTTATAATAGTATAATAGAAAAAAGAAAATCTTTGCTAAATTAAACCTACATATTTTTTTATGATACAATTGTACTTTTAAATGCTGCTTTAGGAACCAAAGCAGTCTCGCTATATATAACATCCTATAGGAGTGAAATGAATACTATTATTTCTGTGACAATTTCTGTGAATAATAATATTTTTAGTAGAATAGGTTCATAAAAGGTAAAAATATGACTGGATATTTTTATGTGGGCTGGAATGAATTGTGAAATTAGGCATACTGCTTGTGTTGTATTGTGCTTTTCAGTTACAACACAATAATAGCTTGACGTGAATTGGCTCTGTATTTCCACCTTGCCATATAGAGACCCTTTACATTGAGACCTTCAGATGTTAAAATGTGTTTTATCTTGTGATCAAGTCATCATCAGTTTCTTGGCCAACCCCGCCATAATTTAAAGTCTCCCTCTGTGTTGCTGTATGTAGAGTGAGGATGTCAGGCTGGATTTGTGGGCACTGATGGGATGGTTCTGTTGTAACCTGGGCTCCCTGGGTCGAGAAAGCAGGGAACTGCGGTATGTCCTTGATGAAGAACTCCGCTGCGACACGGCCTGTCCCTTTGACTCACGCTGAGCGCTTGATACTCGGGACGAGGAGGTCAGCCTGACCCACTTTCCCCCGCCTGCCCTTCTGTCGTGTTGGAAGAGGTGGGCGAGAGGCCAGGGGCGAGTGGGCGGATGGGTCCACTAACTGTCAGAGGGCGCGTTTGTGTGGGGGGTTACGAGAGAGCGCTCCCGCTGTGGAACGCAGGTACATCTCAGCCCACCGAGACAGTAATGGACAGGCACTCCCACAGAGCTCAGTGTCTGACCCTCTTATTGTAGCTCCTCATCCTCGATGACTCCTACAGCTCTCTTCCTCCTCCTCTTCATCACTTCACTGCACTGCTGTGCTTCTGAGCTCCAGCTGTAATCTATGCAATCAAGCATACGATATTCAGAATCAGCAGTGTTAGCTGCACATCATTTTATGTGATGTGGAATATTTCTACACTTTGTAAGTCAGTTGTTATGTCTGTGAGTGACCTGCCAACCTTTGGTTTTACACCAGAAATGTGCATGTAAAGATGCTGTCAGAGAGGACATGCTTGTTAACATGTAGTGATATCTAAGGCAAACACCAGTTTGGTAACTCATCAAAAAGTAAAACTCAATTTCCTGGTTGAAAGCAGGGACAGAAAAGGGGGGAAAAAAAGTGTCTCTCTTATATAGCTCACTGACAAGCAAGCCACTCTGCTGAATTTAGACATGTCCTGCCTTAAGTGTGCAAAGATGTAAGACATAGTAGCACTTCATGCCATCATGAATAATCTGTCTTATACACAAAATAGCATTCACAACCCATTTGACTTCTATAATTTTGACACGTTTCCAAGTGGAATACAGTATTCAGGGAGAAAAAAAAAACATTTAGGATGGAACCTAATTTTTATCCTTTTGAAATTGATTATATTGTGAAAGGTAACCATTTTTTTTGTTTTTTAACTGATTTATATTATTTGAATTTGTTACATGCATTCGTTTTGGTAGCTTTCACTATACAGGATCCATCTGATAAACTCGGAGTGGGCTTCTACACACATAAGCTGTCAAAATCTGAATTTCTCTTGGTCATTCCTTTTCTCTTTCTTTTTCTCTTTCTCATATACACACACACACTCTCAAACTCAGTGTGTCAGAATGGCAGCTGGCCCTGCGGCTCTCCTGGTTAGTTCCCCTGATAGAGAGTTGGAGACTGGACTGGTGCAGTAGTGCTTATTAGCCGTGTCTGTCTGCAGGAGCCCTGCTGAGCCAGCCTTGAACCCTCCGGCCCCCAGCAGAGAAAGAGGGAGAGACAGAGAAGAGAGAGGGAGAGGAAAGTTTAAGCAGTGGAGGACAAAAGCAAAAACGTGACAGCCAGGGAAAGAGACCTGCCTGTCTGACCTGCATGTCCACTTAGCTGGTCGCCTCCTAACCTGATAGATGGTGGTCACAGAATCGTTACTTTGAACAAGAAACTGATCTGTTTCTTTTCATCAGTGATGTTGAAAACCTGTGAAGATTGCAAAACCCATGAGTTGAAGCATGACAGTCTGATGCATATTTATTATAATAAAAAAGATCTAGCTTCATCTGCCCTCTCCAACCTCAAGTACTCTTCTGTTATATCTTTCGAGTACTCAAGCATTCAAAATGCCCAAAGTGCACATCACTATTGCAGAGCAGGCTTAAGTAGTTGACATTGTGTTTGTTTTTTTCCAGAGAGACCGTGACGCTGTCTGCCTGACTAACCTCAGATATTGCAGCGTGGAGAGTTGCTGTGGCTGCTAAAGTTTTAATGCGCTACAAGATTAGGGTCTGTGGACAGATGCGTAGAGGCCGTCAGGTTCAGCAGCGGGTTATACAGTATACTGCCCTGACCTGCTTTTGTTTTTTGTTTCTTTATGCATGCATCTCTTGGTCTCTGAGGTTCAGCTGTCTACAGAGCTCACCTTTATTGCTGCTAATGGTTGCGGTACTGCTGACGCAGTCGGAGACTCCCTTACCTTGACGTGTCATTCCCTTCGGTCCACTGTTAAACATCTAACACACTCCTGCAATCAACCCTGATCGGCCCAGTGGAAATGGCCCGTTATTGCCCTCGTTAGATGTTATGCGGTAGTTCTATTGTACAAATTCATCACACATTAACCTAGATAGTGTGTGTTTGCTTAGTATTTTCGGCCCCACTTTATATTAGGTGGCTACTATGTACTTGCATAAAAAAATAAGTACAATGTACTTATTCTGTTCATATTGTATTGCAGAACACTTTTGCTGCTATTAGAGGTAAGGTTAGGGACAGGTTTGGTGGTATGGGTAGGTTTAAGGGTGGGTTAAGGTGTAAGGGATGGGTCAACAGTGTAATTATGAATGTAATTGCAGAAATTAATTACAGATGTAATTACATGCAGGTATTTTTAAAATACAAGTACAATGTAAAAACATGTATGTACACAAGTGCATTGTATCAAATAATTAATTTAAAAGTATGTAGTAGTTAAGGCCACATAATATAAAGTGGAAACGTATTTTCATCTAATCGCCTCTCATGTGAGCGTTTCTCTTGCAGTAGCCCCTCTTTCAGTTTCGTTCCACACCAGACGAGCTCATGCAAAGATCCCAGAGCTTTTATATCACACCCATCTGTCAATACAATTTGGTCAAATGATTTCAAAACCTGTGCGTTTCTAGCGTCTTAAGCCAAGTGGCTGGCTAAGCTCCAGCTGGAACACGCCGAGCATTAAGGCATGATGTGCGTTCAAGCCGCCTCCTGCTGATTCATCCCTCACATGCTGAAAAATTACCTTTTGCTCATTAAAGAATTGTGTAAGTTTAAAAAAAATATATTTGCATAATTCATTTCCCTCTGAGGATCAGGATGATTAATTAATTACTATGCTGTTAAAGTAGATCTCTCGCTCGCTCTCTTTTTATTTATTTATTTTTTTTTAAATTAACCTCAGGACATCCTTCATGTATGGGAATTATCAAGGTTTTTTTGTCACATCAGTTTCAGTGCATTTGAACGTGTGGGAATCTCCGAAGTTATGAAAAAATCTCTGTGTCGTTAAAAATAGTTAAGTCAGGAGTTTTTATTATTGAGTTTAGGAGTCTCAATATTCTGCAATCGTCCTAACCGTCCTTCATTTTTTTTTTTTTTTTTTTTTTTTTTTTTCTTTTTTTTTTTTTTGAGGCTGTCGTCTGCAGCAAGATGAATCTCTTTAATATATTTCTCTGGCCTGGTTGCTTTACATAGCACTGAAAAGATGACGCAGGCTCTGGGTTATAATACCCCAGTGTTTTATTCATATTCTCTTATTTGCAGGGACCCTACACGCTCGCGATTGCTATGGCACTGTCTGACGTCGCGCTATAGGCTGCATGTAAATGAGGGTTTTAGGTACTATTATAGTGTAATATCATGCGGGAGTCTCATTAACCTATAAACAACCTAAACACTTCTCTGTCTCTCTTTTCTCCTACAGAATTCAATACGGCACAATCTCTCGTTGAACAAGTGTTTTCTTAAAGTGCCTCGCTCCAAAGATGACCCGGGAAAGGTAAGCATTCTCTTCTTACCTCCATATGTACTTCTGTTTTATTCAGAAATGCTTTGTACATTCGCTAAATACAAAATGCCGCTACCAGAGCAGATTCGGCCGTTAAAAATGCATACGTATCCTTGTGAAAATAGATGAGAGCGAGCACTCGCAGTAATGTTTTAAAAGCGCTCTCGTCGAAGCTCTCCCGGGTAGAGGAGAAAGCACTTCAGCCCGGCACTTCCTGCACGAGAGGGGCAGACCACCACCTGCTTCCCCTCAGTCAGCATGCTGCTAGCCCGGCCTGTCTGAGCTAAAACAACCCAAACGAATTCATGTGTAGGCCAGAGTGCAGAGCACTGTATATGTATATGTGCATATGCATGTGCACATACGCGTGTGTGTGTGTGTGTGTGTATATATGTGTGTGTATATATATATATATTTATATATTTTGGATACTGCCCTCCAAAAGTTTGGAAATGCCCTAGAAAAGTGGGGTTTTAGACAATATTGGCATGAATCCTTTTTAATTTGTGATAATTTTGCACTGATAAGGGACAACACAAACTACGAAAACATATTTTATTACATAAACAGTTTATACATAAAAAAAACTTAAATTTTCAATTCATCAAAATATCCACCATTAGCAGCTATCTGACCTAAACTGGGTTCTAATTGGTTCATTGTATTCTAAACTTAATTGGCAATCAATTGTTGAAGCTATTAAGGTGTGCTGACCCAAAAATCTTTTACAAACCTGGGCCAAGTTTAAACCAGTAACCAGGCATCACAGCTGGCAAAGGGGCATGTCTGACTTTGACATGTGTATATATTGCCATTATTATGTAATCAAAATGAAAATTATTATTGCTGGTCTTCAATGATAATGTCAAGTTACCTTAATGTATTTGACCAAAAAATGATAAGGATTTATGCTGATATCCAAAACCACACTTTGCCAGGGGTGTTTTCAAACTTTTGGAGGGCAGTGTGTGTATGTATGTATGTATGTATATATGTATGCATATATATATAATATATATATATATATATATATATATATATATATATATATATATATATATATATTCATTCTATTATTTTTTTTAAATTATATAATAAAGACTGTAAAAATGTAATAGCAGCTCATTACTAGTAATTGAATGAAAAAAGCTGAATAAAACATTATTTTATTTTATTTTTCAGTATTATAAATTGTTCTGTTCTGATGTTTTTTTTTTTTTTTTTAAACAATCCAAATTACTGTATTACAGTAATGAGAAAATGACTAATAAAAATAATCACTGAGAATAAAGGGGAATTACAAAAAGTAAAATGCTTGCTACGGTAGTCGGTGTTACCGGTGTTTTTTTCGCTTTAATGCGTTAAAAATATTTGCATTTAATGCAATTAACGTAGTATCTGTTTTCTGTGTTATATGATCAAGCTCTTATTCATGCTAATGCTTTTAAACCATTCAAGCGCGACAAGGCAAAAGAGAACGCGCTGTCTGTGAATGTCCTGCCTATGTGACACACACACACACACACACACACACACACACACAACGTGTGCGCGCCAGTATCGAGTTCTCTTCTGCTTTTAACGAACCATAACACACACAAATTATGGCAAAATGTCCGTTTTGTCGAGTGTTTTTCAGTAAGAGTAACCCACCATTCAAGCAATTGCCGTTAATTTGAAAGTGAAAGTCGGCCTTTCCGTAACAAAACATCGAAAGCTCAGCCGAACAGCTGATCATAGCTGTACAGGGCGGGTTTTTATTTTCATGTAAAAAACATTCCTCGTCGCAGAGAGCGCAGTTCATGGTTGCATAGCAATGACAGACGCCACGGGAGCGCAAGTGCTTTGGAAACGAGGAGAAAGCGACGTGGCTGCGCTTTCCACTCGTTTTTAGACGCGATATGTGAACGGCCCCATAAGCGGTTTAAAAAAAAAAAAAAGAGGTAGAGGTCCCGCCCCCCGGTGACACCGGTGTTGTCACATGTCAAGTAACCGGTGGGAAAATTTTCTCACCGTCACATCCCTAATAAATATATATATATATATATATATATACATACACACACATATATCGGGACAAATACATGTGATAAAAATATTATGTATATATTATATATATTTTTATCACATGTATTCACACTGAACAGTACGGACGTCACAGTTCGGTTCATGCAGTTAGACGAGGAACACAGTCAATCACAGGCAATCCACAGTCCATTGCAACACTGTTTGCTAACCGCCACAACAGGAAAAAGCGCAGAAGAAGAAGAGCAGACGATCTAGATATGAGTGTAATCTCTCAACCAGTGTTTCAAGCGTGGAAAGACATCAATAAAACAGCTTGAGAATATCATCTCACATTTACCTCAGGCAAGTCATTTAATGTCCACAGCATGTTAGTTCACTAGAGAAATGAACTCTAGAAGGGAGCATTTCACTAAATATATGCACTATATTAGCTTATATATTCATTATATTTACTTAACAGTTAGTAATATCTTAATTATTTAATGTTTAAATAAATTTGTCATGAAAACAAGTTATGACAGTAACTGTGTAAATGATATTTCAAAAATAAATTAAAGTAATAATTTTATAATTAGATTTAGAAGTTAATGCAAAACCTGCCTTATGTGCAATTTACATGTGTTATTATATCTAAAAAATAGCAACTGAATTTAATATTTTGGACTCTTGTAACTTTTAATATTATAATAATGTGCAAGAAAGGGCTCCCTATATGGAGTTTACAGCATTAGCTGAGATAGATTTTTTTTATCCTTAAGAAAATGTTAATTATAATTTAATTTATTTAAAGAGAGACACCGTTTGTTCAATAAACCACTGTTTAATTAAAATGAAGAAAAATGAAGCAATTTTATGTTTAGTTTTTTCTCCCCCCTGCTATACCGAACCCGTACCAAACTGTGACTTCAATACCGAGGTACAAATTAAACCGTCATGTTTGTTTACCGTTACACCCCTAATATATGAAGAGTTTGGTTCCAAAACGCGATAAACGCCATTTTCAAAAAAATTGAGTTTCCGCCAAAATCAGTATTGTATCTGGTCGGTATTGAAAAGTCATTTATTAATTTTGCGCAAAATGCGATATCCGTCGTGTTATTCTGTCATGTTTTCTCCCTTTCTTTCCAAAATGCGACAAACGCCAGTCTCCTTTCTCTGCAGAATGCGATATATCCGCTCAACCAATCACAGCACACCATTCCACGCACTGTAAACAGTAATGGCGGCGCTCTGAATACACCCGGCATCCTAGTTTTCCTTATCTGCTTTGTACTTTGTGATCAACAAAAACAGAAAAATGAATAATTTTGACGGCATTGATGAACCTGTGGTGGTTTCTGCAGTGGGGAAGAAACGCAAGTCATCGAAATGTAATCATTTATGTGAGGAGATTTAAGAAGATGAGGCACTCGAGTCGGGAGGAGGTAAAATGCCAGTGGCTGTTGCTTGTTCCACGACAGCATCAAACTTCTGTCACGGTCCCCAAAACTGAATCATGGACAGTTTTTAAAAGCCGTTTTTAATACCAATGTACTCTGTAAATGTGTTTATTTTAACCGTGCGGTGGCGCCAGATACTCTTTAATCGGTAATAACAAACGGAGACATAATTAATTTATAACATTAACAAGATGACTCGTTGAATTCATTTTGGGAGCGATGACTGAATGTATTTTTAGTAAAATGCCTGTATATAAGATTAGTATTGACAAAGTTCAGAGGCTGTCATATATGTGAATCAACTTACTTTGTTGTGTATTTTCAATATGAAAAATAACTTTTATATTGATGGATTAATTGCATTGTGAAAAAAAAAAAAAAAAAAAACATGTCATGGATTTATTGCATTTTGGGGGGAAAAAAATCCGTTTTTATAATAAACCTTTTAAAATCAAAATGTAGATTTGAATTTTTAATGTTTTTATAACCAAAAGATGCTATGTGAAAGTTTGAAACAGAAAATAGTGGTTTTCAACTTGCCACTTTCTTGGTAAAGAAAGCACCTTTTTACTCAAATTAATCAAAATGGAGTTATAGCGTTTTGGAACCAAACTCTTCATATATACACATCTGATAACACCTGTTTATTTTTCAGAAAAATATACAATGTGCATGTGCATCAATACAACATTGATGGACAACAGTTAACCCGTTTTTTTCTCCACATAGTACTGCCGTCACAAACGCTTGCTCATTTCTCTGTATCCTCAGCCATCTTGTGCGAGCACATTCACGCACATACACTCACAGCGCGACATAAAGAGAAGAGCCGAGGCATGCAGGGGATGGGGACTGAATGCTAATTTCATGTTTTGGTGTAATCCTCTGATATTGACACTCCTGGGATGTGCTCCACTAAATACAAAATAATCTATCGCTGGATGGATTCTATTCCAAATGCACGGCCAACATGCTTGCATCCCTAATGTTCAATTTGGAATTTGCCTCCTTCCACACAGCCCTCCCCCCTGGAAGGAGAACTTCAAAGCTGAGCAGGGCTCTCTTGATATGTTCCATCAATATTGTAATACGGAAGGAATATGGACCCTGCTGTTTGTGCGAGATAGTAACTGAGGCGTGTTTCTCAGAGATGGCAAAAACGATTGTTCACTTCACCTTTGTGATCCGCAGCAGCTGCTGAGAATGAGGAAGGCCAAACTTTGGGGCAGATACAATCATGTTTGCCCTTGAGTAGACTTTTGGTTAGGGAGGTCTAGCCTGCGTTAAGATGGTCTCATACTGATTATTTCCATTACAAACCAGATTTTTAGACGGTTTCCAATAAACCATCACAAAACACAGCGGCTATTTTTCACAATTTTTAAAGATTACCAACTCCAAACAATATCAAAAATAAAGTAAAAACAGTAATATTGTGAAATATAATTTCCATTTAAATGAACTCTTTTCTTTTTTAATACATTTTAAAATGTCTTCAGTCTTCCAGTCTTTAGTGTCACATGATCCTTTAGAAATCATTCTAATGCTGATTTGGTGTTCAAGAAACATTGCTTAATATTATAATGCTGAAAACTTGAAAAAGAACAGAATTTTTGAAATATAAATCTTTTGTAACATTGTAAATGTTTTAACTGATACTTTTGATCAATTTAATGCATCCTTGCTGAATAAAAGTATTCATTTCTTTAAAAAAACAACCCCAAACTTTTGAACATTGGTATATAATATACAATATATCTTCCTCATTTGTTTGTGGCTTTGGAAAACTAGCATGTACATGTAGTGTTGTCACGGTACCAAAATTCCAGTAGTCGGTACCAATACCAGTAAAATTTTACGGTTCTCGGTACCAATTTCGGTACCATAGAAAAATCTGTTGGAACTATTTTATTTAACTAGCCTATTTTTAAAAACATATTAAATATGATGCTAATCATACATGTAAATATTTGGAGCATGTGTGTGTATGTTTGTGTGTGTAAATATACCTCAATGAAATAAATTTTGAAATATAAAAAAATAAATAAACAAATGCTCAAACATCCATTTTGAAACAGACGTGCGTGTTTATTTTAGCTATTTCTTCAGTGAAACGAGACACTACAGCCTGGAAAACTATGAAATAAATATCAGTAAATAATGGTAACCTAAATAATAAGAAAGTTAAGTATTATTCTAAAAAACATTCATTTTTTATTTCCACACAAAGATGCGTCATATAGCCTACCGCTCTGCGCTTTGAGAGGGATGTGGGACACGAGCGGGAAAGAGACCATTTCTCTTTAATAATATCTTCATGTTATCTCCTGATGTTACAAGCGACTGACACTTGTTGTAAAAGGTCTGAAGAGCTAGTTTTATCTTCAGACATTCAGGCTATGTTTGATTTTGCACTGCCAGAGAAAGCGAAACTAAAAATCACCGGCTTGTGTGAAATGCGCTATACAAATAAACTTGACGCGCCTTATAAAGTCTAATAACAAGCACAAACTGTGTTAAATAGAAATTGACGTGCAAGCAAAAAGGTTTCTTTCCTACGGTGTTTTTTCTACTTTACCACAGTAAAGAATGCGAATATAATAGGCCTAATTAAAAGCGAACCAAAGGAAGAAACGTTTATAATCCCCTGCGTGAGTGAAGATTTGGGTAAAGAAACAGAGATTCCATGTTCAGTGGAATAACTAATGGAATATTGTTAAATTCTCTGCTAATCGGGTGACCAGATCACGATTCGCAAAACAGAATACAAAGCCGACAAAGCTTAAATGTATGGACTTACATACCTCTCTCATTCGGCATGAACCAAAATGTTTCCATGGCTGCGATGTTACATTTAATTGCTAACCTATTAGCCTATTTCTTCTGTAAACAAAGCTTTGTGCTTCACTCGTGTCATATTCACGTAAATACTGGCACAGCCCTATCAGTGGGTACCGAATATACCCGCATACTCGGTACTCACGGTACTACAGAAATGCTGGTAACGTCGCATTTTCAAAATTTCAGTACCGACTTGGTACCGAAGTACCGGTACTTTTGACAACACTATGTACATCTATACTATACATGAGTACATGTATACTATACATGAGTACATGTATAGTGTTTTGTATTTTACGTTTTACTTATCTTTTTTGAATAATGAAAAATTTTCATTTTTGGGTGAACTCTCCTTTTAATACTTAATTTAGATTGTAAAGGGAGACTGTTAATGTTCTTTAGTTGATTGCATTAACAGCTGTTCATTTTAGAGTTCAGCTGAGTTCATAATCTAAAGAAGTAACCTTGACACAATCTTATTGTATTGCCCTGTGTTTTAGATTCATGTAAACTCTCCTTTCATGGATTTCTTTAAACGTTGCTTTCTCTCTAGAGATTGTGTTGCAGCCTACAGATACTCCCCTCCCAAGGGCTTTGAGTTTTTCAAGATTTTTCTGCTAATTAAAAGGAATGATACTCAGCCTCCCCTTCCACAGTGAAAGTGTCTTGCAGTAGTTTTAATTTCAATTACATCTGCTAGGTCTAACAGACTGCCAGCATTCTCAGTCACCTTCAGCTGTCCTTCGGCGTCACTGCATCAATTACAGGAACATGATTATTTAAATTAAAATCACAAACATGAGGGTGTTTAATACAGTGAGATTGTCCTGCATGTTATGAACTCTGATGGTCTAATGCTGGAATATAATACGTAAATGGCGATGCAGGGTGAAGATCATGTTTCAGTGTTTGTTAAACGATTTGTTGGAGAGTGGCTGTACTTATCCAGTCTGTTTAGTGTGTGGGAGCTCTCACTAAATGTAACATTTAACATTGTTAGGCTACTCATGCTACATTAGAATATATATAAAGAAACTTAAGACCCTTTTGCACGACTCGCATCAGCGTACCCCTCAGCTCAAGTGTTATTGCGTTTTGTTCATTTGCATACAATAGATATGCGTGTTATAAGATTATTTATTTTCTGAATGTCAGTATATGCTTTTGATGTTGTGTTAAGTCAGTGGTAAGTTAAAACTTAGGGCTGGGTATTGGCACAAATTTCACGATTTGATTCAATTTACAAGCTTGCGATTCAGTTCCGATCTTGATTCAGTTCAATTTGGTATTGATTCATTTGGATATATCAGATACAGTACATTTTCTCAAGAAAAAAAAGCTAATCTAAAAATGATGCTGTGATTTATACAGGGAACCCTGTCAGTTGGCACATTAGTATAATGTTAAAATTAACAACTGCGTTGTACATGTAAATTGCACATAAGGCAGTTTTTATAATAACAACCTTATAATATAAATTAATGACATAATTATGTTTCTACTACAATTCGTTTTTGGATATATAAACATTTAAATGGTGACTGTCTTAAGATTAGGTGAGGCTCTTATTGAAGATTGTGGCGATTAAATAATGGCTGTAATGACTGAGTTTGGTTGACTGCCACAAAATGATCTGCATTCATTAATATTATAATTTGAATGCCTAGTTTATCATTTGATTAATGTTAATTATGTCACTTCCTTTCATCAGGCTGGTTTTAGTACACTGCTTCAAAGACCTAAAATGGCATTTTAAAGCAAGGTGTGATTATGCTGCAAGCTTTGTGATTGGTCAGATTGGTTTGAAGCTGTCATCGCACTTAAATAACAAATTGCTGTAACATCCAAGTGTTAAAACAGAGACAGTGAGTTCTTTTCTTAAGGAAGGGACACTGCGAAAAACGGTTCAGGTGCAGGAGCTTTGCTCATTGCCATTCCGTGGCTTCTAACCTGTGCTGTATTGCTGTTTAAATGCAGAAATTTACATCATTTTATCAATATGCTTTTGAAAGCCGAACGTTTGAGGAACCTGAAGCATGCTGTCTAGACAAATCCTTTGGTGATTTTCAATTATTCTCTTTGCTTAGGTGCATGCACAAGCTGTGCACAAGTAATTTTAAAGGTCTTGATCGCACCCTCTCTGGACAATTCAGATCTTATCCCTTATAATATGAAATATTTTAAAATAAAACCCAAGCCTGGAGGTTAATTTCTTTTTCTTTTCACCTAACTTGCCTGCTAGAGTTGCCTTGAGCTTCTGGGTAGAGCAGCACTATTGAAAAATAAATTAAACAGTAAGAATGCAAAGATAAATTATTCTGCCAGGGTCTTGGGTGCTTGGATACCAGCAGCCCCAAACCAAGGTGTGCTATTTTCTGCCTGATTATCAGAGCTCAGACCTGACCAGAAATCCAACACCTCTGTGTCCAGCCCTGAACAGGAGCAATCGATAAACCTGCGGCTGAGGAAGAGGGGCTTCAGGAGGGGCTTAACATTTTACCTGCCTCTGCCAAGGCTCAGGAGAAATGCCAAGCGAGAGCAAGTGAGCGCAAGAAACGGCTGTAGCGAAAGTTCCATACTTTTTTGCACCTCAACATGTAGCTCCATGAACGTCCTCAAGACGTGATGGACTTACAAATGAGCTCGCTGAAACTTTGATGAACTAAAAGTTGTTCATGTTTGACGGCGAACGCGCCCAATATCTGATTACAGAAGTTTCTCTCCTAGAAACCCTGCTGGTTATCATGCTCGGCTTTTTATGAAAGTTTTATTGAATGGCTTCAAGTTGACCAGTATTTTAGAATATGATAACTTGCTTTGGAGCTAATATTCCATCTTTATCCTGTTTCTAGGGTTCTTACTGGGCAATCGACACAAATCCAAAGGAGGACACGCTGCCTACACGACCCAAGAAGAGGCCACGGTCTGGAGAGCGGGTGAGTGAAAGTTTGTACGCATGTTTTCGGCGCGTGTGCGCGCGTGTTTGTTTATGTGTGTGCTCCGAGACCCCCTGGTGGTCGGTTTTCAGGCTTACAGACTTTCTCTGGCCGAACTCAGCTCATTACTTTGAGTCTGGGAATGATCAAAGAGCAGAAAACAGAGAGTGTCTCACTCTCCCAGTTCAAGCTCAATGTCACTGATTTGCACCATAACTTCACTTGATGCTGTGGTTGCTTAAACAGCACAGAAAACCATTCAGTCGCCACTGTAAAAATGACAGTGTCTCAGCACAGTGATGGTGACAATGTTTTAGTTCTCAAACTTTTTGACTTCAAGGCCCCCACCCCCCCATTGTACACAATTATATTTGAAGGCCCCATAACTTTTTTTTTTCTTTTTTCTTTTTTACAATTTCCACCTGATAAAAATGTTAAGAGTTTTGCATAGCTAGAAAAATCATTATAAAAATGCCCATGGAGATTTTGTTAGATTTTGCATGACTTTTCCAGGTCTAGAAAATACACTTTTAACATTAGGCTACCTCATATATCAAGATAGTTGGAACCATGGTTCATCAAAGAAAAAAACTGTTGTTGAATTACTTTAGAAATATTTTGATTTTAAGTTGATTCAAATGCTTGTTTTGTCTTATATCAAATCATTTTAAGCCATCTTGAGGCCCCCTCGGGAGTTTCCTAAGGCCCCCGGTTGAGAATCATTAATCTACAGTTCCATGGAAAAAGAAATGGTTTTACCTAAGATTTAAGTTTGCAGTTTGAATTGAATGTGATGGGATGCGATTAAAAGCTCAAGTATTTCAAAGATAATAAATAGAGACCGGTCTTTTGATGCATTTTCTTCAGGGCTACATGATTCACAGAGTCGGTTCTTTTAGTGAGGTGTTCAAAAATGTACAGACTTGTTTGAATTAGTCTCGCTCATCTATTAGAATGGTCAATGAATTAACATCCGACTAAGCTCACTGACTGATGTTATGTCAATGTCTACGTAAAGATACACATTCACAAGAGTTTTGTTTGTTTAACAGCATATTTTACATTGTTCATATTGTATTGTTTTTCAACGTGTGAGGTTATGGGTCCTTGCTGTAAAAACAGATTTCTGTATTTCTGTACAGAAATCTAATTTTGGGGTGAAAATGTAAGCTTATTAGTCTAGTTGATCTTTTCAAACTTAAACGGTCAGCAGATAACTACGTAATTTCTTCAGCACATGTGTGTTGAAGGCTCGTACATGTTTTTATCTTTTGGGAAGAACAACAAACAAAACCAACCAACCTCACATAAACATTTACTGTTTATATTTGATTTCTCATTGAAGTTTTTTTCCAGAATAAAGATATTGCCCAAGTCTGTCTCTTTTCCCCTCAGCATTAGAATGCAGGTAGCCCATCTTAGCATGATGTTGCCTGTGTTATAGCTTTTTGTGAGGCCAGAAATATGACAGCATGGGCTTAGTGTGTTGATAGAAAAGGAATGAGACGGGACTGAGTTGAGAACGCTGGCTTTGTTTCATGTCTGAGTCGGTGCTTTACAGTCGTGCCGTGCACAGGTTTGCTGATTGCGCACTTATATCTTTTTATATAGCTGTCTCACTCAGTGCGGCTCAGTTTATCTTGTAGAGGGGGTCCGGCTTATTAATAAACTGTGCCCCAGGCAGCCTTTACATACGTTGCATTCTGCAGTCATTTTTTAGCAAACATCAATTAATGCAGAGTTTCTACGCCGGTTATTTTCAGCCAGAGCTTTTTCCTTCCATTATTTATGAGCAACGCTCACCAGAATATACAACTCGGCTGCACTCGACGCCGGCCTCCGAGGTTGACCTGGCTCAGAGGCATCTTGCATCATTTTGTCCGGCTCTGCGTTGTGGATCGGAGGCAGGCGAACCGAAAGAGTTCAGCTATAGTGAGAGCAAGGGGCTGGGTTTTAAGACATTTAGACATATAACCATGACAGGAAAACATATAGAGGAAAATAGCATGTTATTTATCGGGGCATTAAACTGTGACTAAATTGCGGTTACAAGCACAATGGACGGATGACCCTGAAGCTTTTCATATTCTGGGCGGTGGTTAGTTTGCAGCAGTGTTAGAAATTAACTTTTCCATTAAGGGGCAAAAATTGTCCCCTTAACTTGGTTTCCAGAGGCATTTTTACCTTTTATAAGGGCATTTTTTTCTAATCGCATTAGACACATGCATCATGTTTTGTCAAATTAGTACATTTAATCAATAAATTCAACATCACATTCATCACATTTACAATCGTGCTGATATTCAGGAAAAATAGCACTCTTGCTTGTGTGGTATGGTTAATTATATCATATGATATAAATATAAGTCAAAAACTCAGAGGGGCATTCTTTGGTCCCAAAATATAATTTTGGAGACATTTTAAAGGCACGCTCACACCAAGAATGATAACTATAACGATAACTATATTTGTGTTCACACCAACGAACGATAACGTTCTGTTATTCTAAGCTCACGCGCTGCAGTTTAAAAATGTGTACAACATGTTTTTGCTGTTCTTGTTGCATTTACACTGCTTTAACCAGCAGATGTCCTCGGCATGCTTTGTTTTGAGTGAATAGCTAGTGTAATCGATCTAATCCAACAGTGAATTTACCTGATGAAGTCAATATAGTGGAATGAAAACAACACCTAATCTTTTTCACTGCAACTTCAAAGGAAGCAAGACAATGTTGTCGAAACTAGCGCTGGATACCTGAGGTAATTTTATATTACACTGTTTGCTAGTCTGGCTTTATGGTCTCATTTTTTGACTTGTCAAACAGCAGTGGCTTTTTCTGGACCTCGGCGATTAACTTCTCCGCAATGTCGCCTGCCATTTTAAATGCGCGAGCCCTTAAATTAGAATGGATTCTGATTGGCTGTCAGTGTTTTATCGTTCAACAGCTAGAAAAAAATCATTCTGAAAGTGATCCCATCTTATCGATATCATTTCTCTATATTGTTACATTATAGCTGTGGTGTGGACAGTGCTGTTCTTTTATATTTAGAACGATTTTTAGAACTATATCTTTATCTTTATTTTTGGTGGGGGCCTCAGCTGGCTACATCACGCTCACGCATTGAAGGTGTGCATGCTCTCAAGCCATGTTTTTGTTGAGTGATATACTTGATAACATCTGCTTGCACATCAGTGTAAATATGAATGTAAATATATTGGACCAAAAAGATTATATATCAGAAATCACATGTGACAAGACTGATTGCCTAATTGACCTCATGTGTGTTGAGTTGGTGGCGTGTGTATTCTTCTGTTTGGTCAGGCAGTTAGGCTGGTGTCATTTATAATTGCCACACTCTAGACTCCAGTGAGAGTATCATTCTCTCAGCACACAACTCTGCCCTCAGGCCACACACAAACATTTTTCATACTGACACTCACTTCACTCACATCAAAAACCTCCAATTAGATGCATTCTCTCTCAGCCTGATCCTGCATGAAAAATAAGTGGGAATTCTGTCTGTGCGAAGTGTGACGCTCGCTATTAAGAGTATATTTCATTAGACACACACTCGCTCTATCTCTTTCTCTCTCATCCTCCTGCTGTCTTGTTTAAGAAATTCTTTGACATTAAAAATTGTGACTTAGCAAAATCTCATTTATGTTTATCACAAATTAAAAATCGCATTGTTGCCAGGCAATCCTCTTATAATAAGCAGTTTTGGGAGACAGGCGTGCTGAAGTTATCTTTTACCCCAGCAAGAGCAGACAGAGCACAGGGAGCCGTTCCTCTCTCTTGCTCATCTTTTTCCCAGAATGCCTCCAATTTTGACCTAAATAAAAGGTGTTGCTCTTTTGTTGTTGATAAACGTTTGCTGCGTATGCTTTTAAATTTCTTGCACCAGAGTAATATCAAACGCCTTTGAATGGAAATCAAAGTCACTTCAGATCGCTCATCATCTCCATCCTGGTTGGCTGAACTTGTCCTTTTTTGTTTTTCTTCCAGGCATCTACTCCATACAGCCTGGAGTCGGATAACTTGGGAATGGACTGCATCATCTCTGGAAGTGCCTCTCCAACGCTGGCAATCAACACTGTGACTAACAAGGTAGCATTCAATCTCCAACTCCACAAGTCCTGGCTGTGTTTGTCCCGTCACAGCTGACATTAGCGGCCTACATACCCAGTTTACATTTATATTTATCCTTCCATGACTATATGCATGCACTGCATAACAGGACTGACATGTGATGCTTTTGTTTAGATGGACGCTGAGAAAACTGACGTTGGGTTTCATTTATATTGGGCAGGCATTATGTATACAAATCCTCTTAACAGTGCATATGCATTTTATTGTGAATTGCTAATACCTTATTCCATATGTCTTTTGAGTCCAAAATGTCAGGTTTGCGCCTACACAAGATATTAAGCTGTTCAAAAATACAGTATTCTTTATTATTGACTATGATTTGCTTCTATGGTTCTATCATTCAGTTAAGCTGAGGCATGCGATTTTGTTAAAATCTTTCACGTGTCCAATCTTAATATACAGAAACAACTATTCATTTCTATTTGTCCCTCATTGTCTTTAAAAAAGCAAAAATCTTGGTTACAGTCAGGCACTTAAAATGAAAGGTGCCAATTCGTAAACATTAAAATTCTGTTTTAATAGTATAGCCATAAGACATTAACAATATGTGTGTAAACTTGATTTTGTTTGTATAAAGTTACCGTAACCTTGAATTTTTTTTTTTTTTTAATAGAGACAAGGTATGAGTCAAAATTGTTTTTATGGTAATTTTCATTTGAAGGCGAAAGACTTTCTTACGTAAATTTTACAAAGGGTTTCGTTGGTCACACTAATTTTGTTTGTTGACCAAGAGAAAGCTGCTTGGTTTGAAAGTGACTTTGTTAGTTATTCTTCATACATCACTACTTGACAATAAACAATTTATCTGCGAAATTTGACTGTACCTATATAGTCAGCTTAACATGTGCTAAACCCAGAATATTCCTTAAAAGTGAAAGATAAGTTGGATTAAAGTTTGTATTGCATCTTTAAAAGCTTGTATCGTAGTGCTAAATGCCTGCAATACTTCTCTGCAAGAGGACAGTTTAATGTTTGGAAGTCTGATTACCTGCTGAATGCTTCTAGGCAGAGCACCCCGAGTGACTCTCTCTGTAACTCGCCCTTCGTGGCATGACTTCATGGAGAAGTGTGTAAAAAGGAATGGAGCAAAACACTCTGAAATTTAAATAGGCTTTTTAACCTTAAGCGCTTTACTCTTGGCCTGTTGCGGGCTGCTTGCTCTCTCTGGAGTGCTTTTACAAAGCCCAAAACCATCAGTTATTAATTTACTTCAGGCATTAAACCAATAGTATTTCACATTAAGCATGGTGTTTAAGATGAGGGCTAGGGGGATGTGGAATTCATTTGGATTGAATTATAGTAAGTTTGGTGATCTGTTCATCTGGATAAAATACAGTATGTGCAGATCTAAATGTTAAATATAAATGTAATATAAGCATGCAAATTGAATACATTGTTTAATTTCAGTTTCAGTTTTTTTCCCCAGCTTTTTATAGATTATTTTCAATATTGAATGAATATTAAATACATTTTATAATTGACATTTTCTTTCATTCTCTTTTGTTTTTTTGCTAGCTTTTCTTAGCACATGGGAAGTTGAGCAAAGCACGGTATCTTATCTGATCCCTTAAAATGCTCCTGATGTTGGACGTTCACTAGGTTTTGGAACCCAACCTGTATAAGAAAAATAAGCTTCTTTTTATTGATTGTTTTATTGCAGTATTATTATTGTTTTAGCACATCTCAAAGGACTGTTCCCCTGTTACAGTGTTTCACACAACAAAACAATGCGAGCGTAAGGTATGACTGATTCATATGGGAAGAATTTCAGGATCCACCCAGAATGGGATTTCGAGGTTATCCCATGAGCATATGCTTTCTTTGCCCTCCTACTCGAAACGCTGATAGATTAGAAACCGAACACGCAGGAGAGCGAAAACAAGACTGTAGAGTTCGGTGGCTCCTTGGAGATGCTGTTTCTCAGTGTGGGACCTGTAAACAGAGAACACGCCACGCCTCTTGAGCGTTTCATGCCAAGCCACAGGAATTCCCTCTTTCTCATACCTTCCCGCCTGCCGGTGCAGGCCAATGGGAAAGCGCCTGTGCTGCATAACATAGAGAAGGAAAGCCAGGCTGTGACTGAGCATTTCCTCTCTCCCTCTGATTAAATGATCATCATGCAGTGCTTTTCCCTCTCTCAGTTTGGTTGGTTAAACCTACTGAGCAGACCATACTATAGATGGAATCTGATTTTAAGAAGAAAATCTGCAGAATGAGTTAGCATAATGAAATAGTTTTTAAATTAATTTAATATTTGTATTATATTCATTGATCATATTTAGAATATTATTTAAATATATTTTATTATATTTATCTTTTCATTATATTGAAAGATCATAATCATACTTGATGCTTAACATGAACATTAATTTTTCTTTTTTCTTTCTAACTTTCTAACTAATGCCATAAATAAAAGTAAGTATTTGATATATGTGTTTGTGCATGTAATTTTATTGTTAATATTATGCATGTAATGTAAATCTTATATATTTGTTATATTGAATTGAATTATATTTAAAGATTGTAACTTAAAATGGTTCAAAGCTGAACTTCTTTTAAGTTTCTTTAAATTGTATAATAGAAATTAATCATATATTGCTAAATAAATATATTATTTGATATGTTATTTTATGTAATGATATAAATTTTTTATTTATATTTAAATATGTACAGTACCGGTCAAAAGTTCTAACAATAATTTACTTTTTATCACTTTTTATCAGTATTAATCACTTTTTATCAATTTGACACATCCTTGCTGAATATTAATTTCTTTCAAAAACAGAAAAAAAGAAAAATTACTGACCCCAGACTTTTGAACGATAGTGTATATTGTTACAAAAGATTTCTATTTTAAATAAATGCTGTTCTTTAAGTTTTTTTTTTTTTGTTTTTTTAAGAAACCTGAAAAAAAGTATCACAGGCTATAAAAAAAAATATTAAACAGCACAACTGTTTCCAACATTGATAATAAATCAGCATATTAGAATGATTTCTGAAGGATCATGTCACTGAAGACAAGTAATGGCTGATGAAAATTCAGCTTTGCATCACAGAAATAAATAATATTTTCACAATATTACTGTTTTTTTTTTTCTGTATTATTCTTTATTTTTCATTCTTTCCTTTATTTCTTTCCAATATTGTATCTAAATTGCATAGAGTTTTTCTTTTGAATGCGAGTTATTGTTAGAGACACCTGGGTGGATTTCTCTTTGATTTCATAATCCTTGTCTCATGCTGCAGATTAGTCGCCTGTATGAAAGACTCTACTGGCTTTTGACTTTAATTCACGGCTAAATATAGCGCTCCTTTTCCACTGCAGCAAACACACAGGAGTATTTGCAATGGATTTGTTCACCCCTTACCTTCTCTCTGCGTGTTACTTTCCCACTGTGTGTGCATGTGTGTGTGTGCACAAATGTGCACACAGTGTATGTAGGCGTCTACGTTTTGGGCCTTGAACAAACCACAGTGTGATGAGGTCTTTAAATCATACTTTATGGATACAGGGAGTAAAAATAGATTGTGGTGAAAGGCTCATGGCTAAAAGCCTCTTTTATGACTTAATTACATATAACATTTATACTT
Organism: Mylopharyngodon piceus; assembly: GCA_039654765.1. NCBI lineage: Eukaryota > Metazoa > Chordata > Actinopteri > Cypriniformes > Xenocyprididae > Mylopharyngodon > Mylopharyngodon piceus. The sequence goes on from CM077452.1 coordinate 9,843,434, forward strand.
GTTCTTCACACCAGGTTTTGATTATAATTGTAACTGTTTTCTGCGTGATTGAATTTTCGACATGCCTGAGCCTTTTAGTGCTTAGTTGCGCATAGGGTTAGTTGTTCTAGTAATGTACTGTTTCTAGGCCTAAACATAGCTGAAAGAAGAAAGAGTTATAATATGCAAATCATTCCATGACATTAACCCCCCATCCACCCTCAATCCAGTGCAGCCCCGGCAACCGTTATGCTCCGCTCTTTTGATGAACAGGGAATAATAGGATTGGGAAACATTTATTCTGCTTGAATGATAATTCTCTGTAAGAGACTGTGATCTGTAATGTGTCTATCTATCTGCTGCCGCGCTGAGTCAAGGGGGAACAGGACCGAAGCATTTGCTGCGTCTCTTGCGGCAACGAAAAAACTGTTGGGCCTTTTGCTCTTGAAATTGTTTGCTCTGGGTTTTGGAAAAGGTCCATACAATGAAAGTCAATGGGGTCTAATGTTGTTTTGGACCCCACTGACTTGCATGTTATGGCCAAAAATATATATATATCATTTTTTTCAAAATATCTTCTTTTGCATTCAAAATATCATCTTTTGTGTTCAGCATAAGAAAGTAAGTCTCAGAATTGAAACAACATGAGGGAGAGTAAATAATGACCATATTTTAATTTTTGTTGAACTGCCGGTTTAGTGTAGCATGAAAGCCTCTGTACGTCCTTACTCAGGCAGGTGAATCTTGGGACTTGTTGCGTGGTTTTAGCACTACTCTGCGGCTGCCAAGACATGCGGCGTGTGATGCGAGCACGGCCAGCATTGTTGTGATTCCATTCATCCTTTCCTTCCACGGCAAACTCAATGTAGGACTATTCTCCCAGGAGCTCATTATATTCATTCCCTTACCATCCCTCCAATGCTTTATTTATTCTCATTTTGCAACCAGCACATATTTGCAGTTCAGCTTTTCAAATGATAATTGGGATTATCATTTTGAAGTGGAGGTTCTTCTGCTTCGGAAAACTGCGCATTCAACAGTGCACACAGAAAGGTCAGGGTCTCTGTAGCATTCGGGACCTTTGTGAGCTGTCCCAAACCAATTTGCGCTGTGCAAGTTGACGGTTTCAACGCTGCCAGCATCGTGACCTTTACTGAAGGAGAGCTCTCCCCTCTCAGCCGTCTGAGACAGCAGATCATCTTGCTGGCCACCAGCCACGCTCTCCCTCCATATGAGGCACAGTGTGGGGCGCGGCGTATTAACGCTGACCTTACTCAGAGTGTGGTGTACGCATGCCACATATCACGTATGTGACGCAACCGTCTGTTGTGGTACAGTTATGAAAAGGGATAAGAATTCCCCTCAAGACCTCTGAAACCAGACAGTTTCTGTTTGATTGGCTCCTTTTCCTCAGCACCCAGCCTGCGGTATCTGCTGCACAGACTTATCGTTGTCATATCTCAAACTAACCTCTGGAATGTACCTGACAATAGCACAGTAGCTTACTCATTTTTTTGGTCCTGTATATTAATCTATTCAAAAATATGTTAAAATGCAATTACTTGAATGCACATCTTTTATAATAAACATGTTTTTAATTTGTGGGTTTGGATTCATTGACATTCATAAATATATTTTATATAATATGCAGCTGTTTTGATATCATAATAAAGAAAAATCTATCCTCTAAAATGATATATTTTAATTTTATATTTTAATAAAATAATAGAATATATTTTATTATTATAATACAATATTATATATTTAATATTATTATTAATACATTTTTTGTATATATTTTATACATTTTTATTAAATAAATATAAAAATATAATTAACTTTTAAAATAATTACATTGTTAAGGGATTAAAAAGTTATATATACATAGTAATACTACTGTCTTCATATCATAAAGAAAAAAATCTTTTTTTAAATAAAATGTATATTTATATTACATTTAATATATTTTTTAAATATTTTTATTAATAAAACAATTTAATTTTTTAATTTAATGTATTTTATTTTAATTCAAGTGTCATTACATTTAAACATTTTTAGTATTATTAAAGTTGTTACACCAGACGCGACTGTTGTCGCTAGCATAGCAACAGCTAAAAGCTGTCTACACTTGACGCGACAAAGCGCACGTTGCAAAGCATTTGTCCTTCATGTCAGTACGTCATAAATAGAATGAGGCATCAGTTTATTGTCGGAGATTTGTCACTCACATTGCGCCGCATCCAGTGTAGGCAACATCACTGATTTATAACTGGTTCTATTGTCTTTTGTCGCGCTGCATCGTGCCGCTCTCGTCCGGTGTAGACACGGTGTTAAAGTTTTTCAAAACTGTGTGAAAACAACCTAAACAAAGTGTACATGTCTAAGAACTTGGCATGTGTTTTAAACTAGATTTTTATCATGGACACTCTTTAAGTCATTGACCCTTTACCTTTCTTGATTTCCAGGTGGCATTGTACAACCCTGACCAGGACGGGAGTGACAGCCCTCGAAGCAGCCTTAACAATAGCCTATCTGATCAGAGTCTGGCCTCTGTTAATCTCAACAGCGTGGGCAGCGTGCACAGCTACACACCGGTAAGAGTCCGGTTTTCCATCGAACTTTGCAGACACTATTCCACTCTTTAACCTCTTGTGAACCTGAAGCAGAGCTCTTAATTTGCTGAGTTTTATTGTGGATCTCCTTTATGAGAAGCAGCAAGATTCCAGTGCGTTAGTCAGAATGCCAGAGATTGGAGGCCTGTGCATGGGAGCGTGCTGACACAGAGGTTAAGGGAATGAAAGGCAGAGCTCATACTGCTGGAGCGCTGCTAAAGAGAGACGCTGCCTCTGATGTCCTCCCACCAGAGAAGCCGCTTCTTTGTTGTGGTCCCCTAGAAGCCCCGCATGCTTCTCGCTCCAGGCTCTCAGCATTGATCCGGCACAGACACTGATAGATTCACTTCAGTGGGCCAGACAATGCTCTCTCTCTCTCTCTCTTTCTCAGTCTCTCTGTCTCTCTTTTTCAGCACCATCCAGCTGATTTGAACACTGTAGTCTGTTTGAACATAACCAGATTATATGCGCTCATCTTTACAGTGATGCATAGTGTGTCATCTGACTCCCACTGCTCATATTTCTTGTGTACAATTAGTCTCTGCTGCTAATGTTGCATGAGAGCAGGTCTTTCCTTATGCAGGTTTTTTTTTTTTTTTTTGTGATAGTGCTAACTAGTCTTTCCTGCTCTGTGATTTTACAATTGAGTTTTTAGTTTGCAACTGTTGGGTGATGGGTACCACAGGATAATATAGGGATGCATAGTATATGTATGATATATTCTTTTAGAATATTGCAGCTTTGACACATTTAAATCTGCATAATTGTGATATTTTTTCCCCCTTAATTTTATTAAATGTATGATTCATCTTTTAAATTCTTAGATTTGAAAAATAAATTCAATTAGAATAAGACACTATATGGCTGTTTCCAATCAAATTATATAATTTACAATGAAAAAATTACAACTGCATTAAATAATGTTATGAGATTGTTTTAAATATTTTTTGAAAATACAAATAAATGTTGGGGAAAAAAATGATACTTTTAAAAATTAAACTAATTGGTGGCAAGTGACCGTCTTAAGTGAGTCACTGAGTTATTCATTCAAATGATTCGTTCCAATGGATGATTCATTTAAGAATGAGGCAGTTGTTTATGAATGAGTCATTGAATCTTTGACTCAACCAATTCGTTCAAAACACTGAATCATTCAGTAATGAAAACGGCTGAGTTTTGCGCTATGGTTTTGCTGTTATCTTTGTTTAAAACTATTTTCGCTGCTGAAATAGAACAAAAACAGTCAATGTTTCTTATAAAATGTAAGTGTAAAATGTAATATTAACTACTTGTTTATTGAACTGTTGTATGAAATCAGTGTCACGTTTTCAATCGTGATGGTATTCAGGAAAACGGCATTCCAGCATCCATATCACCCTGTAGTCCAAGACTAGTTGCCCACTGAAGCTAAGCAGGGTTGAGCCTGGTTAGTACTTGGATGGGAAACCTCCTGGGAAAACTAGGTTGGTGCTGGAAGAAGTGTTAGTGAGGCCAGCAGGGGGTGCTCACCCTGTGGTCTGTATGGGTCCTAACACCCCAGTATAGTGACGGGGACACTATACGTTAAACCGGGGTCCTGACTCTCTGTGGTCATTAAAAATCCCATGGCAATTCTCGTAAAGAGAAGGGGTATAACTCCGGTGTCCTGTCCAAATTCCCTCCATTGGCCCTTACCAATCATGGCCTCCTAATAATTCCCATCCATTGAATTGGCTCTATCACTCTCTCTCCTCTCCACATATAGCTGGTGTTTGGTGAGCGCACTGGCGCCGTTGTACTCTGGCTGCCGTCACATCATCCAAGTGGATGCTGCACACTGGTGGTGGTTGAGGAGAGACCCCATATACGACTGTAAAGTGCTTTGGGTGTACAGTAGTATATATGAAAGCGTTATATAAATGCCTCATTCATTCATTCTTGGTTGCGTGATGTTGCTTTTTACCGCAGTAGGTTAACTGAGTTTCTTTGTGCTTCGCTCATGTTTCAATTTCTGGCTGCACGAGCCTCAACAGTGCAACCTTGTTACCGTCAGTACATTATACATTAAATAGCCTATTATTATCCACTATTGATCGCCACTTACACTAAATGTAATAAAATCAGATTCATTTTCACGTTTTGGTGGTTCCCTAGTTATTTTTTTTTTTTTGGTATTGATGTTTTAATCAGGCTCCTTGTCCACACGACAAGTAAAATTCTCTTTCACTTGCCCCTTCAAAAAAAAAAAATCCACCTGTCCCGGACTAATGGACAAGCATTAATGTCGAGCCCTGATATATATATTAGGAATCAGAACATTATATATTAAAATGTTCTGATGCCTAAATTCACTTGTATAAAAAAAAAAAAAAAAATTGAATTTCACTTGTATAAAAAAAGTAAATTCAACCTGAAAGTTAATATTGCACATCCCTAGAAAAATATGGATGTCAGTCCAGTTTAGTGTTGTCAAAAGTACTGACTTCGATACCAAGTCAGTACTGAAATTTTAAAAATGTGATACTTTGAGTGCAAACACTTCCATGTACTTCCAAACGCTCCAATGCGTTGATCATTGTAGCCAATCACAGACACATCCGATGAGCGTGTGAACACAATGGCCAATCAGAGGTGTTTAGGAATCTGCTCAACAGCGCTCAAAGGATCACATTTTTAAAATTTCGGTACTGATTTGGTATCGAAGTAGGTACTTTTGACAACACTAGAGAATGATAAAAAGGATTCCATCCATATGCATTTCAGCTGCTAACAATAGTGACTGTTGCATTTTCTAACCGAACTTGACTGCAGAACTCACAAACTGTATTTTCAGTGAACCTGTGCTGAATGAACGGGATGTTGCATCTAAGATAGATATTCACAAAAAAACATGTTATACGAGGTATTTTAATTTAAAAAATAGTATTTTTGTGTACTGTACTCCTGCGACTTATTATCAGAGGGAGACAATGTCTGAATCACTGGTGCTAACAATTGTTTATAGGACTTGTTTGCAATAGCTTTGCAACGTGTTTAGATACATAAATTTCCCATCACCAGTTTGCACCGACAGCTAGAATTAGACTTTTTCTGAGTCCAGATGACTGTTTTGCCAGCCTCTCCAGTCTGTTAAACACTGTTGTCTTGAGCTAGACATGGCAGAGCCTCTGCCCTTGTGTACGCCACAAATATGCTCAGCATTATGGAGGCCTTGGGAGCCATTCAATGAATCACTCATTCTGGGCACGAAAGGCATCTCTTTAGACTCAAAACAGTGAGCAGATCCCCTTTTGAGTGCAACACTTACGATTTCATAGATGTGAGAGTTTAGACACAGAAGCTAATTCGTTTTGATGGGCAAACCTGTACTGTATTTAGTTAGAAGGATATTTATCATTAGAAAGATTTGTTTTATGGATCAGTGCCTGTTTTTTGCAGGCAAGCTTTTATGATCTCGCTGTCGATTTCAGTTGCATTGCTCAGTTTCGCCAAGCTGTTAATTACAGAATAAACAGCCGTAAAAACAACTTCAGAGAGTCTCTCAGGAGACGTGTCTGTTTTGATCATGGCTGTATGGTTATGTACAGATTCAGCCGTGCTCGTAAATAAACGGTCAAGAATTGGAGGGGTTTTGTGCGCCTGAGATTTCGCTCCTGCATATTGTACTGCAGTGTGTCTGGCAGTTCATTTCCTGTGCCGTGATGCTGAGTGCTGTAGTCAGTGCTGTCATGTTCTATCTGAGCTCTAATCTACCGGTCACTGGGCCTGGCTGAGCCACGCTGCCGCTTAGAGTGGCAAGGCTGATTTCTGTCATTGTTGCTAATCTTGCATTCATCCCCTCACACAACAGTCATCCTCCTCTCCTCCCCCTTCAGGTGACGAGTCATCCAGAGCCAGTGTCCCAGTCCATGGGCTTGCAGCAGGCCCCTCAGGCCCAGTACAGCATACCGGACCGCGACAAGCAGCTGCTCTTCTCTGACTTCGAAGATCTCAGTGCCTCCTTCCGCAGCCTTTACAAGACTGTGTTTGAGCAGTCCTACAACCAACAGGGTGAGTTTTACACACAGACATCCCATCAGACCACTCGGAAAAGAACGTAGGCCAAGTCCAGATGGAGTCTGCAGACTTTTTGTGCCATGTGCCGAGAGTCTGGAGTACTTCAGTCTTATTGGTAGCTGAAAGCATCATCATATCAGCCAAAATAATTAATAAACCAACATGCATAGGGTTGAGATTGTGTAAAACTGTTCAGATCTGCAGAATTTGTATGTGTGCAGTTCTGTATGTGGCTGCCTATGAGTGTCATTTTCAGAAACTATATATTGCAAAATCGCAGCTGATAAACGCCTATTTTCAAATGCTCCCGTGTGTATCCTTGTAAGCGCTCGGTGAAGAGCGTCAAAGATTTTCTATTTACAGCATATTTTTGAAGCGTCGATCATTATAGTCAATTAAAGACATATCTGTTGAGCGCGTGAACACAATGGCCAATCAGAGGTGTTTAAGTTAGTCAGAATCCGCTCAACAGAGCTCAAAAGGGTAGGGGGAAATGCTGGTGTCATCACATTTTTAAAATTTCAGTACCACCTGGTACTGAAGTACCAGTGCTTTTAAAAACCCTAGTTTAAAGTTCACTAAAATTAAAAGTTATTTTTTTAAAAGCCTAATAAATGTTCAAATTGATAGCTTTCAGTTACTGTAATGTTGAATGTCTATAATTAATTTTTTTTTTTTTTAAACAATTTCATAGAGACATCAGTACCAGTATTTAGTATCAGTGATATTGGCCTTCATTCATAAAAAGATGCCATTAAACAAATATTTAAAATATACTGTCTTTAATTTTTTTCTACATTAATTTGGAGAGTAACTGTGAAATTATTACAATATAAAAATATTAAAAACTCTAAGTTTTTAATCATTTGACCACTAATTTAATTGTTTATAGAAATTAAATATATAATTTATAATATTTATATTTAAAATAGTTTTTTTTAAAATATAAAATTACATATAAAATATGTAATTTTATATGCTGTTCATTATATAAAAAATTTTATATAATTATTTATTTTGCAATATATGTTTATTTAGTGTATGCCAAAATAATTAAATGTAATGTAGTGGACTATGACACTATTATTAGTAGCCGAAATCATTATCAAATACATTAAGACAAGCATGGTGTCTGTGGTTGATGTTATTTATCATAGTTTATCATTTCATTAAGAACTGTGCATTTTAAAAACACATGTAACTTCCTGTTAATGGATTCATTGAGGATTTATTAGATTATATATATATATATATATATATATATATATATATATATATATATGTCTTTCATGTTTTTTTAGGTTATGTTTAGCAGTCCTTTTTGTGTGTATTTTTATGAATTGCAAGGACGATTTTGGCTTGGTGTACGGTAAGATTTTTTTTTTCATTCAAAGGGAGTTCTCCATCTCAAATGGCAGCGCATCAAATAGATATAAGAACATTGCAGTTCACTGTGAGCTTGTCTTTTAGAAGTTAATTCCTGTTGTTTGTAATCTGATTGACTGATGTTCAGAAAGCACTTGACAAGTGAGTTGCATGCAACGCCAGACGAGCCCCCGCGTCTAACCTACTTTGCTCAAATCAGATGCTTTTCATGTTAATGTTTCCAAAGTGAACTTCTTTAATCTATCATCTATGTTTCATTAGCTGAAAGTTGTTACCTTTTTATGTGCATAAAAGTGAAATCTCTTAGTCAGACAAGCTTGGGCAATTAAAATGAGCAAATAAAGCTGGCGAGAGGATTTCACACCCCACTGCTGGAGACACTGAGCTAATTCACTGGCTTTGATAATAGGTAATGAATCGCATTATTATTCAGGGGAGCTGCTAGCTAATTGCTTTCTGTGCTCTCCCATGGTTGGACAATAGGCTTTCTCTGCTGATAAGAGATGCACCCCTGTCACCCCGCCGATGAGTGTTCTCTGGCGATTGCAGCGATGCAGTGCCCTGCAGTCTGCTCTAAAAGCTCTCCACCAAAATAGGTTTACAGTGCCAGCGCCATGATGGACAGGGCCTCTTAAGACCGCGAGCCGCACGCTTCGGTGATTGCTATTGAGTGTGCAGATGTTGGAAGCTTGTCAGGCATTTTTAGAAACTAGTTCAAAACAATCGCTGCACAAATGAAAAGTTGGATAAATTCTGGTTCGATTTAAGAGGGCTGACTATGACTTTGTGCTGAGTCACCATCTCGGCACCCTGGTGCATTTTAAAAGAGACAAAATCAGAAGTTTTCAAAATGTTTTGGCCTTTTTACTACACTGATGGACAGGATAAATAATGATTAGGAAATGAGATCAGAATGTTGCAAACTGGAGTCAAACTTGTTGCTGGCACAAATGTGTTTGTGAATGTATGAAGTATTGTGAACTGACAATGCACAAGATATTTATTTAGTAATATTCTTTCACTTATATTTGCATTTTTTAATATTAATAATTACTAGTAATTGATATATATTATTATTATTATTATTATTATTATTATTATTAAAAATATTAAATTAAATAATTTTCTTATATTTTCATTTTAAATTGATCAAAATAAAATATTCAAAATAAAATAAATGTACCATTTGTTAACTGTTAGTTTTTTGTGCATGATATGCATAATGTTAGCATATGCTTTTTATCTTTTCATGTTCAAAATGTGTTAGTATATGTAGAAATGATTATGCCTTGTCATTAATGTTAAATTTAAATAACTAAATGAATTAAAATAAAATCTAAATAAATGTAGCGTTTTGTTTACTGTTTATTTCTGCAAACTATTAATGTTAAAAATGTGTAAGTAGAAATTAACATTTAAGATTAATAACCAGATGAATAAATATGAATCATTGTGCCTTGTTATTAACTTACTAATTATTAAAAAAAAAAAACGAATAAAACAAATTAAATATTATAAATATAAATTATTGCATATTGTTAACTGTTGGTTATTTGTTAAAAATTGTAATGTTAAAAATGTTTTAGTATATGTGTAATAATAATATTTAAGATCAATAACAACAAGATGGATTAATGCTGTAAAATGATTGTGAAAATGAATAGTTTAAATTGACATGATGGAAATGCCTCTACGTTTCTTAGGCTTCTTGAATTCTGATCAGATGTAGGCAGCATATTTGATATGATGCTCTGTCTGTTTGATCCTTACAGGTCTGATGGGTATGCCCTCGGAGTCGTCCCAGCAGACCCACACCTCCTGCTCTTACCAACACTCCCCCAGCAGCACCATCAGCACCCACCCTCACAACAACCAGAACAGCATCACTAACTCTCACCCCAACAACATCCCTAACAGCGGTAGCCAGGTGCCTCTCTCCCACCCCCCTCACTCGGCCCACAACTCGCCCCACGGACAGCACCTCTCCCAGCATGGCCCTCACACCCAGCACAGCCAGCACCCGCACACGGCGCATAGCCAGCACAGCCAACATCCCCAACACAGCCAACATCCCCAGCACAGCCAACACAGCCAGCACGGGCAGCATCCCTCCCAGCACCAGGCCCACGGCCAGCACACGGCGCAGCAACAGCAGCAGCAGCACCAGAATCTCTCCCACCAGCCTCATCCTGCCCAGCAACAGATGCAGTGCAACACCGGTAAGAGTCTGCTTGTCTGTGATAGTTCTCACTATCTGATCGTCTCTCTTCTTTTCCTCGCGCTTTCTGTCTCGAACTCTCAGCATACTTCCTTCTGCTCTGGCATTGCCCTGACAGGCCAATTTATTCAGGCCTCTTCTAACAGTCATTTATTTTAGATTAAGAAATTTATGGCAACTTTGGAGAAGTCAGCAGTAAATCATGGGGTGATTTATACCGCTAGCTCTAATGAGAACAAAGCAAATGCAGCACACTTCAGAAAGCAGGCCTGTAGCAGAGGGTTATGGCTCCCCCTGCTGGCTCAAACAGGAAGTGCACAGCTGCTTCCATGCATCCAGATGAGTTCTGATGTGGCCTTTACTACTTGTTTTGTCTGCAGGTCTTCCCAGTGACTGGTACCCCAACCTGGATGCACTGAAAGAAAGCTGCCGCATCGCCAGCAGCTACAACTGGGCTGATGTGGATCTGTCACCTTTCCAAGGTATAATCGAAATGCCTTACTTGTACACTATATTTGCTGTAGTTTTTTTTTTTTTTCTTTTTTTTTTCAAGAGACTAAATGCTAATGAAAAAGTTATGTTTTTGGTATTTTAAGCATTTAATTTTGTACTAGCTTCACTTCATCTCGTATGATACATAAGGATACATAGTACATCGGAATGGGTGATAATAAATGCATTCATTTTAGTTATTAGCTATTCTATTATTCTAAGCATTTTATTAAATGCTATTAATTTGTTAAAATATTTTGTTCTTCGATAAAGATTAAAAGTAATTACTTTAAGCAAATAAACAACTATTCAAATATATTTAATATTTATTTAAATATAATAAACTTTTAAATTATTTTATTTAAATATTTAATCATTTAAATACAGTTCAATTAATTTTTATTATTTATTTAAATTTAATAATATAACAACTTATTGAGCTTATTTTATTTTAAATCTGTGTTGAGCTACATTTTTATTTGAGTAGTTAAACTGAAAAATGACAGACCTGTCTTTAAACTAGCTTTTTGAATAAAGAATCAATGTAAATTGTTTTTAAGTCCCCCTGTAGTCAATAATTTTATCCCTTTTAAAACTCAACTTTGATCACCAAAATGACATTTAATTTTTTTCCTGTGAAATAAATGCCTTTATGCCTTAAAATACCTTGAATGTTACTCTAAACCCTTGCTTCATTTAGTATACGCGGATCTATGAATATGCTAATTAGCTCCGCCTCCACTCACTCGCATGAGCTCAGAGATTTCACTTGGTCAACTTACTGAGGTAAACGCTGCACGACGGTATCACTCTTTACAACGTCGGTAATTAATATGATTAGCCATTTGCTTGACTATATTATCATTACCCTTGCTTCAGAGCGGTCATAGTTAATGATATTCTAAAGCCCGCCGGCACGTTGACGTGATTGGTTACTAGGTAGCGATTTCACCAGTGATTTCAAACCACGTTTTTGAGACTGTCTTTAGATCACTGCAGTTTTAAAGACAAAATACTCGGCAATAGTGTTGACTTATGAATTTGCACATAGTTTGTCTTAAAGCATATTAAAAACACCACTTGATTTTCACCACAGGGGCTCTTTAATTGACTATCACAGGATTGCTTATTAACTTAAACAAAGGACCTATTAAGCAATTTCTGTGCTTTATTTGTTTTGTATATTAACTCATTGTGCAAGTCACTTTGCAGATTTTAAAACTGTAGCCATAGATATGCAGTGTTTTAAGGCATTTCATTATAGTTTTGTGAAATTTTCTGTCATTGTTTTTCTGAAGGTTTGAAAGAGAGCATGAGGCAGGCGGAGCTGAATAACTGGTCTCTCGAGCCCACTCAGATGGCAGACCTCTGCTCCTCCATCAATCAGTTCTTTGCTCGCACTGGAATCCAGCCACAGGGGGCAGTGCAGCCTCCGGTGTGCCACGGCTCCATGCATCCAAACAAGCCCAGCCCACACATCAACACAGGTGTGTGGACTTAATCATCCCTAAAATCCACTGTCAAACATTAAGACTGCCACAATAGTAACTTAGTAACATCAGTTTGTTTTTCAGGAAACATGTACATGGACTCAAGACAGAGCTTGAGTTCTATGATGGGTCCGCCCGGATATCCTCATATGCCGCCCATGAGCAGCGCTGGCCCCACTATGACAGGTCCTTGTCTTTTATAGCTCTTATATCAACAGTCAAATGGCCTTGATTTTGAAATAAGTCTCTTATGCTCACCAAGGCAAACAGTAGTGTATTATGAAATATTATTAAATTTTTCTATTGTAATATATAATAAAATGTAATTTATTCTTGTAATGGCAAAGATGAATTTTCAGCAGTCATTACTTCAGTCTTTAGAAATCCTTCAGAAATCATTCTAATAAGCTCATTTCTTATTATTATCATTGTTGAAAACAGTTTAAAACTTTGGTACATTTCAGGAAACTTTGATGAATAGAAAGATAAAAAGAATTTAACACTTACCCAGGTTGCAACTTTTCACGATATGTGTAGGAATTCGATTTTCTTAACATGCATGTCAAAGCATTTGTATGTCGTGACCGTTCTCCTCTGCTCTGTCCTCAGGCCATCACGCTCAGATGAACCAGCAGCATATGATGCCTGCTGGAAACTTCCAGATGCGCCGCATGCCCGCCGACGACATCCAGGACGACTTCGACTGGGACTCCATCGTCTAACCCAGTCCCAGATCGCAAAAGAGTGGTGCAGACAAAACGAGAGAGGAGCGTATGGAGGCAGAGTGTTTGTGTTACAGAGCAAGAGGGCTGGACCTGAGGTGTCTGCATGCCCGTGACAGAAGGCAGATTGGAATGGGACACTTGAAAAATAGTGCAGGTGTTGTTCATTATGACCTGAAAGAGACTCCTGTGTTCCTGGTGTTTTTATGAAACAAAAACAAACAAAAAAAAAAAGATATTACTTTGAAGACAATCACATTTACTAGGACGTTTAAGTGATCGCTTTTATACTTGTCCAAGGGGCAAGTGGTTCATGTTTATGTCAAATGTCTCCCAACCCACAGCCTTTCTACAAGCCCGCTCAATTGCCAAGCTTGCCCCTGCTCTTCAACTGTTGTTCTGTGATTTTTCCAGTAATATGTCTGGCTTGTTCTCCCCTCTCATGGTGACTAACTCAGGCCTTGACTGCCTATCAGACAAGATTGGCTCCCTCATTTGTCTTGTGAAACTTCCTCTGAGATGCAGGGCACTTTTCGGAAGAGGGCCGATGGTGCAGGTAAAGTGACACTCAAAGCACCTACCGTTGTTCTCTCTGGTCTTTCAGGCACAAGTAGCCCCCTTTTCTTTTCTTTTCTTTTTTTTCTTTTTTTTGCTCTTCTGACCCCACACACTGTAACATGTCGAAGTCGCCATGCATCCAATTCTAGCAGATTTTACTGATCATTAAGGCTCATAATGAAACGTGTAAACCACATTACCTGCAGTATTTGTACTTGTGTATCTTTGCTGCCTGAAGTGTGTCATGTTTTTTTGTCACTAATAGTTTTAGGTAAGTCTAAACGTGTCCGTCAGAAAATGATATCGATCCAGACCTCACTATTAACATTTTCCCTAAACGCTTTACGTTTGCATGTACAATCCTCGTTCTGTCAGTTATCACCCGTCCATCTGTAGTCTCCCAATTGGACTGCATTGCTTTCAAGTTCATTTAAAGCCCTCAGGACCTGCCACTGAAACTTTCATGCATTGTTTAGTAGCGGACCGGAGATTTGTGGAGAGCCCTGTTCACATTCAGAAATCAGCCTGCTGTGTGGCTCTTTACAGCAGCGTTGAGAAGGAGATGAAAATCACGTCAAGGCACATTTGCTTAATGGTCCGCAATAAAAGAGTCCTCTTTATTTTATCCCTAGGACCAACCAACATGAAATCGCTTGCTCTTTGCTGCACTGACAAGGACTTTTTGCAGAGAGCGTACCTTCACTTTAGCTGTTGCTTTTGGATGCTGGGTGTAGCGTAAAACTGAAAGGAGATGACTAAAATATTTAGATACACTAATAGCCTTATTTTGGAGGAATGTTAACTGCTGCGTTTGAAAATCTGCTACTAAGAAGTCATTCAAAGTTTAAAAGTACACACATTTAGACTCTGCTTCAAAAAAAAAAATCATCACCCTGGATGCAGGAACTAGACTGTAACTACGTTTTGTTCTATCAAGCAACTATCTCTGTAATTACTACATAGTTGAAAGAGTCTGCTCACTTAAACCACAGTGTCATTTTGTTATATCAGCGATATTATGGAATTTGTTTGTGCAATATAATTAATTTAGGGCTATCAGTGATTACAATCATCTCTTTTGAAGAGCACAAAACTAATGCACAAGATGTGGACTAGAATAGCGGAACCCAAATTAGAAATAGGTGCGGGCTGTTGACCTTTAGCAGGGTATTTATCAGTGAGAAGCAGCACTTCGATTAGACCAAATTTTAGAGTGAAGTGCTTATTTAGAAAAGCCATAAAGTGCGGTTGAAAAGGGAAGGCGTGGATCTGTTTCTCATAGCTTGAAAGTTTACGCACCCCTGAGTCTCCTTGGCTTTCAGTAGTTTTCAGTCACCTTTATGGGATTTGTTTTATTATTTATCAAAGTGTAAGTGCAAATAGACTTGTAAAAGTGAAATGATCTAATGACAGTTTTTTCTTTTTCTTTTTGTATTTCAGTATTATAAACTCTCAAACAAAGTATTTACACTAGTCATTGACATGTATTGGCCTTTAATCACTAAGGCCCTTAATGTCAAGGATCCATGAACCCTACTTAACAGTTTGTCATACATGTCGCTCTGATATCATGAAAATGTGTCACATTACAAGCTCAAAATCAGAAAGGGAAAAAATAATTTTTTTCATAAAGATATCTATTTTTAAGGCCATTAAAATTTGGAGTTCTGACATTTATTATCATGAGACATTAAAAAAAAATCTATCAGGACATTTTACTTTTTTCTTTTTGTAATTCCCCTTTATTCTCAGTGATTATTTTTATTAGTCATTTTCTCATTACTGTAATACAGTAATTTGGATTGTCTTAAAAAAAAAAACATCAGAACAGAACAATTTATAATAAAGGCAGTATAACAAATACTGAAAAATAAAATAAAAGAATGTTTTATTCAGCTTTTTTCATTCAATTACTA
This sequence comes from Mylopharyngodon piceus, assembly GCA_039654765.1. Classification (NCBI taxonomy): domain Eukaryota; kingdom Metazoa; phylum Chordata; class Actinopteri; order Cypriniformes; family Xenocyprididae; genus Mylopharyngodon; species Mylopharyngodon piceus. Next base: position 9,858,842 of record CM077452.1, read on the forward strand.
GTAATGAGCTGCTATTACATTTTTACAGTCTTTATTATATAAAAATAATAGAATGAAAATATATATATATATATATATATATATATATATATATTCATTCTATTATTTTTTTATAACAGAATAAAGAACTTAATGGTCTTAAAGTTTTTTTTTTTTTTTTGTTTTTTTTTTTTTGGTCAAAATATTTTATTTTGGGGTGAAATAAGACAGATTTTGAGAGGTTTACCCTAAAACGATTTTAATGGTTAAAGGGATGGTTCATGAAAATGAAATTATGGTTAAACCAAACAGTTGATGCGTTCCATTGACTTCCATAGTATGGAAAAAAATACTATGGAAGTTAATGGGGTCTGTCAACTGTTCGGTGACCAACATTCTTCAAAATATCTTCTTTTGTGTTCAACCGAAGAAAGAAATTCATATAGTTTTGGAACAATTCGTGGGTGAGTAAATGATGACAGAATTTTCATTTTTTTGGGTGAACTATCCCTTTAAGGAACCCAATCAAACTATCTTCATGTTCATGACATTTCAGCCTGATTCTTCACCGAATCCTTTCCACCATCAGCTATGTAGTTTGTTACATATTCTGTTTTCCATCATTACATAACCAATCGTCAGATCCTCTGATGCTAATGAGGTTTCAATTACCGAAGTCTAACACAACCCTGAAATCCAACTCAGCTGGCCGTGATGCTGAATTTGTGAGTCTGCTTTTACAAGAGAAGAAAAACAATGACAGAACTGTTATCCACTTTACCCCAGACTGACTGTTTAACGTCTGTGTTTTTTGTTGGACTGCGATGCTGTGCACATTGTTCTTAAGCTAAGCTCCATTGCCCAAATCTGCTTTGGCTCCCCGCATCCTTTTCTTCCTGTTTTCTTTCCGTCAGCTGTTCGTCTCATGTTTTTGTTTGGATACTGTTGAAGTGTTCACGAGCCTCATTCACCTAGCCTCAGTGTTTGTCATACAAAGAGCTTTTATCCGGTCATTTGTGCACTTTGAAAAGAGTTCATAAGCACAAACGCTCACGTCGTTCATTAACTCAGCAGGATCTCACCTCGAGTGAATGTCTGGCATCGATCCACCCTCGGTGTGAACTTTAATCCCATACTGTGGTGTTCACCCTCGATCATTGTTTGTCTGGATTGTCGACCACAGAAGGACTGTCTGTTTTAAGTTGGAAATATTTTGTATGTATTGCCAATCTATTCGTGGTAGTGATGTGTTTGGATCTCTTGTTTGCCAAAGAGAGGAAGTCAGTTTTTGCAACATTTAAGGCGGCAGGTAATTGGCGTAAAGTAAGTCTGAAGGATCGGACTGAACAGAAAGCTTCAAGGGAGCGCAAGAGAATACGAGCTGGACAGGTGACGAGTTCTCTCTCTCTCTCTCTTCCTCTTTTTCTCAAAAAAGAAAAAGGAAAAACATTGCTCCTCTGATTTTGTGTTTGTGTTGTGTGAAAGTTTTAACTGTTTAAAGACAACTCAATTTTCGTAAAACAAAAGAAGAAAAAAAGAACTTAAAACAAGTGGAGATGCATCTGCCAGAGAGATTACTGTAATCAAGGAAGATTTGAGAAGCCTTGTTACATTTACGGGAGAAAACTGCCAACAAGTTCTGGTATTTGGAGCCTATTTTATTCATTGTTGGTGTGTTGTTGTGCTTATTGTAAATATGTGTCTTTTCGATTGTCCTTTTTTCCTCTGGGGTGGTGAGGGATCAAGGCAAGGGCTCGGGTTCACCTGCGAAAGAAAAGAGGGAGATGAATACAGAGTATTTTGTTATTGTCCAATCCAAGGGTGACACAGTATGTATATATCTATATTGTATATATGTGATGAAAATGCGTTGGCTTTTTGTGTGACACTACCTTTTACCTGTACTATGGTTCAACATTCAGTGTTTCAGTGTTTATATTCTATTTTAATCTTTGTTTTCTGTTTGATTTTGTCCTGGTCATTACTTGTATTTGTTGTTTCCTTTATTTTCCCCTTTTTGTCCTTTTTGTTATTGCACGGTTTATTACTTTTGCTGTCCAATAAGATGACACGGCTTCTCTTTGTATTGGTTTTAGTGCTGTAAAATAACTCTGAAGTGTCATTAGAATTGTCAATACCACCCCTTCCCCCGATATGCATGAATGGCACTTAAAGAAATAAAATATGTTAACTTCACTGTGCAATCTTTGCTGCTTTGTGATGTTTATTTTGCAAAACCTGATGTACTTGCGCAGGGAAAGCAAAATGCCTTAATTTGATTGAATGGATGATTTTGTTGTTATCCTGTCAATTTGTTTGTTTCTGATCTCAAATATTGATCTTTACATTTTTAACTAACATTAACTGCTATTTTTCAGTCGCTACTGACAGAAAATTGGTTAATCACACCATCCAGCAGTCCGATATTTACTAACATTCACTGTCATCCATGACAACGCTGTATATCAGTCTGTTCTTCCGTGTAACTGAAAGAGGCGCTACTTTAATGCCTCTCGTATTTTATTCACACATTTTTCTATGTATGCACTACATAGATAATATGCGCTAGACAGTTGACTGTTGCTCCCAAAACTGCAGAAATTATAAATAAATAAATGTAATAATAGGAAAATAAAGGAATAAACGACCTGATAAAACAAATATAATTATTTTTAATAAAATTATTTTATTAAATAATTTAATAAAATAATTGTAGTAGTACTTATTTCAGTTATTTTCTGTACTTATTACATTTTTTATTATTTTTAACTTCATTTATTTTATAATTATTTATAAATGTATAAATTAATCAGAAATAAAAACATGGGAATAAATAAATATAAATGAATGCATAAATATAAAAAATTAAAAATAAATGAAATAATACATTTTATTAAATAATTTAATAAAATAATTGTTGTATTACTTATTTCAGTTATTTTCTGTATTTATCATTACATTTCTTTTTATTCTTAGCTTTATTTCATTTATTCATTTATTTTTATATCTATTTATTTATAAATTAATCTGAAATACATGTGGGAATAAATATAAATGCATAAATATTAAAAAAATGAAATAATAAATTTTATTAAATAATTTAATAAAATGTATTACTTATTTCAGCTATTTTCTGTTATTATGTTTCTTTTTCATTTTTATATTTATTTAGAAATGTATAAATTAATCTGAAATAAATACATGTGGGAATAAATAAATATAAATGAATGCATAAATATAAAAAAAAAAATGAAAGAATAAATAAAAGTTATAACGAAATGTAAAAATAAATACAGAAAATAATAAATGAAGAAAAAGATGTGTTCTGTGTGAATGGCCCGTTACACTTCAGACTTGTGGTGTAAATTTGATTAAAAACTGGTGTGATCTAGTAGTAATCGATTATATATTATTATATAATCAATTGTTTTGTATGCTGTAAAGGGCCATATTTTTTTCTTAGTGGAAGCTTTAATATAATATAGGTACAACTATTAAAAAATTAAAATCAAGATTCAATGTCCACATATCTATTTATTTCACAAGTAGCCAGAATCAAGCATTCAGTGCCTTATCCTAGATGTCCATCATGATGCATGAAAGCAACTGAACTTAATGTGAACTTTTAAGGTTGCACTCTCACATTAAACTTAAAATCTAATTCATTTTTCATCAAAGTATTCTGTACACTCAGTCATGCAACTGAGCTTCTGCTGTCACAATAGGTTATAACAATAAGCTTGTTAACTAACCTGTTTTTGCTCAACAGATCTAGGTTAGCCATCTTGCTTTTTCAGTAAAAACCTCTTTCTGATGACAAGACAGCCGCTGACTGGATTCTTCTTAGCGTTGAGAAGATTTTTCAACGCACTCAAGATGCTGTAGTGTTTGAAGCCCCCTACAAGTTTGCATTTCCTCACACTTGTGTATTTGGTGCACTCACCACGGTGCTTTGAAATCACTTAAGTCTTTGTAATCCCAGTTTCCTCCTGAAGAGCGCACACAGTCCCTTGGTATTTTACCGACCTATTTTGAATTTGACGATCTGGTGCTGTCACTGACTTGGCGGTGTATTTCTAGTATCTGAAGCTTAGTTATGTTCAAAACAACCTTAAAAATGTGTCTTACTAAAATTCACACATGCATCGACCCCTCAGCCCCATTAGATCTATCAACTCAATGCCGTCTTGATATGTGCTGTGGGAATCCTATAAAAAAGCTCTTTCTCTGCCACGAATGTTTAAAATTTATGGGAATGTGAACTTTGGAGCGTCTATCAGGATAGCAATGATCAGATCCAGTTTGACAATCATAACTATGATCGCAAAACTTAATGGTGTTTGTTTAATGGTGTTGCTCCAACAAGTAAATGTGAAAAATACATTAAAACTCTAATGACAAAGAGATTTATCCTCCTTCAGAGATTTATTTTGCTGAAATCAATTGTCCAGTTCTAAGATCATATAAATCATGCAGTTAGCTAACATAATGTATTCATTTAGGCAGAAACAATGATCTCATTAAAGCAATTTTCACAAGTTGTGATCATAATCATTACAATATATAGAAAACTTCGCAGTTTAGCAGATTCAGAGTATTGACCAACAGAAAGCTGTTTAGTTTGAAAGTGATTTCTTTGTGAGATGTGCTTCATAGACATTTGACCCAATCCAAGACTTCTTTACAAATAGCATATATAATTTCACGTTGCATCTCTTCCATTTTGCAAGTAGGTCTACTTTTGATGTAACACTGTAAGTATCAGTGTGAAAGCTATGTTTACCTGCTTTACATTGCAAAACAACAAAACATAAAGGTCTTTTTGGACACAGAAATGTATCTTTACATTGTGTTATTGGATTTTATAGTGCTGCATTGTGTGTACAACTATGTATATATTCCTTCTGTGCAGCTTTTCTGACAGGGTTTCAAAACTCTTCTCATGTGGATATAAATAACCTGTAACTTTTGTGCTCCTCCACTTATGTCATATAATGCCACTTCTACAAGATGTAAAATAAGTCTCTGATGTCCCCAGAGTGTTTTAGCTCAAAATACCCCACCGATAATTTTTTTATAGCATGTTAAATTTGTCACTTTTTGAGGGTGAGCAAAAACGCTCCGTTTTTGTGTGTGTCCCTTTAAATGCAAATGAGCTGCTGCTCCTACGAAGAGGGCGGAGTTTCAGGAGCTCGTGTTAGCCTGAGCCGTTTTTCAACGGTTCTGGTGTTAGCCATATGGTGTTAGCAGCGCCAATTACCTCAGACTCACTGAAAATGTCAGAAACTGTTCAGCCTTTTATGTTCAAACCGGAGTCGGACAATGATGAAGACACTCAAGAAGAAGTGACAACATGTAGAATGCAACAGGACGTTTCTGAATGGTTAGTTGATGAATTTATGTAGCTGAGTGGAGTTAACTATCTTAAAGTCATTGATTAGCATATTCTGTCACCTATAAATCGCTCGTGTGGGAACTGTTGTAAGATCCTACAGAGCCAGAGAATATATGCTGCATGAAGAAAGAAAAGGTATAGTTTAGTTTAATTACGGTTATTACTTGTCATGTTGTCATCTTGCTTTTATGACATGCTATTGCATTTGTGTTATGTACTGTATTGCAATAAGTAGTCCTTAAAAAGCGATTTCTGTAAAAGAAAATATCTCCTTTTGCATTGAACTTTGAGCGTCCTAACTTTGCAGACGTTGTTTATGCTCTAACAGCAACACTAACACTAACTAAAGTTTAAAAAGTGAAATCGCAATGAACCACCCCAGATAAAGTGTTATAAAGAGAAACTTGTATAAGAAGAAGAAGAAGAAGAAACTGTGCCAAATCAAATCTACATCTTCTGAAACAAAAGATGCTCCAGGTGATTCTAAGGAACCCCGTGTATGACCTAGAAGAGCCTAGAAGAACAATTTCATGCAATTCTGTGGTGCCCAGGATGCCACAAATTTTCTATATTGAACACTGTGTAATATTTTCAGAGCACTCTCAACACTGCCATTGTTTTGCTGCATTTCAGGAGAGGTTAGCTGAGGTCTCGTTCTGAACGCTGCATTCTTCTCTCTAATGAATCTGATCGCTGAGGGCACTGCAGGCAGAGCCGCATCAAGAAAAATCTGCTGAATTTAATCAGTATGTTGTAGGATTAATGCATCATAATCTCCATCTTCAATAATAGCATGATGATACAACATAACTTATTGCGAACAAAGTGATAGTGTCAGGTTGAAGTACAAATTCATTAAAAAAAATTCATTACATGTAATGCATCTTTTTAAAAATCAGGTGATGTTGAAGGGAGGGGTTTTCTTGTCCATGTTACTATCCAAGTTAAATAACTATTTGTCATATATAAATTTGTTTATGCCTCTCTTTCATGTAGTGTAATAAAAATCATTAAAGGGTTAGTTCACCCAAAAATGAAATTTCTGTCTCACCCTCATGTCGTCCCAAACCCGTAACACTTTCGTTCATCTTCGGAACACAAATTAAGATATTTTTGATGACATCCGAGGGTTTCTGAATCACACATAGGCAGCCGACCAATAATCAGTCGGCGATCTGAAATTGTTGAATAAAGTCGTTATTGCGCACAAAAAGTTTTCTTGTCGCTTCATAAAATTAAGGTTGAACCACTGTAGTCACGTTGACTATTTTAACCATGTCTTTACTACTTTTCTGGACCTCAAAAGGTGCACTGACATTGCTGCCTATGTGTGATTCAGAAACTTTCAGATTTTATCAAAAATATCTTAATTTGTGTCCTGAAGATGAACGAAGGTCTTACGGTTTTGGAACGACATGAGGGTGAGTAATTAATGACAGAAATTTCATTTTTGAGTGAACTAACCCTTTAAATCATAGATTCCCAAAGTATGCCAATAAACACAGACACCTCATAGGTATGTTACTGTCTCTGAGGACGTTTAGTGTACACACACACACACACACACGTGTGTTTAACACATGTTGCGCAGAGAACAGGATGTTCACAATAGATGGTTGTTGGGTCAAGCAGAGAAACTATGTCCATATGTGGAGCATGCGTTTCTCTGAGAGGCAGATGTCTCACTCTCCACATCATAACACATGAGACACTGTGAGGAAAACACTGGGCCTGGATTTATTTGGGATGTGGACAGTTGTAAGCATCGGACCTGAGACAGAAGGGCTTTGGTGTTGACAGTTCTCGCCGAGATATTTATCGGTCAGGGTGATGAATTATCCTGAAATATTTTAATTCTGTTGTTATGATTGAATACACGTTTAAAACATACTGATCATTTTCTCTCCGTCACAATACATGCTAAATGTATTTTTAGATCTGGCTAGAAGAGATTCAAATCTAAGGACTGAGATCAAGAGTTCCGCCTAGTGGCCGAAATTACTACAAGCCTTCAGAATAATTATTTGGAATAAAAAAGGATTCCAATTAAGGTAATTGTATATTTTGAAATTAGTGCATGGTTTAATGCTCTATGTTCTTCATTATTTTATTCATCATATTATACCTGTAGACACTATTTTAGCCATTTTCATGGCATTGTCCATTACAAATATTACTTGTCATGTTGCATTGTTTTAAATCCTTTTGTTAATTATTATTTTTATTATTATATGTTCAAAGATGATGATGAAATCTCATGTCCAGTGCAATTTCTGAATTATAAACAGAATATTTTCTTATTTTAAAAGGCAGGTCAGTTCTGAAAGAGCAAAAGAATGTTATCAAACAAAATTTTTAAACCATATGACGATCTAGATTGTTTATGATCTGATTGCCTCTAAAATTGCTATGTGTTCATTTTCATAGTCCCTTGTTGACATTTCCCTGCAATATGGGCAGTGTAGACTATATTTTATTACATATAAAGGGGTCATTGACGAATAAGGTTTTTAAAAATGTAAAAATTAAGTTTTATTAAGTCTTAACAATGAGATTATGTGGTTTTTATAATCAATTAACACTGCTTTTGTCATTTTTTACAAGATGGACAAAATTTGTCACCAAAAAAGTAATTCGGTTTAACCAAAATTTCGGTCTTACCGAATGACATTTTTGGTTATACCGAATGACGATATTTTCAAACAATGCTAACAGGCCGATATCTAGCTAGCTAGCAAAAGGCCAATCAAACATTTTATATTTAGTACAAGGTTTTAAAATATTACAACATTTTCCATTTTTTTTGGTACAGCCGTTTTATAGCGGTTGTACCGAATGACCTGATGTTTCGGGACATGCGTATGAGCAAGTGAAAACATGAATTTTTCAAATAGTTAAGAGAGAATTAGTTACTTTGCTTCATGACCATGTGGTCCTTTGCAGGTGTCTGAATGATGTCCCATCCTGTCACATGATATTGACCGCATGACTTGATCCAAAACAGTCCCTTTATATTGGTTACTCCGAATGACATCAATGAAATTCATTTTTCCGGACATTCTTTATCATAACAAAGCAACGACTTCTACACAAAATTTTAATACCATGTTGCACTGTTGATATATGTTATAAAAATCATGCCAGAATAAAAAAATATATACATTTATTACATTTTAAGATATTTTAATCACAAATGAAATGGCTGTATTGACCTTTGGACGGTTAAACCGAATGACCATTTGACACCTCAAAATCTTTAAAATACCTTTATATGTAGCAAAATATAATTAAAACCTTTTGGATTCAATAAAAGAGATCTAGTTGTACTACCTTACATACTTTGGATGTCATATCTTTGTTTTTTATTATTATTAAGGCCTTTGGACAAAAAAAAAAAAAGACCCGTCACGTCATTGACCCAAATACAAAATTTTCTCTAATTTTGGGGGAAGTTCTCACAAGGGGTTATAAGGTTTTGTTTTTTTTAGTCAAAATTGGTGTTAAATCTTTAGTCTAAATATCCCATATTAGTATATTTGTTGTGATTTTTCCCCTTCTAATTAAAAAAATTTAAATACCATTTTACTATAGTTGTTGGATAAACAAGTGAACACAATAAAACCACAATGACATAAATTAAAGAAAAAACAAACACATAAATTAAAGAAAAAACAAACACCACCACCAACAACAACTGTATAATAGATTTTAACTGAAAAAAATGAAATGTGTTCTCAGACATTTTTCCATAAATATTGGCCAAATTGTCAGATGTTTCATATGTTCTTATTATTTACAATGTATTCTCTCTTTTTTTCTTGGACAATAAATGTGAAAATGTTCAATAGCTATTGTTGTAGCTAAGACTTAATACAGAAACTGACAAAAAAATAAACTCACCCTGAGAAATATTCACTGGGGGAAAAGACTAAGTGTGAGAACTAGCCCTATAGCCCCCTTATGCAAAGTGTACAATTAAACACATTAGTTAAATGCCATCCAGACACATTTCGGCATAGCATGCAATTCTGAATAAGCTAAGTTGTGATGGTCCAGGTTTCGCCAGCTTTACTTTCACCAATGGCCCATCGTGATGGTCGCGTGCCTCTCCCAATTCTGCGACCCGACCGACCAGTTACATTGGGGAAGCTCTATAAGCCCTAGTCTCCATCCGCCATTTTCAGCACATTGGAAAGCAGGTAGACCAAAAACTACACAGTGCCGGTACAAACAACAGGTAAGTGTTTAAGAACACCATGCTCACATTTATATTTCAATCAAGCCTTTGCAACGCTGCACTGAATGGCTCGGAAAGCAGGAGGACACCTTGCTCGGACTGAGTTGCATCGGGTTTGTGCACTTATGAGTGCTCGGATTGATGATAACAATAAAATCTGTATGTCCTGCCAGTTCACAAAGCAACTCTAGCGGTCTGTTGAAACATTTTAGACAACTTTTTCTCTCATAGAAGATTCCTCAAGCGAAAATGTGACCATTAGAAGTGTCTTTAAAGCGCGATGTGTGTTTGTTTGCATGAAAGTCGGAATACACAACCTGAACACCTTTGCACGAGCTACTGGGTTAATTCACGATTTAACATCATCTGGTTTGCATGACAATATTTTAAGCACGAGGATACACTTTAAGATTGTTTTGCATACAACCCGCACTTGTTTTGCGATTTATTTTATTCAAGTTTGTTATAATCATGTTTTGGGTATTTCAGTATTACGTGTCTGTGCATCAAAATCCACCTACAAATATCGTGTAAGTTTTTGCTGGTGTTTCTTTTAGGAATTTGGAAACTTTTTCGCTGTTAGTTAAACCATCTTCGGCTGTGGGTGCTGAAACGCCTTCTTTCTTTGTCCCACAGCCACCGTCTGTTATTAACAAAGATGACACCACAATGAATTACATCTCATTCATCTCCTGGTTTTGTTCATTCTCATGCCTCGCAAAGAATCTTTTTCGTATTCTTACATGTAGTTTAGAGAAAATCTGTTAAAATACAATAAACACAGTAGTAGGACAGTGGAGGGTGTAAAGATGAAATCTACTTAACTACTGGGGTGAACTTAAAGGTGCACTCAGCAATTTTTTGCTAGGCTAATTAAAAAAAAGTTGTACATGTGAGGAAATGAGCAACACTTTTGAGAAATATTAAAAGGATATATGACATGAAGACATTATATATAAGTCTGATATCAGTTTTGTAAAAAAAGAAATTGCGTAGAGTGGGTCCGCACCCTCACGGAGGCAGCCATGTTGACATGTTAAGAATATTACATTTTTAAGGCATTGTGATTGTATCTTACATTTTTATTATTACTTTGCTTTTTATTTAATTTGATTTATTTTTTGTGTAATTGTTTTGTCTTCCATTTTTTTGTGTGCTCAATGTGCTTTTCAAAGCATAAATGTAAAGGTACTAAACAATATAACAACCAACACAACATATGTTGTGTTCCAGCATGAAATGACTATGTAGAGCTTTGAGATTAAATCCAATATATGTCCGTTAAATAGATGAGTAGGTGCGTTCATGCCATGTTGGAATTACCTTAATTATGAGATTCCGACTTGTAAAAAGCATTCAACTCCTCATTGAACTCGTAATTACAACTTGTAAACTCTGAATTTTCTCAGAGCTCCGACTTGTACCACATGACCGCTGCAGATTCCTTTTGTCATTGATAGTGCTGCCATAGATATGCATAATTCTTAGTCCAAGTACTTGAACTGTTCAGAGTAGAATGTCACGGGTTGTCATCTTGTAATTATGGTAATTACAACATGCTGTGAATGGGTATGTGCAGTATAAAAACAAATGAAAAGGAACAGAACAGCTTTGATGTAATGCAGCAGCAGTTAGTAAACAAACTTCATGCATCCAGACCAATAGGTGTCACTATAGAGTTCAAAACCACTGCTAATATTGGGACAAAAAAGTTCCAGCTTAGAATAAAATGATCGAGTGAACCTTTAGGGTTAAATTGAGGAATAAAATACTGGTACCAAAAGGTATATAAAGTTGGCAGTTAAAGTTTTTCATTATAAAGTTATTCCACACATTTATGAGACTATGACTTCAGAGGAGGTCACTGCTGCAGACTAATAATTTTTTACTGACAGATAAAAGAATGAATCCTTAATGACTACAGTATACTTGAGCACGAAGACTATTAATGACCGGGAGAAAGGATCTTTCTGTGGCTGTGTGACCACACGTAGGCTTTTGCAAATTAGAAATCACATCTATTTTTATTCACTACTGAGATTTGAGTGTAATGATGTCATGAATTATTTCTGCAAGCATCCATCTTGACAAAATAAAGGTGGAGATTGAATTGGATGTTTTGATTTGATTCCAGCAGCTTGTTTTAACACACTTTCTGTTGGTGTATTCATGCTCCCACCCATGTGAAAGTCAGATGCAACGGAAGCCAAAAATCTGTCTCCGACCTCCACACTTATGTAACAATGTCACATCAGAGAGGCCCCTTGTGTGTCATGCTGTTTTCTCAATTTCCCCTTATTCTCTGTAGCTGTCATCCAAACCTGATGACAATGTTCTACTTACCGTCCTGTCAGCTCTCGTTATTGCTCTGTTCTTATGCTACAAGAAGAATTCTCTGCAGACCCACAACAAAAGGATCATCATTTGTATGAAACTGTAGGGTTTGCACCTGTATGCCTGACTGAATAATGTTTTTTGTTTTTGAGGGCTGTCTCTCAGGTGGATGGTTGGATTTGAGGTGAGGCTGGGTTAATTACACATAGAGTGCAATGCTGGTGTGGCCCTTGGTAATAGATACTGTTTATAGTCTAACCACACCTGTTAGATCATCACCATTTGGTGTGAAATACACCTTGAGGGTGACTCGCCTCCACTTACTAAACGTCTCAGATGTTAGAAGAGCAACTTGATCATTATTTACTGTATGAATTATGCTGTACATATTAAATATATACACTACCATTCAAAAATTTGTAGTGTTTCTGAAAGAAGTCTCTTATGCTCAACAAGGCTGCAGTTATTTACATAAAAATACAGTAGAAACACTAATACTGTGAAATTATTCCAATTTAAAATAACTGTTTTCTAGTTTAATAGTAACGACCCTAAACTTTGCATGGTAGTGTAAAATATCAGAAACTTTGAGTTTATTGCGGTTTTTAAATCACGTCTCTTCATGCTTTCAGTTTTGGGATTGCTTGAGAACAAGTCCCATCCTGCTTCATAAACATAGAGGATTATTTTGTTCTACATAGTAAAAATAACCTCTCTTATTTTCTGTTTTACAGAATCCATGAAATAAGAAAAGTCTTAGGAGTCTCAAATTCAATCGAGTGTTAAATCCTTGCCGCAGGTATGGCAAAACAATTTTTTCTAATGTTGTATAAATGCTTTTTTTCTCCCAGAAATATACGTTTATACAAACATACATATACAAACATACGTTTGCTTTAAAAGCAAGTACCATGAGTATTAGTTATGGTGATATACAGTTAAGGAACATATTGTAAAATGTATCCCCTGTTTGTTTTTTTTGAGGCTGTAATGGCTTTGCCTCAAGGAGCATATGAAACCTTGGATGACATCCCAGCCCATGTGTGGAAGGGGCTGCCAAACAGCATGAAGCTGGGACCATCAGCTGTCAACCCAAATCGCATCGGTGAGTAACAGCATGGCTGAGTACTTGTAAATAATACTGCTGATGAGAAATCATGTTCATTATTGCAATATTTTTTTTTAACTCTGCTTGCTGAAACACTGTGAGATGTCCCAAATATCTGACTTTGAAACACAATCACCTAATTCAAATAAAAAGTTGAAATATTTACAAAGTTTGCCTGTTTTGCTCTACAACCATCACTTTTGACAGTCGCCTGTGGTTTAGCTGGTCAGCATTTTGAACTAAAGGAATTGAGAATGTTAAACAATTGAGTTGCAAACAACGTAACTGCAGTCTTGTTTTGTTCTACGTTTGAAATGGAGAATGTGCAGTACGCTGTGGTGGTGCCCTAGAAATATACAGATAAATGTTTAATATCGAATGCTCTAAAAAATGGCTCTGTGAGAGAGTCTCTGGAGATCTTAAAGTGGCTCATTCTGAAGATTCATGCTCCATCAAATAAAAGAGTTTTTTAAAAAAAAAGATCTGTGAATGGAGAAGAAAATACAATTCCCAATGTTTACTCACATAGGATTTCTCATGACATGCTGTCCATGTCTCTCTACAGGTGTATGGGCATCTAGATTAATACCTAAAGGCAAAAGGTTTGGGCCATTTGTAGGAGAACGAAAGAAGAGATCTCAAGTGACAAGCAATGTTTACATGTGGGAGGTATGTATTAGATATCCCATTGAGAAAACTCTGTCTGAATACACTAAACACAAAGCATATTTCGACCAATATACACCACCATTCAAAAGTTTGGGGTCAGTAAGATTTTTAATGTTTTAGAAGTTTTTTAAAGAAGTCTCTTATGCTCACCAAGACTATTTATTTGATCAAAAATACAGTAAAACAGTTGAATTGTCATCAGCCATTACTCCAGTTTTCAAATGATTCTAATATGCTGATTTGGTACTCAAGATAAAATTCTTATTATTGTCAATGTTGAAAATTACATTTTGTGGAAACATTGTTAATGATGAATAGATGAATATAAAGTTCAGAAGAACAGGATGTATTTAAAATAGCAATCTTTTGTTATATTATAAATGTCTTTACTGACACATTTTTGATCAATTTAATGCATCCTTGCTGACAAAAAAAACCCCACAAACTTTTGAATGGTTGTGTAGGTTTAAGCAGTGGTCCTTAATTAAATACATATTGTTCCACTATCATTAGGTATATTTTCCAGCCTGGGGTTGGATGTGTGTAGATGCCACAGATCCAATGAAAGGGAACTGGTTGCGGTATGTGAACTGGGCACGCTCTTCTCAAGAGCAAAACCTCTTTCCACTGGAAATCAACCGAGCCATTTACTACAAAGTGTTAAGGGTAAGAGCTGATGAATAGGTTTGATTTTTACCATGTTTTTCAGCTATTAATGTGTTATGATTGCAAAGAATTTAAGCCTGGAGAAAATGCATACAGGGGAATAGTACACTAGTAAAGGGGTTTTCAAACTTTTTTTATGCTAACGACCCCCAAAATATGATTCCCTTGCAAGAGACACTCTGCCTAAATTATTAAAGGGTTAGTTCACCCAAAAATGAAAATTCTGTCATTAATTACTCACCCTTGTGTCGTTCTACATCCGTACGACCTTCGTTCATCTTCGGAACATAAATGAAGATACTTTTAATGAAATCCGAGAGGTTTCAGTCCCTCCATAGAGATCCAACGCAACTACTGCTTTCAAGGTCCAGAAAGGTAGGAAAGACATCATTAAAGTACTCCATGGCCCGGTTTCACAGACTGAGCTTAGCCTAAGCCAGGATTAGGCCTTAGTTCAATTAGGGTATTTAAGTAGCTTTTATAAACGTACACTAGAAGAAAAACATCACTGGTGTGCATCTTGAGACAAAACAATGGCTCTGACATATTTCAAGAAATGTCAGTGCAAGTTACTTTCAGTTAAAACAGCTCAAACCTGCATTTTAGTCTAGGACTAGCTTAAGCCTTGTCTGTGAAACCGGGGGTTTGTGACTTCAGTGGTTTAACCCTTAATTTATGAAAAACTAAAGCTGAATGAAAAACAAAGCACTTGCGTCGCTTCATTAAGTTGAGGTTAAACCACTGGAGTCACATGGATTACTTTAATGATGTCTTTCCTTCCTTTCTGGACCTTGATAGTGGTAGTTGCGTTGCGAGTAATTAATGACAGAATTTTCATTTTTGGATGAACTAACCCTTTAAAGCAGCTTTACTACCATTCAAAAGTTTGGGGTCAATATATGGGGTCTTTATTTTATTTTTTTATTTAAGAAATTAAAGAAAATAATACCTTTTATTCAGGATGCATTACACTGTCAGAAGAAAATGACAGTAAAGACTTTGACATTATTACAAAAGATTTCTGTTTCAGTGCTGTTTTTTTAACTTTATATTCATCAAAGAATCCTGATAAGGTATCATGGTTTCCACAAAAATATTAAGTCTTAATAATAAAATGCTTCTTGTGTAGCAAATCAGCATAATTAGAATGATTTCTGAATG
Source organism: Mylopharyngodon piceus (assembly GCA_039654765.1). NCBI lineage: Eukaryota > Metazoa > Chordata > Actinopteri > Cypriniformes > Xenocyprididae > Mylopharyngodon > Mylopharyngodon piceus. Next base: position 9,874,391 of record CM077452.1, read on the forward strand.
ATCATGTGACACTGAAGCCTGGGGTAATGATGCTGAAAATTCAGCTTTGACATCACAGGAATAAATTACATTTTTAACTATATTAAAATAGAAAACAGTTGGTTTATTTTCTTTAAATGGCAAACTATTGTTTTTTACTGTGTTTTTGATCAAATAAATGCAGCCTTGGTGAGCATAAGAGACTTCTTTCAAAAACATTTAAAAAATCTTACTGGCCAAACTTTTGAACAGTATAGTGTTTGTATTTTCATGTATAAAACAATATGTTGTCAAATTAAAATGTCAGTGTACTAAAGTAAAAGCATTTCTTAAGTTCGCTAGTATTAACTTAATGACTTTTTTTCTACTATTAATGTTAGATGTGTACAGAGATGGGTACAAATACATCAAAAAGTATTTAGTTACAAATTACAAATACTTACTCATCAAATGTATTTAAATAAAATACAAAATACTGCTGTGAAAAAATGTATTTAATTAAAATACAAGTAATTTGTAATTTAAAAATACAACAAAATTTACACGCAATAATTTGCAGTGTGAGAGTAACAGTGGAGTTAGATAAACGTAAGAGAGTTACTCTCAGTTGCTATGTATAGCCAAAGCATTCAAAAAGCACTAACAACTATTTAACTGTTGCATTAAAGTAAGAAATTATACAGAAATTGAATAATCATGTAAAAACAATGCACAGTCCTCAATGTAACGATTAAATATAGATTGATGATCCTTATAAAGATACTAAAGTTATTCAGTCAGAAGCAGTGAGTGATTTTGTCTTTTTCTTTTGTTGCTTGATTAACATTAATGACAGACAGCAGCAGGTTTATTAGGCTGCTGTCACTTTAAGAACGAACGCACAGACCGAATATACTTACGGTTACATTAATTTAAGACGCGACCGACTGTGTTTTCACCTGCAATTAATCAGAATGTTATTTTTTACTTGACCTACCCATCCGTGGATTATCTGCAACGCCCGCGGATATAACTGCAATCCGCACATCACTTCACGTCATTTCACAAGTTCTAGCCATTTGAGTTAATCTTCTGTCCTATAATGACATTCAATGAATAATATCTGATAGTATATTTTACTAGATACTTTACCTTAAAGGATTAGTTCACTTTCATATTAAAATTTCCTGATAATTTACTCACCCCCATGTCATCCAAGATGTCAATGTCCTTCTTTCTGTAGTCGAAAAGAAATTAAGGTTTTTGATGAAAACATTCTAGGATTATTCTCCTTATAGTGGACTTCAATTGACCCCAAACGGTTGAAGGTCAAAATTACAGTTTCAGTGCAGCTTCAAAGGGCTTTAAACAATACCAGACGAGGAATAAGCGAAACGATCGGTCATTTTCAATAAAAAATAAAAATGTATATGCTTTATAAACACAAATGAAGTGCTTCCGCCAGACCGCCTTCCGTATTCTTAAAAAAAACTTACGCTGTATGTCCTACACCTTCCCTATTCAAATTACGGAAAAAACATAACTGGCGCCGCATTCATTCCGTAATTTGAATAGGACTGAAGAAAGAAGGACATGGACATCTTGGATGACATGGGGGTGAGTAAATTATCAGGAAATTTTAATATGAAAGTGAACTAATCCTTTAAAGCAGTTTGACTGAGCACAAAAGCAGCTTCTTTACCTGCTTCTGACCTTGCTATGCAAAGTGAGACAGACGTCGGTTACGAGCTTCGCAACCGAAACAGCAGCCGCCTTTTACGGTGCATTCACACAGGCCGTCGGCGTTAACGCTTTTCATTTACTTTGAATGGGTGATGTCATGCATTGCCGAACTGAATTGTGGGTCACTTCACTTGCGTTGCTCGCGGCAGAAGTTGAAAATTTCTCAACTTTTCAAGTGCCAACACAAGCGTCAGCCAATCAGATTGCCTTATGCAAATACCCTAGCGCAGACACTAGCCGATTGCATTCATGCAACACCGGAAAGTAATGTGATTGGCTGTTGTCACTATGACGACCGCGTCAGCACCAAGCTTCAGACACGCCCTCCGTCAAGCGTTGGCCTTTTGAACGCACCGTTACAGTTCCTCCTGAACCAAAACAATGAGCTTATGCTGCGCTCACGCCATAACTACAGTAATTAAGAGATGGCAACCCGTGATGTTATACTCGGAGTGGTTAGTGACTCGAATTTATGCGTTTCAATGGCAACACTATCAACGCCGAAATGAATCTGCAGCAGTCAGATGCTACAGGTCAGTGCTCTTTAAGTTGTTTATGTTTATAATTATTGTAATGTTGTGTGCTTTGAGCCATGAGGTACTTTAACGCAGTCTCTCGTGATGCTTTTTCTTCCTGCTGTGTGCATTCATGTGTTTTGAAGGAGGCGTGGCTTTGGAGACGCTCTGAAGGGAGGGTGGATTCTTATGCTTTCAAAGCTAGCTCGTTATTGCTAGCCCCTCCAAAAATTACCTACCCTACCTTTAATTATGGTGATGAAAGTTATTGTATGCGAGAATAAAATAATATATTTAAATGTATTTTAAATACAAAATACTTTCTCTCAAAGTATTTAATTACAAATTACATTTGATTTTTTCTTTAAGGAAAATACAAATTACAAAATACTCAAAAGTAATTAAATACATATTTTAAATACATTTAATTAAAATACTGCCCATCTCTGGATGTGTAACGCAAAGAGAACCATATTCAGTTGCATTTACTTGTGTGGTGCTTTTCACACTGATTAAATATTGTTAAATATAAATGAGAAAGTTGCAATAGAACCCCCACCGAAAAAGCAAAAAGTGACAGTGACAAGGAGAAACACTCTAGGAATGTACAACACAAATACAAACTGTTCTTGAAAGCATGTACATTGCAAGGAAGGAGAAATTAGAAAAATACTTTTATATAATTTCATTGTTAAAAAGTTATTGTTGAAATAGGGCTGTCAATAGAATAGTCATGATTAATCTCATGATTGTATTGTTTTTATTATTTTTTATTAATATTTAGTTTTTCACTGAAATATTCCCAGCACCTTTGGGGTCCCAGAACAGTTTGAAAACCCCTACACTAGTATATAGATGCACTCAAAGGTAATAGACATACAACAAAAGTCTAATTTTAATTTCATAGTGTGGCATGGATATTTGAAAAGTAGTACTCTGGGGAAAATATAGAATGATTAGAATTATTGCTGCACTCCAGCTTAAATGTATGTACATTAAACTTTTCTCATAGGGTTTATAAATTTACCAGTAGAAATTAAAATCCCTTTGTTTTGTTTTTTAAATGCATCCTCTTCTACACTTATTGTAGTTGACAGGTGAACAAAACATCTTTAACGTCAATTAAAATGGTATAAGATTCTTTAATGAGCTTTCTCATACTGCACCCTAGTTTGTTATTGGGGTCTGTTCCTAAATGCCTGACAGAGCGTCAAGGCCTAGATAGTATTACATCCTATGGCATGCCAAAAACCTCGACTCTGATTGGTCCATCTACTCTCCGTCAGCCAATCGGACCCGACGAAGAACTTCTCGTGTGGTACAATGGGGAAGACAATCCTGAGATAGCAGCTGCATTAGAGGAAGAAAGGACTAGCAACCTGAGCAAGAAGAGTTCACCTAGAGCAAAGCGAGGTAAAATGAAAACACTGCCTCTTACTGCTACTACCTGGAGTTTTTTTTTCGATAAACATATCTCATAAGTGTCCGAGAACATATGTTTATTCTATTCGGAAGTGTTCGAAGTCGCTAGCTGGAGCTAGCATGTTAGCCACCTGGCTATTCGACTATTTCATATGAAGATTATTTTTAAAAAATGAATTATAGATGATGTTCCGTTTTAAACAGCTTTGTTAAAAAGAAAAACACCCCGAGACAGAGCCAAAGTGCGGTGAATATAACGTACTCTTCCTCATGTTGATGAACGGGTCAGTTAGCCGCCTTGCAGACTCGGACCTTATTTCAATGTCTCAAAATCTAATGAACTTCTCACCTAGAGAGCATTTTGAGCATCACGGGCACGGTCGAGCGTTCGATTCAGAACGTTTGAAAGGCCTGTGATGCCCAAACATGCCATCTAGATAGACAGCTGAGCTCACTAGGTTTGGAGACGCAGCCCATGTCTGTCAGAGATGACCTTCGAGACCCTCCTCGCAAAGCATTTTGAATGAGACCTAAATGAGCCATAAAATAAACACACAGAGTTTCAACTCTAAAAGCTCCAAGTATGAGAGTCTGATTTGTTTGTTCATCCACAGCTCATGTTAGTCATTTGTCACACATCACTGCATCATGTTTGATGCTTCTAAGCTTGTACGTAATTTAATAAACATTTTTTTATTTAATTATTTTTCTATAAAATATTACACATATATTTGACTTTAAATGTATATATTTGGTCTGAACTGTCTTTATAGACACTTTTTTTTATTGACTGAAAAGGACATATGCCCGACCTAAACTTGCTTTTGAGAAAAGGAAAAGAGCATGTGCTGGTCTTTTCATAGAGTACGTGGTCATTTGACTTTCCCCTTTTCAATGACAAGTTCAGCTGAACGCATGAAGGTTCAATTTAGCTGGTAATATTTTTAAAGAAAGGTTGGACACAAGTAAAAGTAGTTCTTGAAATATTTGCCATGTTAATGATATCCAAAAGTTTGCTGTAAGGGAAAATTGTTAGGAATTGAGATGGATATTATGTTTTTTGTTTAAATTTGATTTTGTAAGTTAGAAAGCCTTTGAAAATTAGAAGTTTTAGCTTAAATATTTCAACTATTCATAGACAGTTTAACAATGAACGTTTTGATGTCATTAGCACGTCAAAACATGTTGTAACTATATATGTGCATCATTCCTTTTATCTGACAAAGCAGGGTCAAATGGCATTGTGAAAATCTATGCGTACATTAAGGGCAGTTGTAATTACCATGTTTAGTCCATTGAAATATGTAGTGAATTTTGATTGAAAATGTTAATGGTTGTGTACATGAAATAGTAATGACTAGCATTTGAGGACACTGTTGGATGTGGATATGTGGGAATGACTATTTGACAAGTATGGTCAGATGACCAAGTTAGCAGCATGTGTCTGTTTTATGAATTGGGTTTTGTATAAGATGTTCCCAAATGACCTTGTCACAAGGACAGCAGCTAATAGCTGGTTTCTTTGCGTGGCTGACAATATCTGTGATCAACATTATTATACCATTAAATGGAAAGTTCACCCAAAAAAAAATTTGATTTACCCACCGTCATGTCACTCCAAGCCTGTATGACTTACTTTCTTCTTTGAAACACAAAAATAAAATTTTTAAGGATGTCTTGATGTTTTTTTTGTTTGTTTGTATGACATTCATTTTATGGACAAACAATGTTCTTCAGAATATCTTTGTGTTCCACACAAGAAAGTCCGTCATACAGGTTAGGAACAACATGTGAGTAAATGATGAGATCATTTTCATTTTTGGGTGAACTATCCCTTAAACTTTAATCTTCTACAACCGCCTGTAATTCAGTAAAAGTTGATGCACACTACATTTAACATGCAATAACTGTGGTATAGATTTTATTATGGGCATTAAAAGTGTGAAAAACAGGCATTTCTTTGGCTATGTCACGCGCAATGCTGCAGTTACTGAGAAGTCAGTCTGGTTTTGTGGTGAGCTGCTAATTTAGAAAAGAAGGCGGTGACATACTTGTTTTGTTTTGGATCTTGCAGGTGGAGCTCTTTATTCTAGTTAATGTAACAGATGTTCTTACAAAACCCGGTTGCTTACAGTTTTCAGTTTATATTTATTTATTACTACTCTGATGAAATATTGTAGGTTTTGAAAGCTACGATAGGAAACCTAAACCTCTATTAATTGCTTTTTTTTGCTGGCTTTAGTGAGTCTTGAAAGTTATCTCATTTTTTTTTTTTACTAAAAACAGATTTGTTTCTCCCTAAAGCAAGGAGGAAGCTGTTGGGAAAAGCCAGACAGGCTGATTTGGGTGGATTCTGTGAACCGAAGAAATTGAGTGCTGCTGAACCCTTATTCACAGAGATGCGGGACTCAGAGGAAGGTAGGTTATGCTCTTCATCAGCCTCTGGCAAGGATTTATGCTGTTCACAAGTATGCTTGGCTCAATCATAATATTCTTGTTATAGTTAACCGTAGGGCTGCAATCAACAGTTATTTTGATAATCAATTAATGCGTCATTTATTTCTTTGGTTAAATGGATTAAAAAAAAGCCATATTTTATTTATGATTCTGTGATTCAAAATGATCTTCCAAACACTGTACAAATTGAATGCTATGAAAACGATTAGAGTGTAGGCTATGATATATATTATGTGCAAAGAGGTTTAAAATATAAAAGCTAATTTACAAAATTATAATACATATCATTTTTACATTTATATTAATTTCATCTTATCCCTTCTCTTCTCATTAAACTCTTCTCATTAAAATACCAAAAAAACAAAAAAAAACATTACATGTTGAATTCAAAACCTAAAGTTAATGTCCAACAATTGTTTTAGCAAAATGAATGTTTCCGTCAGAATTATTGCACTTTATTTTTCTGTTGTGCTCATTCTGTTTAAAACGCGTCCACTTAAAATTAACAGAGACTTGTTTGATTTTCATAAATTTCTAACATTTATAGATTAGGACAGGGGTGTCCAAATTTGGTCCTGAAGGGCCACTGTCCTGGAGAGTTTAGCCCCAACTTACCACAACACACCTGCCTGGCAGTTTCCTGTATGCCTAAAAACCTTGATTAGCTGGTTCAGGTGTGTTTAATTGGGGTTGGAGCTAAACTCTACAGGACAGTGGCCCTCCAGGAGCAGGATTGGACACCCCTGGATTAGGATATAACCATAAAATGTTAGTTATGCACTGGATCGTATGCACTTATGTTCAAGCACTTGAAATGGTAAGCCACATCAATCTATATGCTTGTGAGTTTAAAACGCTTTAAACACAACTCACTCTGTGATCTGTTATTTTTCAGATGTGTTTTGTGCACTGCACACAGACCTGACTAATCAGTGATGAAATTTGTTTTTAATTATTTCATTACCAATTTAATGGATTAGTTGACATAGTGGTAGTGTAACAGAATTGTGTTTAGATTGATTTTCAGCTTCACTAGTCAGTTTTCCTTTGCTTGAGCAGTTACAAACACTGTGGTATTTTAAATATATTTTTCTTGTGATTCAGGGCTTAATGGTGAGGAAAGACCATGTTCACCTCCAGAGTTGCAACAGGAGAATACAGTTTCCCAGTTATCTTCTACAGAAAGTGAAAACCCTGTCCAGTCTCATACAGAGATGAATCAGAGGGAAGAATTGGATGAGGAACATGCAAACATTGATGGACAACTGCAGCACCCACAGTTAAATCAGAGCCCACAGCACCCCTCTGAGGCAGAATCAGTTGATGGGAATGAAAAATCTCTCCTGCAATTACATTCAGGCAGCCCTGCAGAAGAAAGCTCTGAGAGTCCACTTTGTGATACAGAGTGTATATCTTCTTTAGCAAATCCTGAGTTGGAGGCAGAGGGGGATTTTGAGGATGACCCCCAGGGAGGAACGTACCCCTGTCAGCACTGCGAGCGTCATTTCTCCACCAAACAGGGCCTGGAGCGCCACACTCACATTCACACTACTTCAAACATTCAAACTCATACGTTTAAGTGCCGGTACTGTGCCAAGCCCTTTGGCTCTCAGGTGGGCAGACGCAGACATGAACGTAGACATGAGAATGGGAGTAAAACTTTAAATAGGCCTGGGTCACTCAGCGGAGCAGCGTTCCTCCACAGTCCTACAATGCCCAATGATTCTGCAACCTCTGGCAGTGTGTCCACTCCAAGCCATGCAGTCGTTATGAACACACAAAACAGTCCTCCTCAGCAAACCTCTGACAATTTGAAAAAAGAGCCTGGTGTTGAATCTGACAGGCCTTTTATATTAGATGAGAATGGGGAGTCAAAGGAGCTTCATCCTTGCAAGTACTGTAACAAGGCTTTCGGCACACACACCAACATGCGCAGGCACCAGCGCAGAATCCATGAGCGGCATCTAATGCCGAAAGGTGTTCGCCGGAAAGGTATACTCCTGCAGGATGGCTCCTCTCAACACCAGCAGCATGAACAAGGGCAGCCCGTTTTGCTCCAGGAAGAGTCACCAAGTGCCAGTCCCCCACCTATTTATGTGCCCAGTGTGGAGACCGAGGATGAGGGAGAGAGGGAGGAGTGTATGGTTGATATCTCTAACAATATTTCTGAAAATCTCAGCCATTACATCGATGGAAAGATCCCATCTACAAGCACAGTGAGCAACTGTGAGGTCATCGAGGTTGATTCAAGCACTGCAGCGTTGTTTGGCCTTGATGCTCTCATTTTGAGCCCCAAACAAATTAGTCATGCTCTTAAAGTTGAAACACGGACTTGTCCAGTGAAGGAAGTTTCATGCGTCCCTCAGACAGCTTCTAAAAGGCGAACTGCTACACCACCGCTGCTGCCTGCTGTGAAAGTAGAGGCAGAAACGGTGTCCTCCTCTTCCTCATTGTCCTCCCCTTCCTCTCAGTCCTCTTTGTTGGTAGGAAACATTTTCTCTCAGTCAACCGAAACGTTAGCTTTTCAAAAGGAGAAAACAGTTTATCTTTCTCCAAAACTCAAACAATTACTACAGGCCCCGGACGGTCAGAAACCATCCATAAGTCTAATTACAGATAACAGATTGACCACCCCACTTTCCGTAACTTCACTGCCTGCTGTCCAAGGTAGGTTTAAAAGAAGAACCGCCTCCCCTCCCACAACTTCACAGAGTAGCCCACCACAAAGAAATGAGAACATAAGCCCTGCAACTGGGGTTTCATGTACTCTGAAGGTGCCAAAGATTGAGAGCCACTGCATGACACGTTCTTGGAGTTTGTCCAGCAGTGATCATGGGGACACTGAAAGCCTGACAGGAAAAGACTGGTCTCCTTCAAGAAGCGGCGGGAATTCTTGCAATCAGCAGCCGCTTGACCTTTCAAATTCCTTCAGTAAAAGAGACAGTAGTGTAAGCAGAGGATCTGGAGAGGCTGTCCTTGACTTAAGTATGAACCGTAAAAGTCCTGTTGACCATGAAGTAAAGACATGCTCAGCCACACTACCGCCACATGTGAAGAGGAAGAAACCTAATACCAGCATTTTAGAAAAAGTGTTAATGAACGAGTATGCTGGCCTAAACTCGCCCGGAGAAGAAGGATCCAACACTCTTGGAAGCCCTGATGCCCTTTCATCTTCTGAGAGTGCCACATGTGTAGCCCCTTCTAGTCCTGGATCAGAATCAGAGCGCCTTCCTTGTGAATCAACCTCTCCTCCCTCCTTGACCCCTATGACTATTAATCCATCCTCTCCATCTTCCTCTAGTATAGCTTCAACTACTCCCCCTCCTCCAGTCCTGCCCACTATCCCATCTCCTCCACCTTTATCATCGCAGCATTTTCGAGTGTCAGACTCCTTATCACCTTCCCCTTTCCCTGTGTTGTCCCCTAAAATGTCCCCCAAAGCAGTCGATAGTTTAGAGGAAGTGTCTGATTCATCTGCATTAACAGAATCATGCCATGATACATTAAATTCCATTGTTAATGAATCAGACCAAACTGTTGAGCAGTTAGACCCTGCGATTTCTCCACTGCCTCAGGATGCAAAAAGACATTGTACAGCAGATTCATCTTCAAAGTCAGAAACACTACTTGAGGGCTCAACCCATGATTCTAAGCCTCAGTTTTTAAGAAATGCAGACCAAGCAGGTTCTTCTCACCTAGAGTGGGATACTACTTCTGAAACCAGCCAAAGTCATTCCTGTGAAGGAATTCTCCCTCAAGACCTCAATATTAAAACAGAAGGCCGACACAAATCAAAGTCTTCTCTTTCTACAGTACAATCAAATCCTAAAGAATCTTCACCGACCTTCCTCAGCGAATTTCATTCTCCACAGAAGAGTTCAGAGGTCGATAACAACTTGGTTGTAGAGGATTCAGGGAAAAAAGAGGAGTCGGTGGATATAACCGTAAATGGAGCTGACGTTTCACTTGGGACTCCAGTCAAAAATTGTGATGAGGTTGAAACACCAGAGAGAGAGACTTTTGTCAAGAGTTTTGTGTGTAACGTGTGCAAAGAACCATTTCGCTCAATCAAAGACCTTAGTGGCCATATAATACAGCATGCGTCAGAGTGGCCTTTTAAGTGTGAGTTTTGCGTGCAATTATTTGGCAACGCCACTGCACTCCTCGAGCACCGCTCCTCTCTCCACGGAGTGGGAAGAATTTATGTTTGCTCCATTTGCTCAAAGGAGTTTGCCTTCCTCTGCAATCTCCAGCAACATCAAAGTGACCTACATCCAAGTCAGAGTTGCACTCACACTGCCGTTGAAAATGGGAAGCTCAGACCTCAGAACTACACGGATCCTGCTTACGCAAATGTGGAGAAAGATGCTGTTGTCGACTCAACTGAGGATTCTTCTGAGGAGCGTAAAAGTGACACTAATAAGGTGGAAGAAGAGGAAAATGGCCATGAGGACCCTACAGAAGAACTATACACTACAATAAAGATTATGGCGTCTGAGGCTGGTAAACCGAAAGGTCCAGATGTACGACTTGGCATTAATCAACACTACCCCAGCTTTAAGCCTCCACCTTTCCCGTACCACAACCGAACACCTGATGGCTCGGTTTCCTCTGCCACTAATTTTACCACACACAACATCCCCCAAACATTTAGCACTGCCATCCGGTGTACCAAATGCGGAAACAGTTTTGACAACATGCCTGAGCTACACAAACACATATTGGTTTGTGCTAATGCTAGTGATAAGAAACGCTACACCCCTAAGAAGAATCCCATTCCTCTCAAACAAGTTGTGAAACAGTCTCCAAATGGTCTTCTTTCCACCACAGGAGCTTCTACTGGGCAGAATGCCTTCCGCAGAATGGGCCAACCAAAAAGGCTCAACTTTAACCAAGATATAACCTCTAAAGCAAAGTTATCAGCTCTGAATAAGAAGAAAAACCAGCTTGTCCAGAAAGCCATATCTCAGAAGAACAAGTCTGCTGCCTCTGCAAAGAAACCGATAACCCGGATAAAGGAAGAGGAGACTCATGATATCCATGCATGCCCATACTGTAGTCGAGAGTTCACATACCCAGCCAGCCTCGCTAAACACATCGCTTGCAGCTGTCCACAAAGACCTGTTGCCAAGAAGTTGAAAAAAGGTGCACTGATGCCTCAAGACAAAAACAGGAGTCTCCGAAGTCGAGCCACTGAGTCTGAAGTCAAACAAGAGGCAGGTTCTGGATCAAGTGCAAAGCCCTTGGGGAAAACAAGAGCCCGTAGCTCTGAGCCAATTGAGAATGAGGCTCCACCAGCAATTAAAGGAAAAGAACCTCAGGTACGTACAAAGAGGCCAGCCTTGAATATGGACAACACGGCCCCACAAACTAAGAAAAGCAAAAAGAGCAATGAGCCACTGACTTCTATAACTCCTGCAGTTACTGATGACTCTTCAACACGACCACCGTCTAAAATGCAACGTGGATCTAAAGAGGTTGTTGTCAAGAAGGAGGCTGTTGTCAAGAAGGAGGCTGTTGTCAAGAAGGAGGCTGTTGTCAAGAAAGAGGTTTTTGTCAAGAAAGAGGTTTTTGTCAAGAAGGAGGTTGTTGACAAGAAGGAGGTTGTTGTGAAAACGCACCAGTCTAAAAAGGAGGAGCGTTTTTCTGCAAGGACACGGGAGAGAAAAGGTGGGCCGGTGACACGCAGTGTGCAGATGGCTAGTGCTTCAGCTCCTTTGGATGTGAAGACTGAAGACCTCTCAAACCATGAACCAGGGCAATCTGAGGTAATCCAGATTTATCATTGTTAACATTGATATAATGTGTTTATAGTTACATTTTATATGTGTGCTTGATTTCATCGTGTTTTTTCTCTGTTTATTTCAGGAGTCTCTACTGAAGTTAGCCAGGTAGAACGTTCTCTAAAGGATTGCTTTAGTCAGTGATTGGAAGGGGAACTTCTTTCAACTAAATTGGATTAACTTGATCATAGCCTGAATGTTCAGGGGAACCAGGAGTTATCTCCCTGCTCATCTTTTGTGTTGGCCCATTGGAAGTATCTTCTCAGTGCACTTTTATAAATAAGCCTTTGGATGTCTAACCCCCTCCCCCAAAATGGACTGAAGAATATGATAAATAAATCTCAATCAAGCATAATATTACTTATGTAATATTTATAAATGTTGACATTCTGGTTTTAAGATATTGCAAGAGGCAATCATTCAACAGTTTCTCTTAGGCTGATTGACCCCGTTTAATCTGTAAGGTTTTCAGATCCAACGGTCTCCTAATGCATGTGCTTCTGTATACAGTATGATTGGACTGATCCTCTCTCCATGTCTGTACTCCGTTTTGACCTGCTCCTCTTTTACTGAGAGAAATTATTTGAAGAAGAGTATATATGTATATTTAAGTAAATGTAATCCTCCACAGGGAATGTTTATCATACTGAGGCTCTCATAATCTGAGAGGCTTTTTTTGTTTTTACTTTGTTGTTGATGTTTTTGTTTATTTTGGCATAGTAAATGAATTGAGCTGTTTGATACAGTCAGAGTGAGCAGGAGAGAACGGTTTGCTGTATGTAAAAAGTGTTCGACCTTCACCTGAACCAGCCAAACCCTTAAGCCATTTTTTTTTCTTTTCTTTTCTCTGTTCCTTTTGTAATCTAAATATTCTACAGCAGGGCTGCTGGCCATTAAAATTACACTAAAACTTCAACTGGGAATGACAAACTGTCTTCTGCACTTGCATGAGATGAATTAAAAGTTGTAAGTGCCATTATTACAACCCAAATTATGTAATTGCATATTACATACATATTGCATAGTAGTGATCTGGTCAATCAGGTTGCTTGTTTCTATGAAAAGCACTTTATTTAGGCTAATTTGCCTTTTATGGATATCTCAAAGTTTGAGGTGATTTTACAAAATGTGATGACACCTGCTTGAAAATTATAAAAACAGCATTAATTTTTCACTGGTATATTATACGCATGTACGTCGTACCCTGAGGCAACCTCAGAAATTTGCTTCCAGTCTATTAAGACCTAGTTAATGTTGCATTATTAGTATAATTAGCCGTTATTGCCATGACGCCATCAAAAGATTCTTTGGTAACCAAGCATTACACAAATGTTCTGTTTTTTTCGTTTCCCATTTTTATAAAATGGATAAGGCCTCTGCTTTAATAGAACATCAACTGCACTTAAAATCCTTATTGGTCTACCTCCTGGCAAGCTTTGAACTGATGCGTTTTCTGCCTTTGGACAGCGTAATCCCTCTCACTCCTAAGCCTGTCTCTGCCATGTCATTTCCACTTTACAACCTGGACAATGAGGACAGGGATCTAAACAAGATCTGAATGCTTGAAATGCTTTTTAAGCAAGGAACTTGAAACGATATTTCTTTTTCTTTACAGAATTTCCATCTTGCAGTATGTCTTTGCTGTCCTGCATTGATATATTTTTGGGAATGAAATGTTGACCGTGTTTTGTGATTATGAATAATAACCTTCACAAATGTAAAATGCATTGTCCTAATTGATATATTAAATTTTTTTTCAATGTATACTTGATTTTAGCTTTTAGTTTGACTTTAGGTGATACTTCAGAATATATCCAGAGATAAGGTACCTGTCAAAAATCGTTTGTCAATATTTAAGTTTGATTTTATGCTCATCTCACATTCAGAATTTTTTTTTTTTTTTTTTTGTCCAGGTCCAATATCAGTATGTTTTCTTTAAATCACCTGTCTTGCAGAATTGAACTCATCTTATCAAGAGCTCGATCTTTCCAGCAGGATCCAAGTTTTATTGCGGCTGTCATAATCTCGTATTTGACCGTCAAAAAAACCATTAAAGTGAAATAGAGATCTCTTCTAGGCTAGCTAACCCTGACTAAATACTAAATATAGCTGTAAGTACGCTTCTAACCGTCTGGCTTGTTATTCAAATGAAGAATAGAATATTGAGTGCAAATTTGTTGTTACACAGGATAGATCTTTTTGTTGCAAGGAAAGCACATCTTGTTTATGTTTCCCCCATGCCATGGTGCCGTTCTTTATGGTTCCTCCATGGGCCAATGCAGTGGTTTATGGTTCCTCCATGCTGTGTATTTGAGAGAAGAGGTGCATGATGCTATGCTCAGCTTGACAGGATGAAATATTGCCACACTTAATCCTGATTGCTGTGCAAGGTGGCATAGCCCTTGTCAAAAAAATGCAGCTCCGTGCAGCTTCCGAGTTGGTCGATGCAGTATATTAAGACGAGGAAGTGACGCTTGGGTTAGAAATCATCTCCTTGATAATTTTACCAGACCCATGTTTTAAGTCCAATTTTTTTTTTTTTTACTTCTAGATATCTCAAAAGTTTTGCTTTCATACATTTTTAAAACTTTTTCTATTAATGCTTCATTTAGTGCCATTTGCAATCCTTTATACTTGTGTAATGTTACATATTTCTGGGCGACTGAAAAAAAAAATTGGGGGAATTAAATTGAGCAGTCAAGTCTGAATTATGAAAATGGCATAATACAGTGTGAGATTGCTAAAAGCCTGCCTAAATTTAGGCATTTGGTTAACATTAGTGGTTCAACGGATCACAAAACTCACGGTTCGGATCATATCACGGTTATCAAGTCACGGATCGGATCAGCACACACACACACACACACAAAAAATTGCATTTATTACTTTAGCCCATTTTAACTACTCCGATACCACAGCAGAAACTACTAGCCTAACTAATACATTATTAAAGGCAAGTGAACAGACTGTAAAAAGAACAAATACTGTACACTAATTACAAGAATAGATAAATACAACAAAGTTACAAATAAATATAAGGTCTAACTGTAGTATTAATTTTTGTGTACAGAAATGTAATAATTAAATGTAAAATGACAGTTCACTGTATAAATTTAATATAGATTAATCTTTGTTAAAGCTGTGTTTTGTTGTTTGATTTACATGACCGACAACAGCAAGTATTTTTAGGTTGCTGTCACTTTAAGAGTAAGACCCCATGCACGCACACATCCGAATTCTCACCTTGTTCACTTAAGACATAACCGAATGTGTTTACGAGAATACTTGCCGAGGTATTTTGCCGAGGGGTATTTTGACTGACATAATGCGTGTATGTGTCCATCCAAGTGCATTGAGGACGCGAAAGAGAAATCAATTTGGAGTTCGCGAGCGATCTGAAACGCGCCTCTCTCTCTGTGTGTGTGCGCGCGAGCCTTGTATGTATGTGCGTCTGTGCGCACCGATAACAGCGTGGCGTGCGATAGCCTACAGAATTAAATCCTCTTTTGCCTCTTCTAGCGCTGGAATGATATTGCGCAGCGTCTCTCACAAATGTCTCCATGGTTGCAAGGCACGCTCCCTGTGCAAGCAGGGGGTCACAGGCGCTGCGTAATATCATTGCGCCTGCTGCACCCATGGTACGGCAGCAAAGTTCCTTGATTATTACGCCGGAATGAGAGTATAGTTCCTAGCCATATCGGCCTAGAAAATCGTAACTTTTAATTTTCCTTCGGTCTTAGTACACGATGTAACTACAGAAGAGTCAAGTTTTAAATAGGAAAAATATCGAAACTCTTTGGTCATTTTTGAGCGAGATGCTAACGGTCTAATCAGATTCAATGAACTATGCTAAGCTATGCTAAAAGTGGTACCGCCAGACCCGGAGATCGGCTGAATGGATTCGAAAACGGTAAAACTCAACTGTTTAACTCTAGGGGAGTTGGAAAATGAGCCTATTTTCAAAAAAAAGTGGAGTGTTCCTTTAAAGGCTGATTTATACTTCTGAGTCGAGTGTACGCCATAGCTACGGCGTAGACTGTTTGTACCACGCGTAGCCTACGCCGTAGCCTGACCTGCACCTCTTCAAAAATGTAACAACGCGTCAATTCTACGCGGACCGCAAGCGCCATGATTGGTCTGCTAGAACCCCTCCCTCGGGTCAAAAAACTGGCGCGGAGCAATAGGAGAAGAGCGAGCGTTTTCAACTTCCATGGTAATAAAAAACGCTCTGTTTCGGGACACATGCAGTCAAACTGCAACAAAAGTCGTTACCTATTTGCCGCTTCTATTTGTAAGCTTCCCTGACAACGTACATGACAAGCTGCTTCTTCTTCGGCCTTTGCCTTGATACTCAACATGACCGCGGACACTGCCTACTAGTGGTCTGCATGCGGACAATGAGGCAGAAGTATAAATTAAAACAGACGCATAGCCTACGGCGTAGGTCTGACGCAGAAGTATAAATCAGCCTTAAGACTGTAAATGAGGCCAGTTTTGATTCCTTCTGGAATTTTAACCTCAGACTTGCTACTAGTTTTATTTATGTACTGCTGCAAAATATTACTTTTTCCCTACGTTCAGAGACCATTAGAAATAGTGTTGCCTTATGTAACTAGGTAGGCCGAGGATATGTTTGTGCTGATGTACATGCTATCAAATACCTTTCTCCCTCTCTGAGGGGAGCGGAAGAACAGTAAAATTGAGAGAGCAGAATCACTCCTCGGTGGAGAGAGAGAGTGATCTGTTCTGGCAGGGGAGTGCATAGGAAGAACAGCTCTACCCTTCCCAGCTGACAGCTTACTATCTGCATGTCTCTTCAGTTCACGTTCAAAAAGAATTTGATTTGAGCGAACCTTCAGTTAGACAGAGGGAATTAATTCCAGTGAGCTCCAGCCACTTGGCATCTGCCTTGTCTGTCAGTTGAAAGCTGTGAAACTAACTGTGCCTCTTGTCACAACTAAATTTCAGAGTTTTGCTGATATAAAAGGAAGAAAAGAATGTAAAATCACCTTTTTCACCACTGTGGCACCGCAGGCTGTCCTTGTGTACACCAGTCATCTTTCAACTACATGACTAGCTGGATGTTGCATAATACCAGGTTGACCGCGTTTCCTTTTAAAACAGGAGGATATGGTTACACTGGCAGAAATTTCATGTTCTTACAGCAAGGAGCGGATTCGACTATCACACTGACCTGACACACTGCTTCCATGGGAAAATCCGAATGGGAAAACAGCTAAAAATGAATGCTGGAGTGTTTCCTGCCAAAGGTTATAGAAGAATGAAGTAGATCAATGTAGAAGTACTTTCTTTCTTTCTTTTTTATCTTAAAAGTGTAGCTAGATGGGATTTTCACAGCTCTGCTTTACAATAAGGTTTCATTAGTTAACTCCTTTAGTTAAAAATGAACAATACTTCTACAGCATTTATTATTCTTAATGTTAATTTCAACATTTACTAATACATTATTAAAATCAAGAGTTGTATTTGTTAATGTTAGTTAAGGCACTGTGAAATAACGAACAATGACGACTGGATTTTTAACTAACATTAACAAAGATTAATTAATACTGTAACACAGTGGTCTCAAACTCAATTCCTGGAGGGCCACAGCTCGGCACAGTTTTGCTCCAACCCTAATCAAACACACCTGATCTGAGCTAATCAAGGTCTTAAGGATTACTAGAAACTTCCAAGGAGGTGTGAGTTGGAGCTAAACCGTGCAGAGCTGTGGCCCTCCAGGAATTGAGTTTGAGACCACTGCTGTAACATGTATTGCTCATTGTTAGTTCATGTCAGTTAATACATTAACTAATGTTAACAAATGAGACGTTATTGTAAAGTGTTACAGAAGGTTACGCTTTATGTAAGCAATAAGGGACGAGAGGCTGTACTGTACCATGAATAAGTCACGGCTGAAGGGCGTTGTTAACCCCTGTTTGCAACCCCTTCAGCTATGACTTATTCACGATACTGCACTAGCCTCGAGTACCTTATTGCTTTTATAAAACGGTTACCACACAATACAAATATTAAAGCCAAAAATATGTATCATTGCAACTTTCATAAAGTAAACTTTTTCTAAAAGCCTTCCTTCCGCCGGAAAAAATAGTCCCTGACCGTGAACAGCAACAGAAGTTACATTATCGCGCCATTAGATGTTGGCAAAGACTGTCTTTATGAGTGTGTCAGTCAGTAGCGAAGACTTTTATATTGAAAAGACTGATTTGTTGTGAACACGGAACAAGACGCAACTGACAAATGCTTTGACTAGCGCTGTCAGTCACGGGAAAACCCCTTAACTGTTAAAAGGACAAGATATTGCAGCGGCCATTTAAACAGATTTTTTTTTTATTTTGAACATAGGACTGACCTGAAGGAAAATGCTAAATCTGAATGCAGGTAATAAACTCGCTCAATCGATCTCTTTCTCACAATACTCTTCTACATAATACAGTAAGCATCAATGAACAATATCAATTGAGAACAAACAGTTTACGTTGCTAAGAGTGTAGTGATACACAGAACCGTTGGGTGAAGCGGTCATAGCCGTGTTTTATCGTGAATAAAACACAGCTATAGACCTTATGCACCAGAGAAACAGTCAATGGCTTTTTTGAATGGGATTTTGGTTAAATGTCTGAAATAAGGTCTGTGGTGAACGCAAGCTCAAGACAGTTTCACGTTTTATTCTACGACATAAAATACATCATTATTACCCCACTCGTGATTTTTTAAAGCTGTTATGTGTCTTGAAAAAGGCAGTTGCTAACAAGTGGCTAAATGGGACAACAGAGACCGTCTGGGATATTAAACGTCATCACGCCAAAAAGGTAAGCTCAGTCTGCTTTTACAGCCTCATTATGCTCATAATTGTACTCTTATAAGCTATTCTAACTCAAACATGCTGGGAAAATGTTTTTAGATAAAAACCGAAAGAGTTGTTGGAAGCTTAGTGAAGTTATGTTCATCTGTGAAAATTATCTTGATGGACAAAACATTTAAGTATCATAAACCTTTGTTTATCACAGAGCTTGTTTTTTTTTTTGTTTTTTTTGCAATAATCCAAAAGCCTATGGAAAATCCCATGGGGTTTTTGTAGAGGGAACTAGTGTGATGCTAACTGCCGATTGGCCTACAAAGTGACGTCATACCTGCACCACTCTATAGACCTTATGCGTCAGAGACACAAGCGCGCCGCCATCTTTAAAATATTGTCTTTGAACTTCCGTTTTTGCGGTAGCTCTGTACATTTCTATGGCATCGCTGTCAAAGAATATTTAGCTGGTGAAGTGGATTTACTTATTGTAGTGTTAATGAAAGTTATCGTGAGCATTGTAATGTTTAAAGTAGATGTCTTAACAAACCGGGAAGATTTTAAAACGAGCAGTTCATTCATAAATACGTAAGATCGCTGTGGAAATACAAACCGGAAGACAAAAGACATCATTATTACCCCAGCGCAGCGCTGAAAAGGGGCGTGGCTACATAAGGTCTATAGACCTAATGCGCCAGAGAAACAAGCCACCGCCATCTTTATAATATTGTCTTTGAACTTCCGTTTTCGCGGTAGCTCTGTATATTTCTATGGCATCGCTGTCAAAGAATAATTAGCTGGTGAAGTGGATTTACTTGTTGTAGAGTTAATGAAAGTTATCATGAGCATTGTTATGTTTAAAGCAGATGTCTTAACAAATGACAGTAGACCGGGAAGATTTTAAAACGAGCAGTTCATTCATAAATATGTAAGATCGCTGTGGAAATACAAACCGGAAGTCAAAAGACAACGAGCGCAGCGCTGAAAAGGGGCGGAGCTACATAAGGTCTATTGTCTTCCGTTTTTGCAGTAACCCTGTACATTTCTATGGCATCGCTGTCGAAGAATAATCAGCTGGTGAAGTGGATTTACTTGTTGTAGAGTTAATGAAAGTTATCGTGAGCATTGTAATGTTTAAAGCAGATGTCTTAACAAATGTCAGTAGACCCAGAAAATTTTAAAACGAGCAGTTCATTCATAAATACGTAAGATCGCTGTGGAAATACAAACCGGAAGTCAAAAGACAAGCGCAACGCTGAAAAGGGGCGGGGCTACATAAGGTCTATTGACCAATCAGAATCAAGGATAGGAACTAACTGTTTTATAAATTAAGATGAAGTTGTTACGATGTTATTCCACAAATAAGTACTGAGTAATATTAACTACATGTTCTTACTATAGGGTTAAGGTTAGGGTTTGATTTAGGGTTAGTTGCTTGTAATAAAACCAGTGTTGGAGAAAGTAATGCATTACAATATTGCGTTACTCCCTAAAAAAGCAACTAATTGTGTTACTTAGGAAAGTAATGTTACATTACTTTTGCGTTACTTTCTCTCATCTGGGCTGGGCTGTTTGATTTTATAACAGCAAAAAAGTTCTAAAGTAACTCTAAAGTGTTATTTTGTTGTAAATTTAAAAGTAATGTGTTACTTTACTAATAAAGTAATCTGATTACATAACTCAAGTTACTTGTAATGCATTACATCCAACACTGAATATAACTATAGTAAGTACATGTGTAACTACGTCTTGTTAAAATAAAGCATTTCCAAGTAGATAATGTGCATATATAAAATATAAAGAAAATGTAACATTTAGATGGATTGGTTAAATAATTATTTAGAAATTAATTATTCGGAAAGTGCGATAATCAAGTGTGACAATGAAGTCACAAGTGGCATCTGTAAATAAAAATGCTAGATCTTTTCACTGACCTAACTTTTCACCTTTCTAGCTTTTTTTTTTTTTTCCTCATTTATTTTAAAACAACTTTATTCAAGGTCTTTTTACTGGATGTACGATACATTTCCCTCCAGGTTGGGTGTCCAAGTGTATATGTTGGGTGTCACTGTAGGACTAACACATCCCATAAGATCCCACCTATTAAGATTTCCCATTGTATGTCAATTGTTATTTTGCCACCCTTGGGTGAGTTACCCAAAATGAACTTTCCGTTTCAACCTCTCTTCTCTTCTCCACAGGGGGAGGAATTAAAAAGTAGAGCTGCAAGAGTTGCAAAAAAATCTTTTCCCTGCAGCCGCGCTTCTTATGAAACGGATCATCGAGTTGAGAGGAGCGAGCAAGCAGTGAAAGGGAGGGGTAGAGCAGAGGCAGAGGGAGGAGAGAAGAGGGCACACGCACCCGATCAGAGCACAACAAACGGCAGTCCACCCTGAGCCTGGGGGAACCGAAGGCTTCTCACTCAGTCAGCAGGACAGAGTACACTGGACCAGGAGCTTCAGACCGCCACGCTCTCAGTCTGGAGAAACCTGCCAGCGAGGCACAACCTCAACACATGATCATAGAGCAGCAGGAAAAGGCAAGACATCATTGCTCTGATTCTCTCTCTCTTTCAAGCTCGCTCTCCGCACACACTCTCACTCATTCTCCTTGACGCACACAGACACACTCCCTCATTATCTTGCATGTGAGTGAGGCTATTTCTCTCTGTCCTGAGCAGAAACCTCTGTGCTATTCTTACACAGCTGCAACGTTGCTCCAGCTGCCGTTTTCAAAGAGAGGTGAAGACAAACCGGTGCTTTTCTGCGTGGTGTGTCGTTTAGAGACAGACCTATCAAGCCTAGTGGGACATCCCAACCATGGAGGACACTCTCACCTGTACTCCCACCACCTTTTCCCAGGTCTTCGGCCGCCAAGGACAGCTGATGCAAGCTAGTAAGTACCTGAGATCTGTCATATTGGGATCAAAAAAACATGCTTTGTAAGGTTATGTCAATTTGCAGGCCAATTTGTCAAATGGACAAGTCTCAGCTGAGTGCTTGCTTATGCTCTGTGAAAGCTCTGCTGGTGAGACCATGGTCCACTGCAAATCCTGATCTCTTGGTTTAGGCACCCAGCATGCAGAGGGAAAACCAGCTCTTCTTCCCTGCTGCTTTCAGCCCGCTAATGAGCTGCACACAGTCAAGAAATGTGTCTGCGGGTGTGTGTCTCTCATCTTGCTTATGGATATAGTAATCATAATAAGTCAGTCATGAGGGCTGGGGCTGAAAGAGGAACATGAAAGTTGTGTTGAGCAACTAACTCAAGATAGATTTTTTAGGGTATTTTTTATGGAGAATCTCACCAGTGTAATTCTGAAACAGTGCAATAATTCCTTGACAGCTTCATAAATATTGTACTCCTAAGCATTGATGAATTATGAATTTTGCCTTACAAAAAACTCCCAGTCCTATAAATAGATGCCGCTTCATAACTTATGTCTCACAGATTGTACTTCTGCATTTAATGGCTTTGTACCGGTTTTGTATGGCAGTGGCTTGTACATGTGTACCAAAATACATCCGACCCTTGTCTTAATTTAGAATGAAAATGGAAACTAGTGACAAATTAGCACATGACAACTCGTAAACTTGGAATTAAACACATGTAACATATTCAAGTTTATTATAGATAATATAATTTAATGTAAGTGATATATTAAATCTTTAATTTAATGTGTAATATATTTAACATGCATACACTGTATGATTTTATTTACGTGCCAAAATATAAACTGATCTGTTGTACACACTCTGTTGCACCATGAAAATATGAAGATTTTTTAATAATATTCACATACTTTAATTTATTTTTCATTTATTATATAAAGGAATATGACTTAAAACCTCTTTACATTTATAGTACTTTTTATTTATTATTATTATTATTATTATTATTATTATTTTTAAATAATTGATCACTGCTTAGGACTGCAATATGTATGCTTAATATATTAAGCTGTCAAGGAATTACTGCACTGTTTAAAAAAATACATTTAACATACTTTTTTGGTGATGATTGCTTTTGTAAACTAACTACCTTAAAAATAATTTTAGTCTACTTCCATAATGTTTTCGCAGATATCTCTGGCTTATATCAATATCTTATATTAGCTTATAACAGATTTGTACTCTCATGTCAAAGTTACAGCTTGGATGTCGGTGGAGCAATTGAATTAAGGAGACTTGCAGCAGGATGCAAATTACTCAAACAGCAGTTTGTAAATGACCATGATACTAGCAGTAATGACAATCCAAGCAGATTTTAATTTGATGTTTAATTCGATGTCTCTACACATTAACGTGCCAATTAGCATACAAATGCCATGCTGCCAAATCGCTGTTGAAAAAACAAACAAACTTGATTACCAAGGTCTTCTGGGACAGAGTTTTAAAGAACGTGCATCTACATATAACAGCAATCCTAGAGAATATCAGACAGTGATGATGGTCCATTCTGCAGTTTATATTACATATACATTTGTTTTTGATAAGTGCTTTCTTTCACAGGATTGCTTCCACATGTAATGATACAAACTAAAATGGTTTTAATGCTAAATATCAGTTGGTGAAAAATGCAAATTTTATATTCTATTTGATGATATTATGGAAGCTTGTTTCCGCCACTAAATAAAAAATAAAAAAGTTAATTGCGACTTTTTATCTCACAATTACGAGTTTACATTTCACAATTCTCACTTTTTTTCTTAGAATTGGAAGACATAAACTCACAATTGCAAGTTATAATGTCTGAATCGGGAGATATAAACTCACAATTGCGAGAAATAGTCAGAATTGCAAGTTATAAACTCACAATTGCGGGATATAAACTCACAATTGCTAGAAATAGTGAGAATTGTGAGATAAACTCGCAATTCTGACTTTTTTCTCGCAATTGCAAGTTATAAAGTCCAATTCTGAGGGGGAAAAAAGACTTTTTTTCTCAGAATTGCCAGTTTATATCTCACATTTTTGACTTTATAATTCACAATTCTGACTTTACAACTCGCAATTGCGTGTTATAAAGTCAGAATTGCGATATAAACTCACAATTCTGAGAAAAAATGTCATAATTGCGAGTTTATATCACGCAATTCTGACTTTATACCACGCAATTCTGACTATATCTCACAATTCTGACTTTATATCTTGCAATTCTGACTTTATAACATGTAATGACTTTATGGCCCGGTTTCACAGACAGGGCTTAGACTTAGATTTTAAGTAGCTTTTATTAACGTTCACTAGAAAAAACATTAATGGTTTGCATTTTGAGACAAAACAGTGGCACTGACATATTTTAAGGCATGTCAGTACAAGTTTCTTTCAGTTAAAACAGCTCAAACATGCATTTTAGTCTAGACTTGCTTAAGCCTTTTCTGTGAAACTGGGGGAAGATCATGCAATTCTGACTTTATTTCTTGCATTTGTGACTTTATATAAGGCAATTCTGGCGATCGAAAATTTATATTATATTATTCTGAAAAAAAAAAAAAGGTCAGAATTGTGAGATGTAAACTAGCAATTGCAAGAAAAAAAAAGTCAGAATTGAGATAAAAAGTCGCAGTTACTTTTTTTTTTTTTAGTGGCAGAAACAAGCTGGTATGGTTAACATTCACAGAAAAATATCATGTAGATGTAGTCAATGTCATTGGGTTTTATGCCATCATTTCAGTTTTTAGCTCCCTCAGACCGTGCATGAATTTAAGGAAATGTCCTCAAACTACCTTCCTTTAGGTGAGAGATTTTTACACTTTAAACCTCTAGAATCTAATTTAAAGTTCATCTTTACTCATAGTAACTGCATGCTTGCTAGAAAACTTCAATTTTGCAATTTCATGTGATAAAAAAGTGCATTATCGGAGTGGTAGATTACATGTGTGTGTTAGCAGGGTGTTTTGAGATTGGTGGGGGAATGGCAGCAGTGAAACGGGACGGGTTGGGGGTGTTGGGTTTGCTCGAATGAAAGTCTCTCTCTCTCTTTTTGCTCTCCAGAAATAGAAGAAATCTTTTATAAATAATGCCCTTTGTTTGCTTTATTTCTGTGAACTCATTAGCTGTTTGGTATGCAGGGATGTATTAGTGTCTGCAGAGTGTGTGACATTGCCATGATTAATATTCTGCGTGTGGCATTGGAACGCTGAAAGCCTCTTTACTGAATTTGTGTTTCTGAAGTGCCTGAAGATGAGACTCCTCTGCAATATCTGAGCCTCAGCAGTGCCGAAATACTGTATGTATTACCATCAGCCACTTCTCTGTGGCTCTTTACTTTGAATGTCTCAGATTCTGGATCATCCATAATGATGAGATTTTGTAGTTTCAAAACATTCTGATGTCTCGTTCCCCGTGGACGCACTGGACATGAATTTTTCTGAAGTTACTGCCTTTGTAAACAATGACCTGATTTGAGAGGTCTTTCTTTTTTTCACTAAAATAAGTTTTTTTTTTCCTTTTATAATTTGCATTAAAGTCTTCCTGGAGGAGGATGTGGTGCTTTTCGGTGCACTTTCGCCTCAAACAATTTTCTCTTTAACATCGATCAAAGTGCTCTATGTTTGCTCCATAAGTGTTTTGAAAGATCATCTTCAAGCGATGCAAAATGATCCACAGTGCAGATTTCATTGGCACGGCGCGCCACTGCTTTTATGTTCTGTGGTTGTGTTTATATGGATATGCATGAGCATGGCTGAGATCCAAGTCTATGCACTCACCCGCCGACACACAGACTGTTTTGGCTGATGTAACGGACGTGGCTGGACGGGGCTGCGAGTGTGGCCTCATTTGTGTGTGTCTGCAGATGTTAGTGATGGCACAATATGCAGCGCCAGTGACTCTGATAGGAGTTACACGGATGTGATGACCACTTTTCCTCACTGCATGTTTGATTTGAGAAGTGCTTACTGCAGAAATAAGCCTTGACACTGCATACGAAGTATGAACTCACACACGCATACATTTTTATATTTATTAGCCTGCGTGTCTCTCTGGAATACTTGATTCTGATTGGTCAAATATTTTTGTATAATAGCCGTTTATTTGTATATTTAGTGCAACCGATTTCCTACAGTGTGATAGTTTCATGTCGTGTCACACCGCTCTATTTTTTCTCACATAATAAAATAATTTCAGCTCAGATCAATATTTCATGTCCATTTATGTGCAATAAATAATAATTACTGACTGTACATTATCTTTTAAGTATTTTCCCATAATTCATATTCATAAGCAGAAAAAAAATCTAACAATCTGTAATTTATTACTAATATTTTTAATGCAAATGTGTGCCATAATGGTAACACTTTAAAATAAGGCCTTTATTTGTTAACATTAGTTACTGCATTAAAGGGTTAGTTCACCCAAAAATTCTGTCATTTATTACTCACCCTCATGTCGTTCCACAGCCGTAAGACCTTCGTTCATCTTTGGAACACAAATTAAGATATTTTTGATAAAATCCGATGACTCAGTGAGGCCTCCATTGCCAGCAAGATAATTAACACTTTCAGTGCCCAGAAAACTACTAAAGACATATTTAAAACAGTTCATGTGACTACAGTGGTTCAATCTTAATGTTATGCAGCGACAAGAATACTTTTTGTGTGCCAAAAAAACAAAATAACGACTTTATTCAACAATATCTAGTGATATCTAGTGATGGGCGATTTCAAAACGCTGCTTCATAAAGCTTCGAAGCTTTACGAATCTTTTGTTCCGAATCAGTGGTTCGGAGTGTGTATCAAAATGCCAAAGTCACGCCCCCTAGTGGTGAACCATTGAAATTTCGAAACACTAATGACGTAACGAAGACTTGTTTACTGAAATAACATGACTTTAGCAGTTTGATACACGCTCTGAACCACTGATTCGAAACAAAAGATTCGTAAATCAAAAAAGTGTTCTCGTCACTTCATAAAATTAAGGTTGAACTAGTACCAGTAAGATAATCCCATGGACTATTTTAACGATGTCTTTACTACCTTTCTGGGCCTTGAAAGTGGTAATTATGTAACTGGTAACTACATATTTTTTCATCAAAAATATCCTAATTTGTGTTCCGAAGATGAACGAAGGTCTTACGTGTTTGAAACGAAATGAGGGTAAGTAATTAATGACAGAATTTTCATTTTTCATTTAACAGATACAACGTTAGACCTTAGACATGTTAGTAAATGTTGAGATTAACATTGACTTAGATTAGTAAATGTTGTAGAAGTATTGTTTATTGTTGGTTCATATTGACTGATGAAGTTAACTAATGTTAACAAATGAAACCTTATTGTAAAGTGTTACCACTTTGACTTATTCTTTCTATAATGCAGGTGATTTAGAATATAAATAACTTGTACAATGTTGCATTAAAATTGCTTGATAAATTAGAAAAAGCACTATTAAACAAGCAGGGCTATAATGATTATTTGTTATACTTTCTCTTTGTTGACCTGGAAGCACAGAAATCAGGTTTGCTTTTGCCAAGTCTGTTTGCACCGAGCACAAGAATAAGTCACCTTTCTGCATCATTGGCCCAATGTAGAGGAGGTAATATAGCAGTAGGAAAAGAATAGCATCAGCAGAATTGTCTAGAAGTTGAGACATCTTCTGTCACCTCTACCAATAAAGTGAGGGCCAATCTGTGTCCCTCTAGAGGAATGAAGTCATGATCTTGTCCTAAAGTCCTATATTTGTGCAGAGAGAACATAATCAGAGCTCTTCTGGCACTATAATATATAATGAGGTGCCAAAAGATACTTGGACACTAAGGCCAATTTAAAAAATGTTTGAATATTAGCATATAATATAGAATAAAAATGTTGAGGAAAATATATTATATAATTCTGTTTTCCAAAAATGACTCAAATCTTCTAAGAAATGCTATACATAATTTATTATTTGTTTGCAGATAACATTTGTTGATATTTTTACATTTTTGTTGGCCCACTGTCAATAGATTTTGGGTTCATTGCATATAAAATGCTATCCAACATTGTTGTTGTCATATTTTTCAAATTTGAAGTTGGTAGTTTCTGCTACTGGCATGTTGTTAGTTGCAATGTAACGACAAACAACACAGTTCTGCTAAACTGCTTGCATATTAATCTGACTGTTCCTCCCATATGTTTTCAGGCATATTTTCATGGGACATTAGATGCTTACAGACTGTCACTTTAATATTGTGCATATGTTGCTCATAACAGAATGTTACTCACAACACTGTACTGCACTGTTCATACTAGGTTTTAAAGAAGAAACTTGTAAAGATTGCAAAAATTGATTGTCTTGAACCACTTTCTTTGCAGTGGTTATATCATAGGTTTACTGACAAATCTTTATTGAGCCAGAGTCATTAGATGTCCCTCACGAGGCCCGACAATCACTCCATCTGGGTCAATAGCATCTCTTTCTTAATCACTATTATTAAATCTCACAACTATTCGATCATTGGCTTGAAATGCAGCCGAGATGAAAGGACATTGTTCATTTCTAATTACTTTCACAGAACGATATAGGCCTTCCAAGTTTTGTAGGGTAGCACCTTTCTACCAAGTGTGAATTTGCTGATCGAATGCCACAAATATTAATTCCAAGAACTTTGGTGTTCGCAATTGGACAAAAAATCCATTTTTCTTCCAAGTCTATTTGAAAGAAACTGGTTTTAAGTGGCAACGCAGCCGTTAGTGCAGAAAAGGCTTAGCTTACAGGCAGCACGCGTTGATTAGAGCGTTCTCATGAATTTTAAGCAGGGGCCAGTTTTGTTTGAATTTAAGCTTTGGAGTTTGAAGATTTCTGAGCTATTTCACTTATAATAAGAAAAGTGATGTAACTCCCTCTAAACTGCAAGAAGTACACACAACCCCTCCCCTGGAGAGTTTCCATAAGGAATACGTTTAAAAATGATGTACCGCATCAGCCTGTGTGGATTTGCCTGATGCTGTTTACCGTGAGGTTAGGTGTGTGATTGTGGGCTAGTCTACAACTTGGCATGCAAGTTTTATCCAATTGACGGGTTACTTTGGAGCCTAAAATTGCTTTGGATATCAGTCCCTACACATGATGTTCTGAACTGCTCTGAATAGTGTTTACATCTGAGGGAATATATTTTGACAGAGGCAGCTGGCAAGACTTGAGCAGCTAAAGAACTTCCTGCATGCAAATTTGTTTTCTTCTGAAACCACTTCAAAGGGATCTCATAATATGTATGTGGCAAGTGCGTCGTATTTTTAATTTATTTATTTTGAAAATTTGACACATCTTCCGGAATGTGGGATTAAATCCACATATTTCATTTTCATTATGTAACTTGAAGACTGCTTAATATTATCAGATCCTCCCCAACCTTCCCGTCACTCTCTCCATCTCTCTCTTATTTTTCTCTCCGTAGTCTTTGTGCTGCAGAACTTATTACACAAAGGGTCAATTTCACACCTTTCTGAATTTATGCATTTGGGAACTGCTGTAGCATTTTTTCCTGTCTTTGTTGTATACAAGAAACCTTGTACTACAGTTTTATAGCAAAGGGCTTGTTCTGAGATTAGGTTTCTGTCATGCTTTAGTAACCAAGCATCCGTTTTTAACATCTGCAACAGCAGATTATGCTGCTCTCTTCTCTCCATGGAGAGAATAATTTTAATCACTTGGAGCCCATTTGGTTTCTCTGCCTTTACATAGGATTTGCTGTGTAACTGCCTTACTTTTTGCATTATATCTGGCATATATATAATATTTATCAAAATACATGTATATCTACTTATTTTATTCAGCAAGGATGCATTAAATTGATCAAAAGTGACAGTAAAGACATTTATAATGTTACAGAATATTTTACACAAAAATATTACACAACACTGTTTTCAACATTGATAATAATAATAAATCAGTATATTAGAATGATTTCTATAGGATCATGACTAGAGTAATGATGCTGAAAATTCAGCTTTGCCATCACAGGAATAAATTACATTTTAATAAATAATAAAATAGAAAGCAGTTGGTTTAAAGTATATTAATATATTTTACAATATTACTAACAAATGCAGCCTGGGTAAACATAAGAGACTTCTTTCAAAAAAAAAAAAAAAATCTTACCCCAAACTTTTGAACAATAGTGTCAATATTTATAGGATTCAAATATATGGTTTTATATCTAAATATGTAGTTAAAGGGTTAGTTCACCCAAAAAAGAAAATTTTGTCATTAATTACTCACCCTCATGTCATTCCACACCCGTAAGACCTTCGTTCATCTTCGGAACACAAATTAAGATGTTTTTGATAAAATTTGATGGTTCTGTGAGGCCTCTATTGCCAGCAAGATAATTAACACTTTCAGATGCCCAGAAAGGTACTAAAGACATATTTAAAACAGTTCATGTGACTACAGTGGTTCAACCTTAATGAAGCGACGAGAATACTTTTTGTGTGCCAAAAAAAACCTAAATAACGACTTTATTCAACAATATCTAGTGATGGGCGATTTCAAAACACTGCTTCATGAAGCTTCGAAGTTTTCCGAATCTTTTGTTTCGAATCAATGGTTCGGAGCGTGTATCAAACTGCCAAAGTCACGTGATTTCAGTAAACAAGGCTTCCTTACTTCATAAGTGTTTCGAAATTTCAATGGTTCACCACTGGGGGGGCGTGACTTTGGCAGTTTGATATGCGCTCTGAACTACTGATTTGAAATAAAAGATTCGTAAAGCTTCGAAGCTTCATGAAGCAGTGTTTTGAAATTGCCCATAACTAGATATTGTTGAATAAAGTCATTATTTTGTTGTTGTTGTTTTTTTTTTTTAGGTGCACAAAAATTCTCGCCGCTTCAGAACATTAAGATTAAACCACTGTAGTCACATGTACTGTTTTAAATATGTCTTTTATAGCTTTCTGGGTATCTGAAAGTGTTAATTATCTTGCTGGCAATGCAGGCCTCACTGAGCCATCGGATTTTATCAAAAATATCTTAATTTGTGTTCCGAAGGTGGACGAAGGTCTTACGGGTGTGGAACGACATGAGGGTGAGTAATTAATGACAGAATTTTCATTTTTGGGTGAACTAACCCTTTAATCCAAATATATCAATCTGTAAACCAGTAATTCCAAAGTCCAGTAAATCCAAATTTGTGAACTCCATACTGCATTTTTCAGTTGTTATTCTGTTAAAAAAAGAATATTTGCATGTATTAAATACAAACTAGAGATATTGTCACCAGTGGTCACAGTGGGCTTTTCAAATGGAAAAACCTTAAAAATGTGCAGCTTCAGTAACAAATCTCAAAGCTTGAATCCTGCCTACATTTTCATTGTCGGCATGAGCATTCTTGACAAAATGGATGTCAAACATTTAATAAATCATTTACCACCTCAAGCATGAGCCATAAAATGTGATTTTGGTTGATGTAACCTTTAAGAGTGTCACACTTGCTGGAATTTTCCATTCAGTTAGCTTGTTTGTTGGTTGGAGAACCATTTGCTATAGAAACACATTATTGCTCTTTTTGTTTTATGTGTTATCATGTAGAGACGTTGCTCAGTTAACACTGTTATCTGTTTCAGACTTAGACACACACCGCTCTCCCGTCTGTGTGCAAACCGTGACTTGAATATTAAAACAGTACATTTTACTGCTCAATAGTGATGAGTCTCCTGACATCGACTAGATGTGTTTTTTTCTCTTCATCAGATGCTATTGGCTAAGCCTGTAGGATCGGGACATATTAAAGAACATGGGAGGAATATTCTGCCTGCTCTTCCTAGATGTATTATGAAAACTGTGTTGAATGTTATATGCTTTGACTTTCATTTGACTTAAGGCTCAAGCTTTATCTTTGCTTGTTCTGCCTCATCCTTTGCTCAAGGAGGAGAGCTGCTGTCATTTTGCATGCAAAATGGCAGATATTAGCAAACAA
The DNA here is from genome assembly GCA_039654765.1 of Mylopharyngodon piceus. Lineage (NCBI taxonomy): Eukaryota > Metazoa > Chordata > Actinopteri > Cypriniformes > Xenocyprididae > Mylopharyngodon > Mylopharyngodon piceus. The sequence goes on from CM077452.1 coordinate 9,905,980, forward strand.
TTCAGCTTGTGTTGACACACAGGGATTGAGAGGTGTGACAAAAGGGGTTTATTTTAAGCAAGATTAAGCAAAATGAGGACACCGCTATGAGTTCTGATGTCAGCAACCATGTTGGCTTTGCTTGGTGACATGTAATAGACTAAAGCTTATTAGTGTTCAGTCACACTTTGGGTTCCCTCCAGGCGACGCTTGATTTAGACATCTGAGGCAGAGCTGGGGCAAACTTTCTTGCTGATTTGAGATGATTAAAGGTAATACTGTGATGAGAGGTACATTCAGAAACCTAAGGGTACCCAGTCTTAGCAGTCTTTGCTAATGGCCATTGCTTGCCTACACTCTAAAAATGCTGGGTTGAAAATGGATAAACCCAGCGGTTGGGTTAAATGTTTGCCCAACGTGCTGGGCAGTTTTATTTAACCCAACTATTGTTTGAAAATTACTATATGGCTGGCTTAAAATGAACCCAAAATAGGTTGGAAATTTAAAATCAGACACATAATTACTAGAGGCAACAATAATAATCAAAAGGTGAACATTTATTAATAAGCAATTTAGTAAATGTTTATTGTTTAATTATTGTTCATTAAACATTAATAAATGTTCATTTATTAAACATATTAATAAATGTTCAGTTCCACCATATTTTGGGTTCATTTTAAGCAAGCAATACAGTAATTTTAAAACAATAGTTGATTTAAATAAAAATACCCAGCAGGTTGGGCAAACATTTAACCCAACCGCTGGGTTTGTCCATTTTCAACCCAACTTGCGTTGTTTTTGACTCAGAATTTTTTAGAGTGTAGGCAAATGTCCTCCTTGTTCTTGATTTCATTCATGATCAACATAGTTGGGTGCGGGATCTGAACTTAAAGAAAGGTCATTGTAAATGATGTTTTGGTGAACCAGTTTTGGTGAACCTTGATATTCAACACAATTTATATACAACTCTTGATATTCAGTAATAATCCTGAAATAAACTAAAGAATTAACTTTTTGTTTGTGTGATGTCTTAGTATTCCAAAATGTTCCTAAAATTCAAATTCAAATTGATTCATTTAGAAGATTTTTTTTTATCCATAATAATGACAAATGTATCTGCAAAATGAATAAATGTAAATGTTGCAGCTTCAGAATTGAGTAAACCAAAGAAAAAGAAAAGAAAGTAAGAAATTATAGTACATCTAATGCAATAGCTATGCTGATTTCAAGAAAAATGATCAATGTTGAAAATAATCAATATAATATATAAGAATAAGAAGAATGTATGATTTGTTTAATTAAAAAAAAAAAGTAATGAAATATTATTCAGAAATCATTCCAATATGCTGATTTAATGTTTAAGTAACATTTCTTATTACAATCAATGTTGAAAACAGTTGTGCTGCTTAATATTTTTGTAGAAACCGTGATAAATTTGTTTTCAGAAATCTTTTGTAACATTATATCTTTACCGTCATTAATGATCAATTTAATGCATCCTTGCTGAATAAAAATATTAATTTCTTTAAAAATATATATATTATTTATATATACTGTACATGGTTTATTCAAACCAACAAGCCTATCAGATGAGTTTGATTAATGGATTTTTATTAAGTTCAAATAGACCTGAAAAAAAAAGGCTTTTGTAAATCACCTGCTTCCCAGCATGCACTGCAGCATGAATAACTAATATGGCTGCGTTGTTTGCCAGTTTTATGCACACTTTTTGCTTTTGTTGTCACATTTACTGTCTTGTGATGTCAAAATCTGTTTGTTCTTCTATTTAAAATGATCCTTTAGTTGTTAGCCTTGTTGTGTTTCATGTACCAAGAGTTGATGTATGTGTGGTATTTTAAGGTATTTCAGGCCACATATGTGACCATGTGATGAGTATTCATTCAAATGTTCCACAGGCACCTTATTTTGAGTGCATGACAGGTCTGTCAGTTTTTGACATGTGAGGCTGCACCATTACAGTGAAGACACATGATTGACTTAACATGGCAGTAACATTTTGATTTTTGACATAACCTAGCTATTGGTAATTGACATGTCTTCAGCAGGCTAAAGGCTTCCTGTGCCCTAAAATGCCTGCATCAGCATTGTTCAGCTATGGATGGTGAAGTAAACAATCACAATCCATAGCGTAGGGCATCCTATAAGTCAGATTTATGGAAGGGAAAAGCCACCCTCTGCACTCTTCATAACCATCTTTTGTCTTCTCTCTCCATCAGACTGACTAACAGGAGGATGAGGTCATATTCGGCAGCAGCAGGCGGAGGGGAAATGAGACAGGGGTGAAGAGATTAATTCATGCAGGTCTTGGTCTTGTGCAGGATGAGTGATCCATCTATCATTGAACTGAGAGCCTGCTCTCCTTGCACTTCGAGCAGAGATGTCTGGATTATGGACTGAAATGGCTGGAGTCAGGCTGCTTTTAGAGAGCACAGCATCTTCAGCAACCCCCTTTAAATATTTTATAGGTTTTAGTTTAAGTAGATGGTACAAAAAGCATGCCCTGATACATTGTTTCCTTCCATTTCTCCTTAATTCAAACCAGATATTGTTTGTCAGCTTAAGTAGTAAGTCAGAATTTTATTTGTTTGAGTGCTCATCCATGTTTAGGAATGGGTCTTTTGAATAATTTTGAAGTAGAGTACTCTTAAAGTCCCCATGTAGTCAATAATTTTACCCCTTAAAAACTCTTCTTTAATCACCAAAATTACATATTTAAGTGTTTTTTCATTTGAAAAAAATCTTCATGCCCTAAAATAACTTGAATGAAACTACACACCCTTGCTTCATTTAATATACGGATCCCTGAATATGCAAATTAGTCCCGCCTCCACTCACTCGTTCGAGCTCAGAGATCCACTCGTTCAACTTTACTGAGGTAAACGCTGCACAACGGTATCAACGGTATGTACAACGTCGGACACATAATGGTAATTAATATAATTAGCCTTTTGCTTGACTACGTTATCAAACAGCTAATAATGTGTTGCTAATGCTACACAAACCATGTTCCCGTTCACCATCTCAGTCAGACAGCTGCCTTCTAAAAATCAGTATCCTTAGAAACGCTTTGAACAACTCAGAACGTCAGTGAAGAAAGGCATATATCATCATAACTTCGTAATACACATGCTATATTGCTAAATCTACCAGATTTTTCATATCAACAGAAAAATATACCGGGATAACCTGGTTTCCTTTGCGCAGTCAGTTAATGATATGCTAAAGCCCGCCGGCACGTTGACGTGACTGGTTACAAGGTAGTTTGTGACATAAGAAACACCAGTGATTTCAAACCGCGTTTTTGAGACTGCCTTTAGATCACTTCAGTTTTAAAGAGAAAATACTCAGCAATAGTGTTGAATTATGAATTTGCACATGGTTTGTCTTAAAGCATAATAAATACACCAAATAGACATATAAACAACATTATAAACTTGATTTTCACCACGGGGTGACTTTAACACATAAAAAATGACAAATTTAAAATGTTATTTTTTAACTTGTATTGTTAACTTGCATTTAAAAGTACTGAAAAAAAATTCTATTATTTTTTTCAGAGTGAAAATAGCATAAGAAATAAAGTCACATTGTGAGATTTAAAAGTCAAATTATGAGAAATAAAAACATAAAATAAATGAAAAATGTGCAAAACAATTAAGATAAAAAATTTGAAATTTAAAATGCTGTTTTTACCTTATATTTTAAACTTGCATTTAAAAGTACTTAAAGAAATATTTATATTAAAATATATTATTATAATTTATTTTATATATTTATTATTCACAAATAAATAAAAGTTAAAAATAAGCTCAAATACCTATGCTATTCTGTAGGGAAATATGGATGCCCATTTCTGCCTTGGAGTGGAATAATTGTGAAATAAGCCACATTGAGAGATATAAAAGTCACATTATGAGAAATAAAATAATAAATAAACGATGTGCAAAACAAAGATAAAAAAGCTTAAAGATAAACATGTTAGCTTACATGGAAACCAATTTGAAGATTACCGCCATTAAGGTAATGCAAATCTCTGTAAAAAGGCTATTTTATTTATTTATTTATTTATTTACAGCATGTTTTTATTATAAAAAACCAAGTATTGAAAGTCTTAACAAAAATGCCTGCTGTGAAGACAATGTGCTCTGCTGCAGGTTATATTGATACTGGTTTGATAAGCAACTGAATTTCTCATAGTGCTCTGCATTTTCTTTCCGTCATTAAAGCGGATTTTCATGCGGTGGGATGCATGACTCTAACAACAGCCAAATATACCAATAAGAATCAAAATAATGTCACACTTGGATGCGCCTGAAAACACATACCACTATCTGCACATCATGCAACCGCAGTGCCAATCAATGCATTCAATTGTAACGGGAGATTTAAGCATTTAAGATTTTCATTTTCGGTTGGTCAAGAATGAGTAGCTGATTTCAGCCATCTTTACTAGCTACCATTTTACAAACTTCAGCAACTAATTGCAAGATGATTCATAGGCAGAGTGTTTCTGATTGGCTAAAAGGCTGTGAACTGGTGTAATCTCTCAGGATTCTGTTTCAGTTATGTAGTTACTACTTCTAAAGAGTTAGTTCACCCAAAAATGAAATTTCTGTCATTAATTACTCACCCTCATGTCGTTCCAAACCCGCAAGACCTTCGTTCATCTTCAGAACACAAATTAAGATATTTTTGATGAAATCCAAGATGTTTTTTATCTCCCATGCTGACGCAGGAGTCGGCCAATACTGAGCCGGCGTTCTGACATAAACACGGAAGATCTGCTCTGAGTTCACTGCGCCAACTGCGTAGGAGACTGACAGAGAAGAGTAAAAATTGTTGAATAAAGTCGTTATTTTTGTTTTGTTTTTGCGCACAAAAAGTATTCTCGTCACTTCATAACATTAAGGTTGAACCACTGTAGTCATGTTGACTATTTTAACCATGTCTTTACTACTTCTCTGGACCTTGAATGTGGTAATTTCGTTGCTTTCTATGGGTGATAAAAACCTCTTGGATTTTATCAAAAATATCTTAATTTGTGTTCCGAAGATGAACGAAGGTCTTACGGGTTTGGAACGACATGAGGGTGAGTACTTAATGCCAGAAATTTCATTTTTGGGTGAACTAACCCTTTAATGTCAGCTGTTCCCCTCCAAAAAAAGTTATAGCACCTGTGCATGCGTTATGACATGAACATTTCCATGCAAAATGATGTTTGCATAATAATACACTGTTTATGAATTACACATTTAGCACCTTAAACAAATCGTAGTTGTGCCTCAAGGTCTCGTTTTTTTTCGTGTAGGAAAAGTTTTGACGCTTGCGCTCTCTTTTTAGAGAGGTGTTGAGAAGTGCTGACCCACTTTCCTCCTCTGAAAATGACAGGCGCTGGCATTCACACACAAACACCCTTAATTGGCTCAAGCCTTGTCACAGGTTCTCCCTGTAGTCCTTGCTTTCCAAAGGCGCATCATCGAGGCATTAAAAATCGACGTGCGCTGTGTCAGTGCTAATCTGCCTCAGGGACGCCTCTACCTAGCCATATTTATCTTTGCCTCGCATGTAAAAAGTTCCCTTTGACTGTTCTCTCATACCAAGTCTCAGCAGGGAGACTGTGCATATATAGGCCTACTTACATTTGCAATTATATTTAATTTAGCAGACACCCCATACATTACTTCTTCCCTTTATATGTGGTCAGGTGGTTCTAAATTTCCCCAGTCTGAATGTAAAAAAGCCTGCACCGGCTTGCATCTCATGAATACATTTTGCATGTGGAATATTCCACAGTATCAAAGGAAATTTGATTTCACTGTCACTCATCAATATGAACCGAATGTCAGCTGGCATTTAGGATCTTCATTATTGTGGTGTGCCACTTTATATTCAGAAATGCCTGTGGCAAGACCTATTTGAACTTCATTTGTGTCCTTTTGCATTGTGGAAAAGTAATGGCGCTTTTCCCTGCGAGTATGCAAATGCGATCTGACCTCTTGTTTAGTAGGATCAATATGGACGATTAGGCAAGCGCCCTGTCCCACACAACTGCTTATCTACCCTATTGTTACATGCTTCATTACAAGTGTAATTGATGCTTTGTGCTCCTTGTAGCTCTAATGTCAATTTAATTCTCTCTCCCTTTTTCTCTCTAAAAGGCCGGGCTAGCATTAAGAGGGAAAAGGGAAAAAATGTGTAATGCAATTCAAAGGCATCCAGCTAGTCCACTGTAAGCCCTGGGCTGGTTATCAAAGGGTCAGAAGAGGCTTTTATCTTCAAAAGCTTTGTCAGAGCTTGTATTGGAATCTGTTTTTCCAGAGGCTTGAATTCAGTGAGAAGGCATCCAAAGCATGGCGAGCTGTACTGTGGGATGTCTCACTAGGTGGCGGACTGATCAAAGATTTCACCTGAGGAGGGCAGCCACTCCGCTTCTAGTGTGACATGGCTGCATCCCGGCGACATGCAAACAATGATGCCTAGAAGTATTTGCTAGACTCTATGTGCAGACTTGACCTCAATTTCCCCCCTCCCTGAGTAACCGTTCAGCACTGGTGTCAGATATTCCACAAGGGTTATCTATGACCCTAAATGAGAAAATCAGCTTTGATGGAAAAGATCATTCATTTGGTCTAAATTCGTAATGACATTCTAGTATACTACTACTACTACTATTCCTGTAGAATGCACATCGAGCAGAGTATTCTATGTTCATAATGGTGTTCAAGTAGTATGTACAATACCGTTCAAAAGTTTGTGGATGGTAAGATTTTGAAATATTATTACAATTAAAGATAACTGTTTTCTATTTTATTTCAAAAATGTAATTTATTTCTGTGGACAGATGAATTTTCAGCATCATTACTCCAGTCTTCAGTGTCACATGATCTTTCAGAAATGATTCTAATATGCTGATTTGGTCCTCAAGAAACCTTTCTTATTATTATCAATGTTAAAAATTAAAATTAAAAATTAAAATGATCCCATGATTTACTCACCCTCAAGCCATTCTAGGTGTATATGACTATCTTCTTTCTGGCGAACGCAATCAAAGATATATTTAAACATATCCTTAGTCCTCCAAGGTTTATAATGGTTGTGAATGGGGGGGCAGCGTTTTGAAGCAAAAAAAAAAAAAGCATCCGTTCATAAAAAAAAAAAAAAAAAAAAAGTAATCCATACGACTCCAGTGGGTTAATAAAGGTCTTCTAAAGCAAAGCGATGCGTTTTTGTAAGAAAAATATCCATATTTAAAACTTTATAAATTCAAATAACTAGCTTCCGGCGGAAGACCATATGCAGAATGCGGAAGACCATATGCAGAATGCGCAAGTCGACTTGCGCCAAATGAGTAAAGGTGCGGTCACACTGCACTTTTCGTCCCATTGACTTCCATTCATATGCATGCGAATGCGTCAGACCGGAAACGCAAGCTCATGCAAAAAATTTCGCATTTCGCTGCGTTCCAAAGTTCAAGTTTGTTGAACTCTGACCTGCGAATTTCGCATCACGTGAAGACGTGCGACCAGTAGAAGATCGATTCGTCGCGGCATGACCTCTTGGCTGAATTAAAAGAATTATATTTTTGAAGTAAAGTCGAGTAGGTTGTATATTTTTACATTTTGAATGTATTACTATATCTTATATGTTGAATTCATGTTTATAAAATAGACGCTGTAGACTGTGACGTCATATCACGACCGTTGCAGCATCCGATGAAATTTCACACGTTCAAAGTCTAGTGTGACCGCGGCTTAATCCTCTGACGCGATGTATGACGTTATGTTATTTGATGTTATTTGAATTTATTTGAATGATGTTATTTGAATTTATAAAGTTTTAAATGGATATTTTTCTTACAAAAACACATCGCTTCGCTTCAGAAGACCTTTATTAACCCCCTGGAGTCGTATGGATTACTTTTTTTTATGGATGGATGCGGTATTTTTGGCTTCAAAACGCTGCCCCCCATTCACAACCATTATAAACCTGGGAGGACTAAGGATATTTTTAAATATATCTCTGATTGTGTTCGTCTGAAAGAAGATAGTCATATACACCTAGGATGGCTTGAGGGTGAGTAAATCATGGGATAATTTTCATTTTTGGGTGAACTATCCCTTTTAATATTTTGATGGAAACCATAACACATTATTTTTTCTTCAGAATGTCTTTACCATAATTTTTGACAAATGTAATATTTCCTTGCTGAATAAAACTATTAATTTCTTTCGAAAAATCTTACTGACCCCAAACTGGTAGTGTACTCTGCACAGTATGCAAATGTTCTGTACACTATGTTCGGATCACACTTCGCTTCATATTTCTGTAATATCTATACTATGTATTGTATGCTTATTTCTGTATGCTATATTCGCAACAAGGGCACACTACCATACTGTTACTGTTTAAGTGCTATGTAGTATGTATGCTGATCACAGTATGCACATTTTCTGTATGCTAGTTTCAGAATGGCATATCACCATACTGCAGTTTTTCTGCAATATGCAGTATGTATAAAATGCATAGTATAAAAATGTTCATTATTATTCAGAGCCGCATACTTCTCTTACTATTTCTACAGATGTAGAATTAATACTGTGCACAGTATGCAAATTTTAAGTATACTGTTCATAATGGAATACCACCCTTCTATGCTTAATATTGCTTTGGCTACTGCATCCCATAATGCACACTGCAAAATTCAATGAAATGACCTTCTATTATTTTTTTAGTGAAAGCAATTTCAACCACAATATTAAACATCTCTTTCTCAGACTGCCAAATGTTGGATTAAAAATTCAAAAATCGCATTACCATTTGCATAATACACACTGTTTCATAAACTTAAAAAAAGTAGTAATCAGAAAGCAGTATGCCAGTATTCCACTCCTGTCTTTCACATTGTTCCTTATTATCATTACAATAAAATGTATTGTCAACATATAGACAGAGTGTGCCAGAACTGAACCTGAAACTCTTATATTATTAGATTTCTATTTATTTGTGGTTCAATCATTGTTCTTCATCAGGTTCATGTTCATTCCTTGCGTGGCTATAACTTTCAAAGCCATATGGGGGCAATATTGTCTCATTGGAAAGTCAGCTGTACTAAACTCCATACCTGTCTCGCTCATCCTAATATGATTTAACGGTTGACACTATAAGCGTATTTAGCTGAGTGCTAAATAATAAAAAAGGTGCCAAGACGCCTCCAATAAAATTATTTTCTTTAAACAGTGAATCAATCAAGCAGCAACGTGAAGGAGATATTCTGTTTTCTTTTTTCTCAATCTCTGTTGATTTGGTAACACTTTTAGTGCTAATTGCAGCTGCTGAGGTGTAATGAATTTGACAAAATGTAATATAATAGCGATGCAGAATGCATAAAGATCAGTTTGATTGGCATGCTTAAATCTGCATTCATCATAAGATAATTGTTAAATCATGTGATGGGAAACAATTTAAGAAATTGGGCTGAAGCCTAGCAGACATTCTTCCCTTGAAGTTCACAGATGGGTGTGAGAATATGATTTCCAAAATTCTTGATGATACTGTTGAAATAATCCAAAGAATGAACTCTGACGGCAGTCAAGATGTCAAGTGTTTGCTTTGAAAATCCCTGAGATCTAAGCAGTTGAATAGACAATTAAATGGTTCAGAACCCGCCTGAATGCTATAATTGAGAAAATCGAGACCACCAGCCTTTGTGTGAACTGTTACAATTGGCTGAGGACAAATTCAAATTGCAACTATGGGGTTAATCTACTTTTAAGAGCGGGTCAGTGAGAAAAACTTTGCCATGTAGTCTAGGTGCACCCATGATTAAGTGTGACAGGTAAAGACTAGTTCTCTAAGGGCTTGATACAAATGTTTTAGTCTGTGGTTGAAGTATCCGGGCTGCGGGTCGTCAGAGGTGATTGGTTGACATTTGCTAAATGTTACTTCATTACAGAAATGCACTCAACTCTCTGACTTATTAGTAAGTCTCTTTCCTCTAACATTTAATGCATATTTATTCACAGCTAACACTGTTGCATTTGTAATTGAGACAGTTGAGTACATTAGTAACCCCCATTAGTATGTTATGTATGCTTCAGTTGTATTTATGCTGCATTTAGTCACTGATTGTGGGTTCAATTCCCAGGACTACAACATTTTTTTTATGTAATACATAATTCATAAATATTGATATTATGTAATATAAATGTATATGACTCATTTAATACTTGTTATATTTTTTGATTTTTTAAAAATGTTTTTATTATATATATTTAAAAGAAGTTTCTTAACTTTTAAAATATATTTACATTTTTAACTATATATATATATATATATATATATATACACATGGGTCATTGACGAATAAGGTTTTTAAAAGTGTAAAAAAAAAACATAATGGAGATATAATTAATTTTGAAGTTTTCTTAAGTGTTAACAATGAGGTTATGTGTTTTTTTTATAATCAATTAACACTGCTTTTGTCATGTTTTACAAGATGGACAAAATTTGTCACCAAAAAGTCATTCGGTTTAACCAAAATTTCGGTTTTACCGAATGACACTTTTATATATTTTCAAACAGTGCTAACAGGCTGATATCTAGCTAGCTAGCAAAAGGACAATCAAGCATTTTATATTTAGTACAAGTTTTTAAAATATTACAACATTTTCCATGTTTTATATCGGTTGTACCGAATGACCTGTTGTTTCGGGACATGCGTATGAGCAAGTGAAAATGTGAATTTTTAAAATAGTTAAAAGAGAATTAGTTACTTTGCTTCATGACCATGTGGTCCTTTGCAGGTGTCTGAATGATGTCCCATCCTGTCACATGATATTGACCACATGACTTGATCCAAAATGGTCCCTTTATATTGGTTACCTCGAATGACATCAATGAAATTCATTTTTCCGGACATTCTTTCTCATAACAAAGCAACGACTTCTACACATAATTTTAATACCATTTTGCACTATGTTGATATATGATGTTATAAAATCATGCCAGAATAAAAAATATATACATTTATTACATATTAAGATATTTTAATAACAAATGAAGTGGCTGCATTGGCCTTTGGCCGGTTAAACCGAATGACCTTTTGACATTTATATGTAGCAAAATATAAGTAAAACCTTTTGGATTTGATAAAAGAGATCTAGTTATACTACCTTACATTCTTTGGATGTCAATGACATGACCCATATATATATATATATATATATATAATATAAAATTTGACAGCACTAAAATATATATATGTCTGCCAGGCATACATGAAAATCTCTCAAAAATTGGGGATGAATGTTGAAATCTGAAAAGGCACATCCATCTGCGTCTCTGATCATACACAATGATTTATTTGTTTATGAAACACTCGACTGTCCCTTCCAACAACATGAAGTTCAGTATAGTTGTCAGTGTAAAGCAGTCAAGCAATCTTTGGAGGACAGCCATGGGAAAAAGCTCTCCGACTGATAAGAGCAAAGCCTCGCGGCATGTGTGACATTAACATTGATCTGAGAGCAAAGGAGGGCTGCTTTGTCACCATGGAAACGGGCGCTGAGACAGTCTTAAGTTAAACTTTCATTTATTGATGTAGGGAGTTTTCCCCACCCTCATTTGAATTTTGATTATGGTGGCTGTTGAAATACTTTGAATTTTGTTGAGAAGAAAAATGAAGTTCACTCTATCTGCCTTTTTATTGTTCGTAGAGGGAACTAGTAGGTCCTCTCGGCAGTCTTATCAGGGAAGAGGTTTTATACTTCAATAAATATTAATGAAATTACTGGCAGTCACAAGCACAGCAATAGTCGTGTGCAGTGAAAATGTTTAAAGCTGTAATTTCCTCATAAGCCAGGGATGTTTTGTAAAGTTTTGAGCCAGTGGTCGTGGCATATTTTGTCACCGAAGAGAATTTTCTTAGTGGGCTTTAAACATTGTGACCGCTTCATACTGAGGGATTAAGAGAAAGTATGTTGGGGATATTCAAGTTTTCTGTGATAATTTGAATTCTGATCAAATGTGTGGTCATTGCCGTGTAATTCAGTTGACAGAATCCTTCAGCTTATATGGAAACAATTCACCTATGGAAGTTAAATGGGAGATGAATATTTCTGGAGGGTCTAAAAGCGAAACGAGGAACATAAAGAGAATTCAATTTAAAGTTGATTGTATAAATCTTAAGGGCTGTGCAACTTTTCTTAAGAGTCAGCAGAACTCTTAATGTATCCTAACAGATAAGAGTACGTTTATAAAAGCCCAGGTTCAGTCTATGAAAATGGCTCCTTTTATCACTTTCTATGCTTGCATCACATTGACAGTTTTGCACGATGTACTTATTCAAGATTATTAAAATCAGATGTAGCGCTCCCTTTAATTTGTTTACTTTTGGGAGTATTATTTAGTTCTGCTTTGCTTCTGGTTTCGTTTTATCGTGCGTGACTGCTGACGCACATACTTTTAAATGCTTATTCCCTCGCTCTCTTCTTTAATTCCACCTCTGCCTAGTAAACGTCTCTGACAGTGCGGTTGCATTCAGCCAGTCAGGGCTGTAGTTTGGAAGAGCTTGAAGGCTCGGGGGAACTGCAGTTTGTGTATGCCACTGATTAGAGGCTTTGTGGAGGTGCTTACCAGCCCCATGTTTCTCTCAAAGCCAAAGAAGCCTGTTGCACACTGAAAGTCGAGGTGGTTGAGGAGGCCTCGGGGGAGCCGGGTGACAGGCTGGGAAAATGGCAGTGGATGGATCTAAGCTGAAGGAACGGTGTAACCATACTGACCTGCTTCAATGTTTGTTTTAGAGATGCCTGAAGTCATGGCTTGTGATGCTTTATATATATTTATGTAGTGTTTCACTGAAAGAAAGTCCTGCTCAAGTCGTTCTAGCGATGGAGCTTCAGGTTGAAGAACTAGTTCTTCCTATGTTTCATCATCGGTCTCGTGCTTGGATTGATTTGGTAAAATCCACGGCATCATTACTATCTTTACAGTGTGTACAGTTGCGGAGCTTTAGAAAGCATCTGGAGCTGAAGTTTAGTTATTGTAATGGGCGTTTCGTTTCTGACATACTCTGTTAGCGGTTGACCAATCACAACAGACTGGGCCATGTGACCAATCAGAGCAGAGTAGGCTTTCGGAAAGGAGGGGTTTAGAGAGACTGAATCTTCAGACGTGTCGTTTAAGAATCATTGAAAAATGTGGTAATGTGCAATGTATATTATGAGAAAATTAATTTATTTAATTTTACATTTTAGAGAATGTATAAATGCCACTAGAATGTCACTAGTCTTGTTTAATGCAGGAAGGTATAATATGCAACAAAAACTAAAAATACAATTAATTTTATTTTAGTTATTTTTGGAGTTATGAAAATGTATTTTAGTTTATTTTTAGATTTTCCATTTTAGGTTGTATTTTTATTTCAATAAAAATGTTTTCATTTAGTTTTTGTTGACAATATTAACACTGCCTCAATGACGTCAAACTTATTTAGGAATTTTCCTATTTGGGAGAACTATCCCTTTAACAGTTCAAACCAATTTGCCTCCTGTTTTCGGAAATCACCACATTTACTTTTTTTTTTCCTCTACTGAGGACTGACCTTGTACAACACTGTAACAAGCCTCTCTCTCTGTCTCTCGCTCTCGCTTGAAGCAAATTGCAGAGGTGCAAAGGTCTAAACGGTCACAGATGGCTAACACATGCTAAAAATCACAGACTCATGAACACAGCCATTGAATTAAAACAGTCATATGTGTGTATTATCTGTGGCATTTTTTTTTCTCTTTTTTTTTTACCTGGTTCTGTTGAGCCAAATCAAAACTGCAAATGCATTAAATCTCTTTGTATCAGGAATGCAGGTGCATGCTCACACAGTCAGCCTCTCAGGAGACCATACAATCAAAGGCACTCAGGGAATGGATTGCACACTGTCAAAGATAGCCGTTTATTACGGTGATGTAAACAACAAAATTGCAGGTTCCTGAGTGAGTGATGCAAATGGTGTGGAATTCTGTTATAATATGCAAAACAATGGCTTCGAAAACTATAATAAAACTGTCAAAATTGTCTAGGCTTCCACTGCCTGGCAATTAGCATGACTATTGCATATGCCATTCTGGAATCTGATTTCACTGTTTGTTTGCAAGTCTAAAAGAACGGGATTGTGCTCCCCCTTGAAGGCAGTTGCAGCCATTTCTTGTTTCTTTTCTGTTTTGTCTCCATTTTGATTTGGTTGTGTTTTTCCTTGGTAATGGGGTGATGCTGAATGCATTCCCTGGTGCGCTCGAAAAACCTGTGAGGGACCAAACATCCATTCATCTAACTCAGTTCCTTACTTTTGAAGTGTGAAGCCATTGGAAAGCTCTCAAATTGCCTTGGCAGACGGTGCCCCATAGTGACTCCTTTTGCTCCCAGCAGCTACAGAGGAATCAAAGACCTCATCAGATCCCCCCTTGAACATAATAGTACTCAGAATTTGTTTCTTTCTTGCTTTTTTGCTCTCATCTTTCATTCCTTTGGTTCTGAAAGCATCAGAAATGCTGTTGTAGAGCTAAACCGAATTTGAATGGAGCATAAACTGCCGTCAAGTCTCAGTATGACAGTATCATGTCAAGGTTGCTAATAGTCCTTTACGACTGTTGCTTGTCAGACTGTACGAACATGATCCCTGCTGTAAGCCATGTCACACTGTAGGGTTTTAGTTGTCATTCATGTCAGACTGTATGGCAGTCAAGACGCGTTAAAAAAAGACTCGTCCAGAGTTTTACGTCATCAACGCTTGGTGAGCTGCATTAAATGTGGGATAGAAATGGTGGCTAGCAAACAAAACAATCTCTAGCATTAATTTTAAACATGGCTTGTCTTGAAAAGAAAAATGGAAAAAAAAATGTTGTTTGATATATAACATGGTTTGTTGTTGTCTCACTAATTGCGTCATCAGGTTCTGCGCTCCTATTGGTTTTTGATATGACGATTGTCGTAGGAGACGCCACACTGCAGGACTGTGCATCAAATCTTCAGACACTGCAAGAATTTTGTCAGAGGTAAAATTTAATTGCAGTGGTCATTAATCAGCTGTGGACGAACATGTCAAACTAGCGATTAAAGACTTCAAATTTTGGCCTAGCATCAGAGGAATCTTTTAGGATTCTCAATTTTGTCTCAGACTGCCAAATCATGTGTTGAATTAAAACAAAATCGTATCATTTAATGACTCATGAACACGGTTTGGTAGCACTTCTTGTCCTCGAATTTGATTGGCCGAGCGCCATTTTTAGATATATATGTTCACACAACATAACACTTTTTTGAATTCCACTGCACTACTTTTCCATGCATTAAACTAACGTCTTTGCAGCTTCTTGTGTATGATATGGCTTTCTAAAATCGTGGTGCTCAAGTTGAAATAAGTTCAATTAAAAAAAAAAAGTGCTCTAGACTTTGCGTTTTTTTTTCTTCCCATTCTGCCCATTTCTGTCAAACACAGAACCGTGTTCTTCTGTGAGATCTGGCCCGTATGGTCCGACAGCACTGGGGCTTGTTTGTTTCACTCCGCTTGTATGTGTTCGCGTTACAGACAGGCCTTCACTAATAATTATTTTCATTTTATCCCACAGATTGCTCAGTGATTCTTGCTGTTGGTTACACGCCAGTAGGTGGCAACTAGTGACTGGCTGCGTCCAAAATCACATACTCTCTTGAGTAGGTACTTATTTTGAATAAGTAATTACTTCACGTCCGCTAAAAAAGTAAGTTGTAGTATGAGTGTGTGTAGTATGAATGTAATCTGGACATACTACATTCGTCATGTTGTCATTATCATGTGACCTACCAGCATCAGTTATGTCACTTCACTGCCATTCACATATCCTCTTCCGTGGCCTAATGGGATAGTAAAGTGTCCATTGTATACACACTAGGGGTGCAACGGTTCAGATTACTCACGGTTCGGTTTGTATCACGGTTTTTAGGCTCACGGTTTCGGTACGGTTCGGTATGTGCTATGTTCAGGTAAAAAATTACTACTGTCAAATAAAAATAAAGAAAATAAGAACAAATAATCAAACAGCACAAATAAATACAGTAAAGCAAAGATACAAATAAATAAAGCTTTTCAGGTTTTTCATGTATCCAGTTTTAAGGTACAGAAATTGAATAAAGTAGCTAATAAAATGTAAAACAACATTGCATGTAATCTTCACTGTATAAATTAAATAAAGATCAATCATTATTAATTATTAAGTTACAATTCAGTCATGAGCATTGAGTTATTTCCTTGTCTTTTGTTGTTTGATTAACATTAAAAGCACATTCAGACAGCAGGAATGCAAGGGCTGCTGTCTCTTTAAGACACAATGCACGGATCAGTACACTGATACTGAACACATGCGTTCTTTCTCGAGTGTTTAAGTTCACTTAAGACACAACCGACTATGCTTGCTAGGACACTCGCCAAGACGGGCATGTTGACATAATTTTGTGTGAATTTGTCCATTGAAGCACAAGACTTGAAAGAGACCTCAATATTTGAGCGCAGTACACGCGCTTCGGATGAGTGCACAAATCTTTTCACAGCGCGTGCGTAAGTTCTCTTTCGCGCCTTGCACTCGAATGTTTAAATTGGCAAGGCTTAGATGAGTTTAGTTTAAACGCAGATAGCAACGTGTGCTGTTCAGGTCTCACCTGCGCTCGCGCGCTGTCAACACCTGGGTGATAACGGCGAAATGACTGGTCATATATACGGCACTTTAGGGAAAGCCAGAATGCGTATCCATCGACAGAAACATACATTAGCCTTATGGGGCGTTCACACCAGACGCGACTTGCGCGAATAAATCGCGCTATTCGCACGTAGTTGGACACTTGAACATTTTGAGTTTACTCGCTTCATTCGCGCGTGAAATTCACTTCACAACAGACGTGAATTAGCGTCATGAGAGGGGCTTCTGCCAGGCGGCTCGAGTCTCGTTTCTGCACACTTCCTCTGAATAAACACATCAACTTGTCAGCGGGAAAGTAGTTGTAAAATACGGCGAATAAGCTCAATTTGCCGGCTTTAGCTAGCTTGTAGTCTCAGTGTGTGTATGTGTATATATATGTATGTGTATATATATATATATATATATATATATATATATATATATATATATATATAGCTCAAATTGAGTAAAGAGCGTTTTTTACAACAGATTGTCCGACCTCCTCACTTTCTTCCAAGCAAGATCCTTTTTATTCATGTTTCTATAAAAGTATGAAGATGATTTTGTCCTCCATTGTTGTTTCGGATTTCTGCCGCCTCTCGCTACGTAGTAATCACGTCACTACCAGAGCAAGCTCCTGATTGGTTAACGCGGCGCAAATTTTCGCCAAAGTCCAGATTTTTCAACTCGCGCGAATCACGCGTTACGCGCGTCAAACGCCCGAAACGCTCTATTCGCGCCATGTCATTCGCGCCGCAGGATGTCTATTCGCGTCTTTGCATTGACTTAACATGTAAATCACTCGCGCTTAACGCTTCATTCGCGTCTGGTGTGAACGCACCATTACTCTGTCTGTTTTATTTATTTTCTACGAACCATATTATAGATGCGTATGCGTCGTCAGATATGAGATGAACCGTGGTGCAAGTGCGTGCCGAACCGAATGTGCAGAACGGTACGGTTCGATTTTTTTTTTTTTTTTTTTTTACCGAGAACCGTTTAATACACACTTAAGAATCTCGCCGGAAGTAGCAGGTCATCCGGGTACATTTGCCTACTCTTTAATGAGTACTGTGAATTCGTACATACTTCTTTTGTCACATGCTGTTTTTTGCCTACTATTATAGTAGAGAAGTGTGCGATTTCAGACGCAGCCACTGTCTTTATGAGTGAGTCATTAGCCACGTTTACATGGATTGTAATCGGTTTAAAAGTCCAATCCGAATGAAAATGCTGCATATAAACACCTCAATCGGAATAAAAATGCCCAAACCGAATGAAATTGTAATCGGTTTGAGAGAGGTGGGATAAACCTTTCTATAAACCGAACAAAATAAAAAGTCTGCCATGTAAACGAGTTAATCCGATTACTTTCCGTCTACTTCATCACGTCAAGCGGTCAGGGGTCGTCAGAATGCAAAATGTCGGCGGCAAAATTAAACTGGAGTAAAACTGAAACAACACATTTATTAAATACACTGAAGGAACTCAATGAATCATTACTACGGACCTTCATCCACACGCTTCTGCTTTACGGAGGAGGGAGGGGTAGTATTGAGATGCTCCTTGGAGATGCACAGCCACCAAACAGGTCAGCTTCCTGTTCCTGTCTTTTCCTCATACCATCCAGCAGTAATATGCTACAAATTTCACGCTGTTGCTTGATTAAGAGCAACACTTTACATAAAAATAGCGCGCATAAGAAATAACGGAACTCCATGTTGACAGGAATACAAGGCGGCAAACAGGACATAACCTTAAGATAATGTGCGCATGTCACAAAGTCATTCAGATTGAAAGCGCCGGTGCATGTAAACACCATATCGGATTAGATAACGTCTTATGTAAACACTCCACCGAATCTTTCAATCGGAATGATTTTAATAGGAATGACAAAAAATTGTACATGTAAACGTGAGTCATTTTCTGAACCGATTCATTCAAACACTGATTCATAGGAATGCAAACACAACTGCTGTGGGTTGTCCAGAGACTCGCACAGGTGAACCAACTGTGGGTTTGTTTGGAACTATTTTCGTTTATAGAAGTAAAAGTACACACAGTAACTGGGAATATTGTTTAAAATGTTAGTTACTCAGTATTATTATTGAACTTTCTTTTGCAGAAAATAAAACTCTTTAAGTTGTGCTTTTGGTCTGAATATCATGTCTGCCAAACGAGGATGCTGATATCACTTAAATATTGACTCCTTGTTTATAAAACTATAGAACACTTGCAATCCAGCTTAAGTGATGTTCAGTAGCCCTACAACATCATTCTTGCTCATGTGACAGTGCTAAATATAACATTATTATGTATTACATCATCCTTATTCTCATTAATCCCAGTTTATCAAATTCACCTCCATCCAAAAATAAACACTCTTGTGTGTAACTGGCGAGTATCATACATTTATGTTCAAGCTTGACTGAAATGCATAACAGATTACAGATCTGTGTGATTCATCCTATCATCTTATCTTTGGCTCATAAAGAACTGATCTCTCTCGATCCATAAAGCCCTAGCTTGACTTATGACTCTTGAAATCATTTTCCACCCGTTCTCAGAAAGTTTTTGTATTTTATCTTCTGTCAGAACATTTAATGTGTCATTTCACTCTCTGAGAGAGGAGTGAGTGTAGTCATTTGCATGGTAATGTGTTCCAGGGGCCACGCTGGCAGGGTGAATGAGTGGGCGGCCCTGCGTTAGCTTCAGCATAGGGCTCTTCTCATTTCCTGTCAGGCAAAGAGAGAGAGGACACCAGCCATCAGTTGTCATCATCTGAGAGCAAGATTAGAGATCAGATGGCCACAGGCTTGGTTCAGCTCTGTTTTTTCTCTCAGTCTCTCTTTCATGTCTCCACCAGGGAATCTGCAATCTGTTGTGTGTGACGACACACTGTTCTCTGATATAATTATGAAACTGTCACTTTGAACAGTCTGAACTTTATTCCATTCATCTCACAGATCAGATTGTAAAGCTTCATCATAACTGACATAGACACAAAGAGTCACCAAAGAGAAATGTTTAACGGAACTTTAACAGCAATGAACAAATCTTGATATTCTTTCAAGATTTCAACGACTTTTAAGAGGAATCCTTGTAAGATGTAATGTGTTGCTGTTAACAGGAACTCCCATTATGAAATCTTACCTGAGCACGTGAATTGAACATTCTGCATTGATGGATTTACATACAATATTCAGACCTTGCTCTTTCATAGCTCAGGAGACTTAAAGGGTCTTGAAACTCCAAAACACATTTTTTTGAACATGATTTTTTTTTTTTAAAACAAAATGGCTCATAAATAAATATATATGTTTCGTTATCCTTTAATGTGCATTCTGCGGCGGGGTTTATGACCTATACTGCTTCCAGCCACCTGGAGATGCTTTGGCTTCACTTTTTAAGGGCCCGTGTGGCATGCTTGTAAGAAATAAACAAGTAGCTACCTTTATGAATGAGTCATTGAATCATTCACTGATCATAACAAGGGATTCTCTTTATGAGAGAGTCTTTGAATCATTCTCTTAAAGGGATAGTTCACCCAAAAATGAATATTTTGTCATCATTTCTCACCCTCGTGTTATTCCAAACCTGTATGAGTTTCTTTCTTCTGTTGAACAACAACAACAAAAGAAGATATTTTAAAGAATGCTGGGAACCAGACAGTTGATGGCACCCATTGACTTCCATTGTATTTTTTTCCTTCGGTGCCATCAACTCTCTTGTTCTCAACATTCTTCAAAATATCTTCTTTTGTGTTCAACAGAAGAAAGAAACTCATACAGATTTGGAACCACTTGAGGGTGAGTAAGTAATGACAAAATTTTGGGGTGAACTATCCCTTTAAATGATTCATTCCAAATGCTGATTCATTTAGGAATGCAACAAGTGATTTGCTGAATTCGGAACTTCGTACTAGCATAATACTCTTACTATTTCTATTCCATAGATAGAAAGATGAAAATGAAAATAGTTATAGTAGTATGGTAGTGTGCGGTTCTGAATTCAGCCATTCTTTTTATGAATTAATGATTGAATTATTCACTTAAGTGATTCATCCAAAATCACTGATTCATTTAGGAATGAAACAAGTGGCTGGTTTTATGGCTGAGTGGCTAAGTCATTCAATCATTTAAAAATAAACATTGTCTTTGGTGCTTATCTTAAAATTCTTTTGGAAAAATGAAAATAGAAGCATATAACAATTGTTGACATACAGTAAGGTTATAGAGTTATATGAGTGTGGATGGTTAATCTCAGATTGCATACATTGGTATCTTGACAAATATGGGCTTAGTTAGAGACATGTTGAAATCTTTTCTGAAACTCAGACACATTAGAGATTACAGTGGTCTTTTTCTCAAGGAAAAAAAATATTGAGAGGCAGGAGACCTTAAGAATTCTCCCTTGACCTGCCAAATCAATCCCATTGCTGTTTGTGACAATTGACATACTAAAGAGATTTTCAAAGACATCTCCGTTCTTTAGTGGATCTGTCATAATCTGACACAGGACTGATTGCAAAGCATCTATAGATGATCAATGCGAAACATAAACTCTATTCTTTAGCCGTTGCTGTGAAGGCAGATAGCTCTCTGTCATTACACTGGTATTGAGACTCAGTCTTTATTGATTTGCTCTTGGGAAAGTCTCTTGGTTGTCGCATTGAACCACAAACTTCATGACAGACAGCACTGCTGGAAAATTGAAACAGTGTATTGCACTGCGTTTCAGTATGTGATGCCGTGTCACTTTCAATGTCGTGGTTTCATTATCCTCTGTCACATCTTAAGGTATTCTCTAATTCAGACGTGCACCTCGTAAACTGCCGAATGTGAAATTAGACCCCATTCGTCAGTTGGCACCATAAACATTTTATTTAGCTTTGGGTTTGATTCCAAGATGTGCTGCAGCTCTCAGAGACGAGGTCTGATCATAAATCTGCTCGACATACACGCTCAGTGCACTGCATTTTATGGCAGGACTGTTTCACAATCGCAATGTTTTCTGAGACTGACCTTATTAGTCAATAGAGAAGCCCACACAGGCTTTGACCTTCTTCCACATGACTTTTCCCTGCAAGGGCCTTTTTAAAACTCCGTTATGACCATACAACTGCATGTGTATACGTGAGACTAATTATCTCTTTAGTTCTAATATGCTACTTATCATTTGAGCTTTATCATTTGTGAATAAGGCTGATTGGCTTCAAATTAGTGTTTTTGTAATTACAAGTTGTTACTGCCTTTTAGGTTATGGGATTTTGGCATACTGAATTATTTACTGTTTTTTTACCGAATTATTTACTGATAAGTAAGTGATAATGTTCAGTCCTCTCTTCATTAAAAAACCCCAGCATAGTTTAAATTATATTATCTTTCTAATATAAAAATTGGCAAGAAAAATTGGTCATAACATTGTGAAAAACAATTGGCCTTGAACAAAAATCAACACTGCAAAAATATTATTAATTTATATATTATTACTAGTCTGAACTTGTAAAAAAGTAAATACTGTATATGTTTTCTTAGTTAGAATATATTTAGCTGTATGTATTACATCTTCCTCTAGTTTATGTTCTCTCTCAGCTCTTTGTATCTTCTACCAGTTGGTTTTTGTACATTTTTATTGGAGTTTTAACTGGAGACACTTGAGCTTCTAGTCATCTATCAAGGGTTTATGCCCATCATAAAATTAATACTGAAGTCTCATGAGGCCATTTTTGCCAGTCGTACTGCAAAATTTGCATTACATGTTTGTTTGTAATCTTATTTGTATGTTGTTTTGGATAAAAGGTGCCTAAAATGAATACATGTAATATCCATTAATTTAATTTAATTTAATTTAATTTAATTATTTTATTTTTATATTATTTTCAGGTCTTACTATCTGCTTAAATTTGTGTTTCAAGCATTTTTAGATATTTTTACAGGAAAACAACTACAGTGCGGTAACCATTTTGAGTTGTAAGATGAGATATTCTAACTTGCATTGATATAAAAAGAATGATAGTGGAGAGATACGAAAGTAGCAACAGTATCTTATATAGAAATATACAATTTATATACAGAAATATACAGTTTAGCAGTCATATGAATGTTTGACCGTTCAGTCCTGGAATTTGACCAGTCAGAAACAAGTATTTCTGAGGGCCATGCAAAGGTGAAAAAGTGTATCACCATCTGTGTTTCTGACATTATTACACAATGCACAAACTTCAGCAGTACCATTTCTAAGCAACTTTTCCTATTTTTCGTGAATGGATTCAGTGTTTATAAAAACAAAATTCCTGACTTTTATCTCCAAAGTGGTTAAGGATAATAAGGAAACAATGTGATTCCGTTCCAGCATTGTGTTATGCCACAGTCAGCAATAGCAGAGATATTGTGGTATTTCCTGAAATGCGATTTGAGCATCTCCGATCACACGAAAAACAATCCACCCATGGAAAATGGAAGAAATGCTGCTTAGAAAGCTCTCTCTTAAGAGGAGACACTATTTGCTGTCTCTATGTGAAGGTATCTTCTCAAATCTTAAATGACCCCTGCAATGCTGTAGCTGACTGCACCAGATTTTAAATCCATACCTCAGTGCGAAAGAAAGATAGTAAAAGCTCTTTCATGCCCTTGTGCTTCTGTTTTTGCTGTTAAGGGCCTTTGGATATGCTGAGTCACATCCTCCCAAACTTAATTAAGTTTTCATTAACTGTGCATTATGAGATCAAACTGGTCCTTGTTTTATTCATCCAACGAATGACTCGATATTCTCTCACTTGTTAATGAGGTGGCTGCAACATAGTGGACAAATAACTAGGCTGGTAAGCCAAAGTTCTATCTATGTCTATCTACATCTATCTTTGTCTATCTATGTCTGTCTGTCTGTCTGATGAATAACCCTCAAGTGCTTCAGAATCAAAGCAAGCGTGAAAGATGGAAATGTTTTTAGTGGACAGAACAGATGGAGTAAGTAGAATTTACTATTTTCTTGAGGTTTTAAACATAGTGAAGCATATCAGCCAGGGCTGCATTTCCACATGATGCATTGAGCACTAACAGGCTCCCTAGTTGAATAACAACTGCAGGAGAAGCTCACTAGCCAGACTCTTAAAGGGACAGTTCACCCAAAAATTGAAAAATCTGTCATTGTTTATTCATTCTCATGTAATGTCATACCAAACCTGTATGGCTTTCTTTCCTCTGTGGAAGACAAAAGGAGAAGTTCAACAGAATTTTTTTTCTTTTTCCAAAAGAGTGAAAGTGAATGGGATCTGGGGCTGTCAATTCCCAAAGATGTTTGCTGTACACACATTTAAAATAAGAAATGATTAACTTTACATTTGCATATTTATTTTATTATTATTATTTATTTTTTTTTTTTTACAAATGTTTTTTTTATTTTAAATATTTGTATTATACATTTTTAACATGTTTTTATCAAATGTCAAAGATTTCAGGTAACTTAAGTTTCTATTTGTTGTTAACAGGAACTAACAATGAAAAATACTTTTAAACCATTTATTAATCTTAGTTTATGTTAATTTCAGCATTATTAAATCATAAGTTGAATCTGTTAATATTATATCTTGGTCTTAAGCTAACATGAACTAACAATAAAAACTACTTCTAAAGCATTTATTAATCTTATTTCACGGACTTGAGCTAACATAATCTAACAATGAATAGTTGTATTTCTATTAACTAACGTTAACAAAGACAGTAAAACAAAAACAAAGATACTAAAACAAATGTATTGCATTGTGGTAATGTTAGTGCATTACTAGTGGAATGGAATGTTAGTGTTGCTATAGTTTTCAAGACAATTAGCAATATTACCTGGAAATTCAATGCATATTGTAATTACACAGGAAACAAACACTTTTGCTGGAAAATGAAAGCATGGCAAAACATTACTGATCGTAATTTTCATTCATTTTTTGCTGATGCTGCTGAAACTAATCACAATATCACAGTTTTGTAGATTATTTTACCTACCTGACAAGTTTAATCCTCGGGTTGTGTTCGGTTCATTTTGACCCGAAGAGGATTTTCTTTTTCTTGGAAATGCTAGTATTGCATTGAACTAAAACTTACTGACTTTACTCACCCAGGGTATAACTCTTCCCCAAATTTTTTTGAGAACACTTCCGCCATAATTAGTTCCGCTTAACCAACGGTGTCTCATGACCATATTTAGACATCTGTTACACTCCCACCAATCACTTGTGATTTCTCTATAGTAAGCTAGTATGGTATTAAGTAACACTTGAAATATAACCATGGAATATCAACTAAGCCATGGAATGATAGAGAGTAAATGGGCAAAACATCATTAATCCTTAGTCTGCTTCCGAGAGGGTAACTGTCTTCTGGATTGGACGCTCTAGGTAGCTAGGCTTAGATGAACGTTTACACTTCTCATCCAGGGTAGAGTCACTCATTAAAAGCTTCACCTTTCTCACTCTGCCATCATTTCCTGGGTACACTTCGATCACCTTGGCCAATTTCCACTTGTTACATGGTGTGATGTCATCTTGCAAGATAACAATATCATTTACTTCATTTATTCCTGCGATTCTTACTCCATTTCTGCCTGTGCTCAAGATTTAAAAGATACTCCTTCCAGCATGACCAGAAGCTATTGGCTAAATATTGCACCCTACGCCATCATTTACGGAGATAAAGATCTTCTTTAATAAACTCTCCAGGGGGTGGTTCAATAATCGTAGACTTCATAGTCGAGATGTGATTCGGTGTAAGAGGCTCTGGACCCAATGGGTCATTCAGATGTTCAACAGTCAAGGGCCGACTATTCACAACAGCCATAACTTCATACAACAGAGTTCGCAGGGAGGTGCTATCAAGTCTTTTAGATGACTGATCAAGAACAGCAGTCAGGACATTTCTTACTGTACGTATCTGTCTTTCCCAGACACCACCCATATGACTTGCAAATGGGACATTCATAATGAACTCACATCCTAATTTCTTCAACTGCTCTTGATCCATTGCTTCTATTGCACTCATAAACTCTCGGTTTGCACCAACAACATTTGTGCCTTGATCACATCGGATTTGGGGAACAGTTCCACGAACAGCAATGAAGGAACGCAGGGTATTAATAAATGCATCAGTAGATAAGTCATCAAGCATTTCAATGTGTATTGCCCTGTAACACATGCAAGTTAGCAACAAGCCATAACGCTTGAGTTCTCTTCTACCATCTGTGACATAGAATGGGCCAAAACAATCCATCCCACAAAACAGAAAAGGCGGAGTTGTCTGCATGCGATCTTCAGGGAGATCAGCCATTTTTTGTTCTTCTGTACACCTTCTTAACTTCCTGCATTTCAAACATTAATATATATGAGAAGAGACTGCACTACTGCATCCTAAAATCCATATGCCATTGGACTGGAGTTCATTCACAGTCATTCCTCGTCCTTGATGTTGTACGTGTTCATGATAATGCTTAATTAGTAATGTTGAAATGTAACTCTCTCTTGGAAGAATGGCTGGATGTTTTACATGTGGATGGAGAGTTGCATTTGCCAGGCGACCTCCAACTCTAAGTATACCATGCCCATCCAGAAAGGGACTCAACTTGTACAACTTGCCTGTCTTGTCTTGAGTATCGGATGCTTTCTGTTTGAGACTTTGTATCTCTTTGGAGAAGGCTGCTTCTTGAACCAGTCGAATAATAAAGAGTTCCGCCTCTCTCCTTTCTTCTAGGCTTGTTACTTCACAGGATCTAGATTCAAGACCTTTGACTTCTTTCACATGTCGTTTGAGTCTGGCAATAGCCTTTACCATCTTGGACCAATCAGAGAACTTACAAAGGCGATGCAACAATGATCTTTCTTCTCTTGCCTGAGTACTAAGAACCTTGCGAAGCTCGGGATCATTACTTGTAATTACATCTCCCACCTTAACTTCCTCCCTGGGAAGATCCTTCTGCCATAGAAAGTTTGGTCCTGTGAACCAGCTAGACAAAAGGCTGATTTCCTTCACCGGCCACCACTTCTCGTGGGAGAAGAGCTTGAGGACAGTTGTAACCAATTAATAAGCCAACATCGCAGCTCTGTTGAGGAGCAAGCTTGTCTGCAGTATCTTCAAGATGAGGCCATACTCTTGCTGTCTCTGGTGTAGGAATGTGATCTTTACTTGCAGGAACAAACTCTCTTGAGTAGGTTGTTGGCAGAGGAATTCTACTTTGGGAATAAAATCCTCTAATCTGCAAACCAGTCAACTTAAAACAGGGTACAACAGTTATCTTTGAAGCCATTGTAGACAGCTTCAATTGCACTGCTTCCTTCCTTGTATTGAGTGCATTTGCCGTCTCTTCAAGAATAAAGGTCGTGCCGCTTTGAGTATCGAGAAGAGCATATACAAGAACTTCACATTCTGGTTCACATGTTGTAGACACCCAGACTGGTATAATTGAGGAAGTACGAGTATTACTAGTATCTTGTACAACTCTATTGGAAGTTGCCTCAGCCAATACCTTTATGTGTTTATCTTGTGAAGGCTCTGTGCTCCTTTCCTTTGAGCTTTCAGTTATCCTTTGCTTTTCTTACTGCTTTCGAATGGTCTTCATGAAGACGGGTTGGATGTCTCCTTTCACATATGTCACAGACAATTCTGTTGTCACAAACCCTTGAACGATGTCCAGACTTCAGACAACCAAAACACAACATCCTCTTGTGAACAAACTTATGTCGCTCAGCAACTGTCTTCTCCATGAACTTGCGACACTTATGAAGTCCACGACCTTGTCTTTCACAGAAGACACAACTCACTATGGCAGAGTTGTTTTCACCAAAGCTGGTTGCTAACACCTTTGCTACAGGGCTTCGATTCTTTAACATCTTTGGTCTTTCGTTTTCACTTGATTTCAAAGCATAAAGTGATGTTACAGGATTGCACACAATCTTGGCTTCCTTTGTGAGGAACTTGATGAATTGGCTGAAACTGGGAAATATGTTAGTATTTTCTTCAATCTCCAAGACCTCTCTATTCCATCTTGAAGTTAACCAATCAAGGAGCTTGGCAAGAATTTTTTGATTTTCGTTGCAATCATTCAACACCTCAAGTCCCTTAATCTGAGGAATGGCAGCCTCACAGCTTCGAAGAAAATCCACAAACTCTCGCAGTTCCAGATTGTCTTTTGGACCCACCTTTGGCCATGCATATAATTTATCTCTGAAGGACTTGGCTATAAGGAATGGATTTCCATATCTTTCCTCCAAAATTTTCCAAGCTGCACAATAAGCAGATTCTGTACCAAGAAGAAAGTAACCTTCAAGAGCCTTCTTAACAGCACCACCTGCATATCTTCGTAGATAGAAAAATTTCTCTTCTGCAGGTATGGATTTCCTGTCTATCAACATTTGAAAGGAAATCTTCCAATCACTGAATCTAAGCAGATCTCCGCTAAAAACTGCTGGCTCAGGTACAGGAAGTCGATTCACACTAATAGATTCTGCCAAAGCCTTAACAAGAGTGGCATTACTGTCTTCTTGTGAATGTGTCACAATTTGCTGTGGAGCAATATTCTGAGTTAAATTTCTGTGATGATCCCTTTTCTCCACTTTGATCTCTTTAAACTCGCAATCATGAAAAAAAAAACCCTCATGTCTTCTTTGTCTTCTTCTGAAGTGGCATTTTGTTCATATATTTGCATACGCGCTTTAGCAGCATTCAATTTCTTAAATGTCTTCAAGCGTTCCAGTTCACGGCGCTTATCATCAAGTAACTTACGTCTTGCTGCGTTTTCCATCTCATGCTTAGCTCTCATCCTAGCCTCTTCTTCACGGCGTTTCAAGGCCTCAGCTTCTTGCTCAGCTACTCGCCTCTTGTCCTCAGCTTCAAGTTTCTGCAGCTCCTCCAAATGCTGATCCTGTTCCCTTAAAACTTCCAAAGTGGCTTCATTAGCAGCAACTTCAGCAGCAGCTTCTTGTCTTTTAGCAGCAGACAAAACAGAATATTTAGATGAAGCTCTTGACTTACTTTGAGACTGTGCAGAAGTCTTAGAGATACTCATGTTCATACTGGACTTGTCTGATGATATGGTGTCCATCCCACTCCATGCATGGCAAATCTCACTTTCTTTATTCCCTTCAAGACGACTCTTTACCAGCTCCACAATTTTTCTTGTAACTGCTTCACAGGTATCTACTCTACGACGGGTGTCATGATCAGGAATACCAATTCGTCGAATGTCTTCATACACAGTGCCTAAATCTGCAAAGACTTTTGTCACTCTTGTCATAACATCTTGCAACAACTCATTAGAGGAGAATTCAGCCAGCAATCGTTTACCTTCTTTAACAAGAGACTTCCACTTCTCATAACTTGCTCTGAATCGCTGCTCATATCTTTTCAATTTCTCATCATGCAGTTTTTGGCCTTTTTCAGTCAATTTACGGGTTCTCTGGCTTCTCCGTTGCTCATCTTGGGATACCTCAGCATCTACTGCTTTCTTGCTTTTCACTGAAGGCTGTATGCTTGCTTGTATCTCTTGTTGCTGCTGTTGTACTGCTTGACATACACTCTTTCTGTTATCATCCATGGATAGCTCACTTAAATCTGACATTTTAGTTTTATTAATCTTTTTTCACTATTTTTTTCTTCTTTTTTTTTTTGTTTTGTTTTCTTTCAATGTCAATAACCACATACTATATGTTAAAATTCCACGAAATATACTTTAAGCCTTAATTAACATTAAATAAATTACAGTTAAGGCAATATACTTTTTGAAGGCACTTATATAACAATCATCACCCTTTAACCAATTAAACTTGAAAAATATGCGTTCACTCTTAACTTCTTAATATACATATACACCTATACCAATAATAATGAAACCACAAACAGCATACATGTAATGCCAAATTATCTTTGAAAGGCACATTAAACATTAAGCAATACTTAAAAAGTCTCTTTAGCAGTTAATGTTTAGACTTTAGACCACCTTAGGTACCTTTACTTGAACTTGACTGCACCTATCTTGTAGCTGGTCTTGGCTTGACTCTTGTGCTGCTCTTCAACTTGTGTGTATCATGTCTCTATATAGAAATGTCCATGTCCTTTCCTTCTTAAATTGCTGGAACATGCATGAAATTTGTCTGGCTCCACCAGAACTCTTCAACTTGTGTAACGTTAACCGTTGGC
This sequence comes from Mylopharyngodon piceus, assembly GCA_039654765.1. Classification (NCBI taxonomy): domain Eukaryota; kingdom Metazoa; phylum Chordata; class Actinopteri; order Cypriniformes; family Xenocyprididae; genus Mylopharyngodon; species Mylopharyngodon piceus. Next base: position 9,935,855 of record CM077452.1, read on the forward strand.
TGGGTGGTCATTTTCCTTTCCTACTCACGATGAGCAGTGAGTTCTTACTGTTGCTCCCTCCAGTAACACACGAGCAAAAGTTCTTTCACACTGACTGATGGTTTATTCAGAACATCAATTCCTCATTCACCAGTAACACGAATGACAGACACGATGATGTCAAACAACACCAGATGTAAGAACTGAAAACAAATAAATAAATAATGAAATTATAAACAATCGTCTTAGATGACTCAACTTTAACTACTGTACTAACAAATCACAAGTGTTACTATAAATATCATCAACTGCTATTATTCAAATTAATCAAACAAACACACATTACATAAATACAATGACATTTAGAGTAAAGTAATTTAACAGCAACAAACATTAAACACATTTGTATTTTGTATATGCAATGGATCATTGCAACACTTCACTCACGATAGTACAACATACTAGGGGTGTAACAATACATCGATATAGATCGATACATCGATCTAATGTCTAACGATACGATGCATCGATGCAACGCGTAAAAAATCGATACCTGTGGGCTATTTATAGAGGCACCTTTGCTTTAGGACTCCACATTTTCACACAGCGTCAGTCTATGCATTATCGCTAACGCGTGCATTCTGGTTTAAACTACCTTTCAGAACTTGTGAAAGACGCTTGGGACAGTAGATGGAACTGTCACTGTCCCGATTGGCCTGAATCTTCACGAAAGTTTATCATTTGCTCGTGTTTAAAGCCTTGCAAAAACCAGCGCGCGCACATCTCAAACAGTGTCTGTTAGTTATATCACAACACTGGAGAACAGAGCGCTATGAATCGTTCTTCACACACACACACAGTAACTGAAATTAAAACTGTTAAAAGAAAAAGCTCAATAAACTGCTGCATAGGAGCGCTGCGCGCTGTGACTCTGTTTTGCTTCAAGCGCATCATTCTGCACACGGGATGCGCATAAGTGCTTTGTACCGCTGTGTATTGGAGCCTTTATAATACTTTTGCACAATGAAAGAGTGTCAATAGCCTGTATTGTTCTTTCCTACCTATAATATGTTGTTGCTTCATTAAAAAGCTGTGCTATACATTTAAAATAAATGTGTTTAAATTTTATAGAATATAGGCCTATATACAATATACAACATTTCCTTGTTTATCAGTTTTTTGACATTACACATTTTAGCACAAAAGCCTAAACTACTTGACTGTTGTCATGTCATAAGCTGTCATTAGATAACTGTGAATTTTTTATTTGTGGATGTTCCAATCAGGGTGCAGGATGTGAAATTTTGAAATAATTGTTTGTATAATTTGGTTGCAGTTACAACATACCTCATACAACATACCTCATTAACTGCGTACAGAAGGGAGGATACAAAGAAAACATCAGGACTCTTCAATTTGTGCTTCACATTCCCTTTAGTGTCGGTTATGTGTGCTAATCGCGACAACAAGTGAAACCCAAGCGGCAACCTCCCCCAGTTTCTTTTGAAGCCAATACAGAAGTGACTTAAACTGCGATTCATCGACTGGCTGCTAGGGACAGGCTCCAAAAGAGAGCAGAATCTCATTTAGTCCCATGTTAAAATGGCCAACTTTACAGCAGGAAAAAACATGTTTGCAGCCTGGATCAAATTGTGGTTTTGGTCTATACAGCTAATTTTGCCCTTCATGACAACTCTGAGTGCGGTGAATTTTTTTATAACTCATCCGTTTAAATTATATTAAGCCTTAAAGTTCTGCATAATTAAGGGCGTGGTCACTAGAGTGACAGGTTTGCCGCTGCTGTCTGTGAGCCGTCATGTTACCTCAGCTAATTCCAGCCGCTGAATTTGGCATCTCTGCCGTGTTTGTGCTTTTTTTCTGGATTATTTTATACAATTATAAAATAATAATATATACAATTATAAAATAATATGGCTTGCTGCATTAATGGTCGAGACTCGAGACAGATGTGCGTCTGTGTAGATGTGCACGCATGCGGAAGATAAACAGAACACACGTTGTTGGATCGTGGCATTGGCTAAAAGTTTTGCTCCTGAGTCTGATATTTACTACAGTGACAATGGCGGGAGGATATAAAACTCCAACAGCACTGCTTGGATATTTAACTGCTGCATTTTGAAAAATTATACTTTGGACGCGGACTCATTTGTTTGTGAGATATATACGATCATATACAGTTTTACAACATAAACGCTGCTCAGGTTGCATAATTTCTTGAAGAACAATGATAGAGAGCAGATCATTCAGAAGAAATGTGATGCAAACAATGGATAATATATCAATATTTCATGAATTTAACGCTTTTGTGGACAAAAAGTACTGTTTTTTGTTTTTCAATGGACACTCATGGACGTTTTTACCCAAGTGCAACGAATTGGATTCCTCTCGCGATCTCTATTTCATTATAAAGGTATGAAGTCCCGTTTGATTTTTCATGTTGTTATTTGCACAGCCAACACAAATTACAATTACCGGTGCTGGAGCATCTAAATTGTAAAAAAGACACCGTATATTGACAGTAAACATTTAGAACTTTCAAATGATATAACTTGGTGTCTTTATTAATATTTTAGATAGTATCTAAGATAGATAGATAGCTTCTTAGCCTGATAACATGATCACGTTGAGCTAGGCGGGCGTGGTTTCAGTAACCAGGCACAGTTCCAACCACGTCCCGCCTCTTTGCCCATTATCAGTTATCCGGGAGTGACGCGCTGATAAGATGGCAGCGGCCTCATTTTCGCTTCAAAAATGCTCTTCATAAATCTGTGGGTGATGTCACGGACACTACGTCCATATTTTTTTTACGAGGCGTTTCTCAATGTCAAGGAAGGATCCTCGGAAGCCAGAATTTCGAGGATGCTACGTCATCGACATCCGTCGAAGGACTGTTCCAATGTCGAGGATCCTCGGAATTTCAAACAAGGACTGAGTCCTTCGTTCGAAAAATATCCCATATACATGAAAGGATGCATATGTGTAGCCTTCGCGCTCTTAAATCACCCACAATCCTATGCGCGCAGCTTTGCGATCTTGTTCAAAAAATTAAAAAAAAAATGTCGGACGTTAGCGGGCAATATGCTTTCAAATGTAAGTATATTTACGTTACCAAACATTTGTTATAACTGTAGTAAATATGTCAGATAAATAAAGTTTAACGTTTAAATGCCAGTACAAATTACTACCGTATTGATATTATAAATTATACAAATACAAATTACGTTATTGATGGCTAACTGAACCGGACCGTCATTTAACAATTGTTAGCTTGGTTGCCGTCACCGGCATTTCTTTTATAAATAACTAGTTAAGTTGTCCAAAGTAATTTAACGTTAATATTATACCATTATACCATTCACAGCGTTATTCATGCAATGACGTGCACTTGCTAGTCTGTTCCATTTACGTGTTCTCTGAATGCTAAAGAGGAGCCTCGCCTAGCCTCTGAAGGAAGTGACTTGGAAGGACCAGTCCTGCCAAGGAAGTATCCTTGACATTGAGAAACGCCTACAGTCTATGGTGTGCGAATGTGCGTCTGTTTATGGCTCCCGGTAAAACACTTCCACCATAATTAGTTCCGCTTAACCAACGGTGTCTCATGACCATATTTAGACATCCGTTACAACCTGTCCTAATTGAAAGAAAACAAGTTGACCAAAAGATTGAATCCAATATTTGGTGATGATATAGCATAACAAGCGCTTTACAAGCAGTTTTTAAAAGACTGGTCATTTTTGACCGAGAACACAAAAGGTGCTACAGGGTTTTCAACACCGCATAAATGTTAAAAAGTAGATTTCAGAGAAGATTTCACAACCAAATATCACAGAAAATGAAATGTTTACATTTGCAAGGCATAAAAATATAATGTAGGATCAAATGTAAGATTTAGTGCTGCTGACTCAGTAGGGCAAGTGAAACTCAAGTGCAGTGAAACTCTCATATCTTAAAGGGATAGTTCATGCAAAAATGAAAATTTTGTCATCATTTAAACAAGATATTTGGAAGAATGTTTGTAACCAAGCAGATCTCGCCCCCCGACTACCATCGTATTTTTTTCCTACTATGGTAGTCAATGGGAGGCAAGATCTGCTTGGTTACAAACATTCTTCCAAATATCTTCCTTTGTGTTCAGCAGAACAAAGAAATGTATACAGGTTTGAACAACTTGAGGGGGAGTAAATGATGACAGAATTTTCATTTTTGGGTGAACTATCCCTTTAATGCTGAACCCAAGGTAGATTCTTTCAGCATTTTTCCTTCTGTGTTTCTCAGCAGAAAGAAAGTCATACAGGTTTAGAACAGCGTGAGGGTAAATGATGACCTCTTTTTCTGTCAGTCTAATTCTCACTTCTTCTGTATGACCCTGCAGCACTGACTTGTTTGCCATCAGAGCTGACGAGTCGAACAAAAACTGTAATTATTGGTCGTTTGTGTCAGCATTAGCTTCCTGGCCAGCTGAGGTCAATGCCATATTGAATACTCTTCACTGTGATGTTGTGTGGAAAAAGACTGATGTGCCTCTTTTAATTTGTTGGATACGCAGATGCACTGATTGATAGAGGCAAACAAGGGTCAGGCGTGATTGCTGGGAACTATGAATAAATGCATTAAAATGGGCATGGATGTGAGATTTCTACAGTGGTAATGGACTTACAATAATTCTGGCAGCCTTCGCTAAGTGAGAGGGATTAATGGTAAATGGAAGCTTGCGCGGGGAGCTGCCGAGCCCATGGGAGAAGGATTAGAGAAGGGCAGGCTGCATGCCAATGAGCCGAATCATCTGAAGGGTTGCAGCAAAGCTTGATGAACTAACCAAGCCAGACACATGCCAGCTGAGATCATGCACATACGCACACCTTTCCCAATGATGGCAAACCGAGGCTAATGACTGTGATGAAATATTGGAATTACAACATGGTGAAAAGTTTTGACTTTTTTTTTTTTTAATCATACAGGTCAAATTTGTTTCAGAGTGACGCATCGTATTTCTGCAACGTGCACAAGCAGAAAACACATTGACAGTTCACTAAATGTATTTATCAACAGTCCTTTACAATATAAACTTTTCTATGAAGCAACAGGAAATAATCGAACAAACCCTGCATCTTTTGACAAAAGATGGCAGACTTGGCTAACACTTTATTTTGATGCTCCCCCAACAGACATCCTACTGACTATAAGTAACTTTGCAACTACATCTCAACATATTCTACTAACCTGAACCCTTAACACCTAACCCTAACAGTTTACTACAGTCTACTAATATTCTGAGAGTGAGTTGACATGTAGTTGCAAAGTTACTAAGTAGTCTAAAGTCTAAAGTGGACTATCGAAATAAAGTGTGACTTAGACTTGCACTTTCTATTCAGTAACTCTGAGTCAATCTAGACGATTTAAGCAGTTTATAACTTTTACTTTGGGATTGTGTTCTGTTCTTTGTATATTAATTTACATATTTTAAAATCTAATTTATTCCTGTGATGGCGAAGCTGAATTTTCAGCACCATTACTCCAGTCTTCAGTGTCACATGATGCTTCAGAAATCATTCTAATATGCTGGTTTGGTGCTCAAGAAACATTTATTAATATCAATGTTGAAAACAGTTGTGCTGCTTGATTTTTTTTTTTTTTTTTTTTTTTGTGGAAACCATGATACATTTTTTTTTTTTTTTTTTCAGGATTCTTTGAAGAATAGAAAATTCAAAAGGAGAGCTTTTTGTAACAATTGGTGCTTTTCCACTGCATGGTACGGCTCACTTTTTGGCGATTTTCCACTGCATGGAATGGCTCGGTATGGAACGGTATGGCTCACTTAAACAGGACCACCTCAGTGGAGGTTCCAAGTAGTGATGTCCAGTTCGCGAACGAATCGTTCTTTTTAACCGGTTCTTTTCAGTGAACCGGTCGAACCAGTTCACCAAATCGGACTCAATCGTTCAAACAGTTCGCATCTCCAGTAAGCAAACACTAATCCACAAATTACTAAAGTTACTCACTTTTTGACGTGCCTGACACTCCCTCTGACTCGAAATAAACCAACATCCCGGAGTTATTCAGTTACTCCAACAGTACACTGACTTAACCTGCTGTGAAGAGAGAACTGATGATGATGAGCACGAGCAGCAGAGCAGCTGATATACTGAGTGAGCATGCACGGCATACCTGAACGAACGTACACGGCCTGTCACCGTTCCGGTTCTGCAATGGTTTTCGGATCACCAGTACACAACCGAGAACCGCTTCTTTCGGACATGTCCGATTTGAGAACCGATGAGCTGATGATACTGCGCATGCGTGATTCAGCGTGTGATCTGAAGCTACCGAACAGTAATGACTGTCACAGCACCGGTTAACTAGGACAACTGATGCTATGAGGGGACTCGAATGAGGGGCCAATCTGGCGAAACGTAAGTTTATTCAATTACAAATAAATCGTAATGTAAGAGGATCATGGTTTCTGCGCTTATGTAGACTAATTTATTCACTTTATAACTGTAAAACTTCGTTTGCACATCACTGCCTGTATATGTGTTTGGATGCTTTAGATGCAAAACTAAATTGTAAGAAACGTTTCAGATTATAATGATGTTATGATTACTGACTTTATATATTTGAATGTGTTAAGTGTTTTTTCATCCCTGCCCGCGATAGACGACGTCATCGCGGATGACGTCATTACGTCGGAGCGTAAAAGAACCGGTGAACCGGTTTTTTCAACCGGTTTATTGAATCGAACTGTCCGAAAGAACCGGTTCGCGGAAAAGAACCGAACTTCCCATCACTAGTTCCAAGCGAGCCGAACCGATACTAAATGTGACGTGTAAACACTGCAGATCACTGATTGGTCAGATCACTACCAGCGTCATTGGATTTGAAACACGAGACACCAAACCCGTTAGATTTAAATAGTCAGTAACAGCCACCGCAGTATCATTTGTTTGCATGACTTTTTTAAAAACGACTTGCTTTAAACGACCGTCGCACGCAACTTGAAAAAAGAAATGGCTGTATCGTGGTCAGTAGACGAGGTGACTCGTTGGTAGCCGAGGAGCGGATCCACGGCAGTAAAGGCGGCGCAACAATAATGATCAGTCTATAATCCCACCCACTTTGAAGCGGTACTAAACTGCAGTGGAAAAGCGAGCCATGCCGAACCGAACCGAGTCGTTCCACACAGTGGAAAAGCGCCAAATGTAAAAGTTTTTACCATTAATTTTGGTCAATTCAATGCATCCTTACTTAAGTACTAATTTCTTTCAAAAAAAAAAAAAAAAAAAAAATTCTTACTGACCCCAAACTTTTAAATGGTAGTGTAAATGTAATTATGATTTCATGACGATCAAGTTTGTAAGCATTCTTAATGACACACAATAACAGTTATTTTACAATTTATGGCTATTATTAGAGTAAATATATGTTTTTCTGTAAGAGCTGCAGAAACACTGAAAGCCCAACACGTGTGAAAAAGGCTTTTGATTGCTATCCTATATGGCTGACACTTGGTCCAAATGGAGTGCCAATGCTGGCTTTATTTTTATGTTCTTTTTGCCCAGAGCAATTTAAGAAAAGCAATAACAGCTCAGAGAGTCTCATGGCCTTATGTTATCTGATAGAAGTGACAGGGCAATTATTTCATCAGTGAAGTTATAACAGTGCTTTATGTATGGGCTGTTGTTGCTGTATAATGTAAACTTGACTATAATAAAATATGAAACGCATATAGGGGATATGGTACTAGTGTGTGCACTCAGGAGTGAGTCTGATCCATCTTTCATTCGTTCTCTCCAGCTGTGCAATCTCTGAACAGCCTGAACGACCAGATCGCTCACTTCATGGTGAACAGACCCAACGCCATGAGCCACGAAGAGGACACCTTTCTGCCCACCGAGAGGGATACTTTGAGCCAATCCATGGCTCTAATGAGACACCTTTTAATGGATGCACAGGTAAAAACATCTCATTATATCAGTTAGTGTTGTGTGCAGGGTCACAATATTTGAATATTTTACCTTTGTAATTATTTTACCTTTATAATTTATAATTACCTTTATTAAATGTATGTTGTTGTTTTTTATGTGACATACTGCAATTTTTTTGTGTCAGATAGGCTACTTCAATTTAACCAGTTACCAGTCAGTTTTTTGGTTATATATTTTATATATATATATATATATATATATATATATATATATATATATATATATATATATATATATATATATATATATCAGAGGTTGCGTTAGACTTTCGCACTTTTGACGAACAGTAAAAAATCCGTCATAATCAATTACCCGTCATTTTAATTTTTATATTTTAAAGATAAGACTTTTAATAGCTTCCGATTTCGTCCACATTTTCATTTTTATTCACGAATTTACAGGATAAGTAAATAGACCTAGGCTATGCATTTATTTATACTATGAAAAGAAAGTTGAACAAAGACTGCGTCACTTTTCAGTTTTCATCTTGAACACTTGTCACGGATCGTGAGTGAACGCGATCATCCTTTCCTCTTTACAGAACGAAATAAACTTGAATGAAAATCAGAAAAAATGTTGAAAGACACAGTAGCTTACCAAAATCGTCAGTTCAGTCAATGTTGCAAACAATGTCACATAACATTATACCTCAGAAAAGCCATTCGTTGACCATAAACTTGATAGTCAGCAAGAAAAATAACAAAACGAACCATTTAAAATAAAACGAACTGGATTAGAAACTTACTTATGTAAGTATAAGTATTATAATTATATTATTATAAAATTGACTTAAACTGGGTGCTCGCCTGTGTGTAATCAAACGCATCATTTTATTCTGGAGCTCACTCACCACCAACTGGACAGGGGTGGGAATTACATTTACAAGCTACATCAGCCTCAGTAATCTGTCAAAATGACGGACGGGCTTCAGGTTTTTTCCGTCACTGCTAAAAAAAAAATGTCGGTTAACGCGACCTCTGAGATATATATATATATATACACGTCACACTACCGCCGGTGACACTCCACGACCGCGGTGGCAACTCCACGGTGGCGCGGTTGTCATGCCGACCGTCACAGCCCTACTGTTTATTATTGCTCTTGATATTGTAATATTGATTATTAATGTCGATTTATAGAACTTTTTTTTTTTTTGGTGTGGGTAAAAAGCACAAAACAAGCTAAGAACCGTTTATGAATTTGTTTATTGTTTTTTTTTTTTTACGGATTAGAAAATCAAGGCTTCGCATTGGTTATTTCTGTAGCATGAAAAACAAAATGGAAGAAATAATATAAAGAAAGCAAGCAAAGAACTTTCACAAGCGGTGTACCCCATAACTTTGAATCTCTTACTTGCATCTTTTCTGAACTTTATTGTTTATAATGATGAGAGAATTCGCAAATACAGATTCACGTGCACTGAATGACTTCGGCTGAACGAATCAAAACTCCTCTGATTGGACACTGCATTCATAAGCTCAACAGAAATGTGTGTGATTGGTTATAATGCTCAACACTGCAAACCATGTGTAAAAAGAAATAAGATGCAAGATGAGCAAATCTACTGTAAATGTAATACCACAATTGATATTTTTCATTGATTTCACATTTCACTTTAATTGTAACGACCGTAATAGATCTCGCTTAATTGTGCAGGGGCATTTTCTGCCCCCCTATAATGAATTCAGGGGGCATTTTTGTTCATTTTGGTGGCGTTTTTGCCCCAAGCACCCCTTAATTTCCGACCATGGTTGTGTGTCGTTTAGAATTGAACTGAGAATGTCTTTTAAATTCCATTGCAGTTCCTGAATTTGAATCAAATTTGGTTTAAAGTAGCAAATAGGATTCAGAATTGTAATTCGAATTTAAATTTATGGAAGTAAATGGAATGAGCTAACTGACTAAACTCTACTAACTCCACTGTTTAGTTTTTAATGAACTATAATTTTAAATTTTAAAACATTGGCTTGTATTAGATACATTATTATACATTATAAAATGTATTAAATTAGATTATATACCTATCTGTTGATTAAACAGTATAAAAAATATTGATTATATAATGTATTTCTTTTTTTTTTTTTTAACAATATTAAACTTTAGAGAATATATCCAATTAATTGGGGAAACATTATTCAGCATTATAGTAAGCTATAATACTGTTAATAATAGCTACTGTAAGTATTCTACTGTACATGTCAGGGAATAATAATAATTCAAATTAATTAAATTCCTGCTCAGTTTCCCTGATGAATGTATTTGAATTCAGTACATTTCTCATTTGATTCAGATTCCAGCTCAACATCCTGTGTGGCCAATTCCATTAAAATTCACACTAATAAACTGACAGGGAGACTATATTAAATGTTACATTTATGTATTATTATCATGATCATCATCATTTATCAAATAAGGATCATAATAAACATTTTACAACAGAAATTCGAACAAAAACTGTAAATCAATTAACACTAAGTAATTAATTATATACCTTTCTGATGCCTCTGCAGCCTTCTTGTTTTTAAAGGAGCTGAAAAATGATTGTTATTCATGAGAAGACGAGACTCAGAGGGAACATCAGTGGTTGAGCTTGTGATGACTCATTCCTAATTATTTTCAGTGGGGACATCATGAAGAAATTTCAACACATTAATCAAGGAGCTTTAGCCTTAGGCAGACCTCTGTGGCATGATACTTAACTCCTCCTGATTGCATCTATGTCACACAAGCTTCAATAAGTCAGGACAACACATCTACGCCACTGGATCCAATAATGGCTCGGTCCGGACAGACAGTGTCCACAAGCACACTAAAAACATAATTTATAATCATAGAAAGACTTCAACTCAAACCTCTGGTTTATGCCCAGAGGAAAACACGTGACTGCAGTTTTTCTATTGATATTCCTCCATCCTTTGAGTCACAAATGAGACCCAGTAAAAGCATGTGCACTACCATTTTAGGGTCAGATTTTTTTTTTCTTTTTAAAGAAATTAATACTTTTATTTTGCAAGGATACATTAAATTAATCAAAAGTGACCGAAATCATAACTATTATAAATGTCTACTACAAATACATTTTTATTCATCAAAGAAGCCTGAGAAAAAAAAGTATCACGATTTCAACCAAAATATTAAGCAGAACAACCATCAGCTTAATGATTTAATGATTTTTGATGACTGGAGTAATGGCTGCGGAAAATTCAGCTTTGCTATCACAGGAATAAATGACATTTTAAAATATATTGAAATAGAAAAGAGCTATTTTAAGTTGTATATTAATATTTCACAATATTACTGTTTTCACTGTAGTTTTGATCAAATAAATGTAGCCTTGTTAAGCATAAGCGACTCCAAAAACATTAAAAAATCTTTTTAGACAGTACTCTGTCTTAAAGGGATAGTTCACCCAAAATGTACAATTTGTTTATCAATCTAAGATCTTTAAAAAGGTCATAATTTCATTTTTGGGTGAACTATCCCTTTAAGACGTCACTGGCTGCTGCAGTAGGGTGAGGTATGTTTAAGTAAAGTGTGATTTTGTTCTCAAACCAACAGACTGCAGTTTTGTTTGGTGCCACTAGGGGTGCAAAAATCACATTTTACCTACAAGTAATCTATTTAAGTGCTTCCTTTATCTGTATTCATTATGCGTAATGCTGATGTTTTGGCAATGCTTTTGGGGTCACATTGTGGTTCATGCATACAGGGTCGAGGGGAGTCGATGTCGAGAAGGACCAAAGCATTTTTAAATGTCGTAATTTGAATAACTGAATGTCACTTTATTGAAAGAGGTGCATAAATAATTTAGTGCACCCCTCTTCTCTGCACCATTCAAAAATCATTAGCTCTCTATCCTTCTTTGACAATAGATACTGCATTTAATTGGCATCGTTCTTTCCGACCTGAAAAACAGTGAAAAGAATAATCAAAGGAAGCATTTGCTTGTGTGGGTAGTCTGGGACCAAAATATTTTATGTGCCTCAGGATGTTGGATAAAAAGTATCCACTACCTGGTTTCACTGTTGTTGTTGAGGGAAACTAGTCTCTCTGTGCTGATTCACTTAATTGTTTCCTACTTCCATCTCCAGGATGTATGTCAAGGGAATGTTTGTCCGCAGCACAATGCCTGTCAAAGGCTTTTTTTTAAAGTTCTTTCCTGAACATTACAATCTTTCCTCCTCATCTAACGGAGCTGTTTACATACACAATAGAAACACCACTCTGGCTAGAAACTGTGAATGCTTAAAGTTAAAAAACATCTGCTAAGTGCCGAACAAGTAACCCGCTGGGCGCTTGCTTAGGCAGCTACATTGAGTTTGATTGGTGGATTTTACAGTTGATTTTCCCTGTGCATCTTCTCATAATTCTCTCGCTCATCCTTGTTAAATGATGAATGTTCAAGCTGACGAGACATAGTGATGTATTTGGCTAATCAATTAGACACAACGCAGATAGGTTTGATTGATAACATGGCTCGTCCCCATTTTTCAGAATATATTTCTTACTCGCAGTGTCATTGATTAAACAGAAAGTAATTCAGCGAAAGGCCATCGTCTTCAATTTTGGGCGGCTACATGCCAACTGTGCAGAGAGATTGTTAGCCCTAAGTCGCTTTTGCTTTTAGAGCTGGAGTACCAAGGCTTTATGATGGATGGGCGTGAATTTATAAATAGATACTGGGGCACAAGTGCTGGAAAAAATCGAAAATCGGGATTAGCTTTGATTAAACCATCAAAATTTAAGTAAAACTTTTGTTTTTAAATATTTTAAATAGGAGGGAAGAACAAAACACTAAAATTGGTTAGGTATTTATCTGACAAAATTATTTGGCAAAAAAAAAGGGGGTAAACTACAGCCATAGGTTTTATTTTACTATCCAAAAAATGCATAGAAAAACAAAGAGTTCAAAGGAAAAAGTATACATTGACTACAACATAATCAGTTATTAATATTTTGTTGGTTCTCTTGTTTTTGCATGTTCGTAATTTCTTTGTTTGACAGCCTGGTCAAAATTTACATCCGCACAATTTGGCACGTTTCATTGCATTGTCACAAATAAAACAATTGACTCCAAGCACAACTATGCAATATACAAAATCAATTTAACAATTTTTTAATAATTGAATTGAAAGGGTGAAGTAAATTTTTCTAGGCCGGACATCACTTTTGGCCACTACTGTATATCAATACATGTATATGATAATAATTATTATTAACATTATTATTATTATTTTAATATTCACAAAAAAATGAATATTCCAATAAAAAAATGAGTATTTAAGAAAAAATAGTCACAGCCTTTGAGATTTCATAAACACACTCGCATTGTATATTTTTGTCATAATGCAGTTTTTAGATTAATTGTGCAGCTCTAGTTTTAAACCTCAGATATGGAAACCATTATAGTACGTGAAAATGAAAATGAAAATGCAAGTTTATTTCACTGCCATGCATTTTCACACTGAGGGTTTTATGAGGGTTTTATTGAGGGTTTATGCTTCTTTCATTATGGATTTTGTGCCAAGTTGAATCTGATTAATATTTTGTGGCAGAAATTTGCATTATAGAAAAACAATATTATTATCTGCACATCTTTAGCTTTATGTTAGTAATCCTTCACTATCAGACAGGGAAATGAAACTGCAGTTTCAGAGATTATTGAGAGGATAAAAATCACTCAAGGCAATCAAAGCACCAGTTCCCTCGTTTTATTTGTATAATGCACTATAGTATTTAGATAATCAGATATGATTTCGTTGCTCTGACAACATGAGCTTAGAACCTTGTGCTTGCTTATGTTGATCCTATATATGAGTCTGGGGCTAAAGAGGAATCCCAGATGAATAATGTGTCACAAAAACTTCCATCTGGCTGTTTTACTACACGAGCAGTGCCAGCTATTGCCTGAGGGGATAGGCTGGCTACATAAACATACACATGACTATAGGTTAAGAGTCTAAAACAGTGACAACACGAGTCCTGACTGAGAGTTTGCTTCCTTCCAGAGTTTTTTTTTTTTTTTTCCACTTATGAGTTATCTTGGAAGCTCTCCACACATTTTGCAGAGCCTAGTGAGCATTAACTGCCAGAGCTGCCCTTGAACAACATTACAGTCCAATTCATGGCGATAATGGACAAGCACTCCTGTGCAAGACTATATTGACAGGCTCATAATCGTGGCTGGAAGTCAGGCACATTTCCAGTATATCTGGAAGGAGATACATAATGGAAAATGTGCCAAAGACTTCAGTCAACATCAGCACAACGCTTAAGTTGCATCCAAAATAAATTGCTCGTTGTCAGACCTCTTTCTCCACTGTCAAGTAATTTGGGCATCATGGTCCCTGAGCCTCCGTTCAAGAGCATTTCAACTTTATACAGTGCATGTTAAAGGTTTAGTTCCCCCAAAAATGAAAATTCTGTCATTTACTCACCAGTATGTCGTTCCAAACCCGTAAAACTTTCGTTCATCTTCGGAACACAAATGAGATTTCTGTCCCTCCATTGACAGTCTATGCAACTACCACTTCGACGATTCAAAAAGTTCATAAACTGATCGTAAAACTAATCCATATGAATTGAGCAGTTTAGTCCAATTTTTCTGAAGAGACATGATTGCTTTATGAGATGAACAGATTTAATTTAGGTTTTGATTTACATGTAAACATTGATCAGCGAACATAAACAGAAGCTCAACCGTACTTGCTTGGTGGGTGAGAACAAACCTCATTGGTTCTTGTGGAATCTCAAACATGCTGCGTAACACATGAGAACGAACCTCATTGGTTCTCGCATGTTAAGCAAGAATGACTGAGCTTCCGTTTACTATAACTTATGCGTGCGTTGAAGATGAACAAAATTCTTATGGGTTTGGAACGACATGAGGGTGAGTAAGTGATGACAGAATTTTAATTTTTGGATGAACTAACCCTTTAAGCCTAATTGTTCTGAAAGCCATGCTGTGTTTTGACCTCAGGAACTACAAAATGACTCTGTCAGGATCCACTCTAAAACCTTTTGCCACTGGAAAATTTTCAGTAAATCAGGGCACAGTGCAGGTGAAGTGCTTTTGTGTGCCGTGCTCTTCATCATTAATTACACTTATCAACAATGTTGACAGCCTCTTAGGAAATCAGGAGTGTTGCTTTTTTTTTTACACAAGCACTTGCAATTACATTACGGCTGATTTTTGACACTTCCCTCAATCTGTGCACAAGAAAATTAGAGCCTTTTGTATGTGCTAAACATTAACCATATAATGCCTGCTGTATCATATTTGATACAAACGGCCTCTAAATTAGCAACATAATCAAAATTTTGTTGAAAAACCTGTTGTACACAATCTACTATATGCCTTCTGTCGTCTGATTGATAGTTTATACCTTTTTCTAGAAAGTAAAAGACCTTTTAGTATAATTGTAAAAATGTCCACCTTCAGGTTGTGGTACACGTGTCTTTTGCTGTGAAATCTTTACTGATTTTTATAAAGTAAATGTAAGAATACATTTTATATTTTAAGTAATATTTCAGGATGAAAACTTACTGGACTGAAGCAACTTGGATTGATTATCACATCAGGCTTTTGAGGAACATTTATTTGTCTCAGTCATCATTATATTGCATTGCATTATATGTTTTGCACCCTACAATTAAACTATACAGAGCTTTGATCATAAAACTATTTAAATATCATCTAAGACATTAGATATAGAGTGACAACTGATATTTGTATGCATTTTTTGAAAGTAGTCTGCTATACTATTATAAATTCTCTAGCTGTCAGAATTTCATCTTATTTTTTGGGCATATAAATATCAGCAACTCCATCAAATTGCAAATTTTTTCTCAGTTTGGGCCTCTGAATAAAATTGAAATGTTTTTTTTTTTTTTTTTTTTCACACATGCAAACATTTTTAAGATTTTGTCTAAAGGTTTAATGTATTATTTCATGTGTCAGGCTTTACAGGGTTAATAACTTCTTTGTGATTAAGCAATTTTTCATTTTACAGTTTTATTTTACGTGCAACCTGTAGTATGGCTTGATTATCTGTGATCTATATTTTAATCAGATTTGTTAGTAATCCAGTGCCCACTTTTCTTCTAATTTGTCGTCTCTTTGTGTTTATTTGTTACATGCTGCTGGCCTCAGTTCCATTGTGAAAGATCATCTAGAGGAAGTTTTAGCACATTGAATATCGTTGGGCAGATTGTGATAGGTAGAAAATTAATTTGGATAGAATTTCCAATGTTTCTCTTTGAACGTGCTCCAGGAATTGATTGCTTCATTTGTCATTTGCACAGATGAATTATGTATGTGTTGCTTGCTGGAGGGGAGGGATTAATCAAATGCATGTTGATAGGTTGTGTAAATGTGTGTGTGTGTGTGATGCGACAGAACGTGGCCTGTTTGCATGCAGAAGTGTTGACTGGCTATGACAGCTCATACTGCCGACTCTTTTACACTCAATGATGTTTCCTGATTGGAACTGAGGACTAATTATAATGATGTCATATATTTTATCCCCTATCCACTGTTGAACTTCATCTCCGGACAAGTTTGGTCTAGATCAGGGGTCTGGATGAGGTAAGAGTGGCGTAACAATCAAGATTGAGGGGATAGACAGACGAGCTGGCTATATAAATTAACCCCGACCAGAATCCCTCTGGATGTAAACAGCATGGAAAAACCAATCTGATAACATGATAAAAGGCATGATCTCACTTTTGTGTTTCGCAAAATAAGAAATGATGGGTTTGGCGCTAGATACTTTTAACTGCCTGGAAATGTGATTCCATATGCTGTAATTTGTGAAGGAGCTAATTTATTCCATTATAATACAGACTTTTGGCAGAATTGCATCTTTAATTACTTATTGACCAATCAAAGTTGAGTGGAGTGAATGCAGGCGGAGGCGTCATGATTAAATGGTTTCAAAGGCTGCGGTATTGATCAGTGTGGTTTGAGTTGCACCCGCTGGACTGTTTCTTGGCTTCAGCATGTAATATATACAGTACTCTTTGCTGTTTAATAGAATCATTCATGAAAACCCTTGAGAGAAGTGAGAAAATGACAAGAATTACCAGACATAAGAATTATAACGTTTTAAAACTTATATACGCTACCCTTTAAAAGATTGGGTCGCTTGATATTTTTGTGGAAACCATGACACATTTGATAGCCAGTCATAGAGAGTATACAGTGAATCTGACTCAATATTTAAGCACAGAAGCAAATAGATATCACAGAGCATTGGTAGGTTGGTGTGAAACGGTGAGATAAAGTCTCTCTCAAGCTCTCTTTGCATCTTAACTCCTCTAGACCTCAGTAGATTTTGAGAGCTCTCGTGTGAATTCTTAAGAATTTTCAGAATAAAGGGTTCAGTAGGACAACAAATAGATTGAAACACAGAATCAAAGATAAGAGCAATTGCTTAGTTGAGGGTGTTTGGAGGAGAAACAAAAGCAATTTAGACTGCTTGTATTTAATTTTAATTAATGCATTTGAGATTTATGTAAGGCAGCAGGGGAGCTAAGAACTGAAACAACAATAACAAATCTATTGAGCCATATGGACCCATCCGCAAATGATAATGTAATACATTAAGTCATGAAATAAAATGTCTCAATAGATAAAGTATAGACCAGGTAAAGTTTATTAATGTGAAGTTATTTATCCTAAAACAAACTCTTAATTAA
Organism: Mylopharyngodon piceus; assembly: GCA_039654765.1. Lineage (NCBI taxonomy): Eukaryota > Metazoa > Chordata > Actinopteri > Cypriniformes > Xenocyprididae > Mylopharyngodon > Mylopharyngodon piceus. Next base: position 9,953,536 of record CM077452.1, read on the forward strand.
CAATAGACAGATAGACACAATTCATGGTGATTAAGCCAGGTACTTCTTTAGTTATAAAAAAAGTGTTTTATCACAAAAAAATTAATGTTATTTTGAGGCCAATACCATGACATGGCAATTAAAACAAGAGGGTAAATAAGTGTGGAATCTTTTAGAGACATATTTTCAACTAAGATAAAAGGTAGTTGAAATCATTTCTGTGCTTTGATATTCGGCAGACCTGCGTTGTTTGCGGTCAGATTTCACCTTATTAAATGTCAGGTGTTCACAGCCATTACCGTGAAACAGACGGGCTGCCAGGGGCCTGTATGGATTCTACCGTTGTTTGAAGTGTAAAAAAGCAAATTACATCGTGATGTGGGAATAGCGCAGAGATCTGGAGATCAGCCCATATACGGAAATGATTGGAAGGCTTTCATCCAATGTCTATCTGATCCAGAAATAGACTGACTTGCCTTTATTGCTAATTCTGTCAGTTGTGGCACTCTAAAGAGAGCTGAGGCTATCACTAACTCTGATTTTCAGGGAGTCAGAATATCTTTCTGCAGATTTTTTACTTTTTCCCCTGGAACAAACTTGTACTTGTGTAAAAAAATGGAACAATCTGTATGAATTTTGTTACATTTTGTCATAGACTGTATCACCTAAATAATAAAATTTTTTAGTAAGTAAAGCAAATATAGACATATTTCACATCTTAGAATACTAAAAAAGTTATCAAACAGATAACATAGAAGTTTGGGGATTATGTAGTGACCAAAAATGTTAAATTAAAAACAAATTAAAAACAAAACCACAGTTTTTCAGAATATCTTCCTTTTGTGTTGATTATTTATATATATATATATATATATATATATATATATATATATTTAACATTATTTCCACATTGTTTCTATGTCCCACTTCCTACTATTCTTTCTGTTATTAAGTGAGCATTGCTTATCAGTTAAGGTTTAATTGTTTTGCTTTTTGCTCGGCTTATCTACATTTTGCAAACAATAACTTTTTTTTCTCTCTTCGAAACAATTAATCTGTTGAACACTCATATCGGATTGAATGCAGTGAGGCTTGGGCGCTCTATAATGAAGTATGTACTGTGGAATATATGACATTTTGATACACCTCATGTGGCAGTTGTGACAGCTCCATCAGTTAAATAGATATTTCCACTGAGACTTGCAAAAATGGCTCTATTTTTTAGTATGCTTTAACCATGCCTACTGAGCTGGAAATGCTAAAGAACATTTGAAATCAGAACCATTATTCCCTTCCAGTGCTTTTAATGTTACTTCATTTGGTCAGCTCAAAGACTGTGTTAACCCAAGAACATCCTGATATGCTTTCCATATATTTTCATAAACATGCATATGGTTGCATTGAATGGACGTATTAAGTTCTGGGCTACTTTGTATTTAAAAGCTAGTCTGTCTCTGTTATAATTGCTTTTAGTGTGCTATAGATAATGGGCTTCAGCTTCAGCAATTTTCGGCCATTTGACAAATGCTTTTCATCTGTTTGTTCCTCCACAATGTTCCTGTGGTGTTGCATCCATGAAGATTTTGAACTGTGAATAATTTATGAGAGGCATCTTCTTCCCTCAGCTGGTACTCTCTTTTCAGAAACGGTGACAAACAATACAAGTCTCTTGTTTATTCCTTCTGGCCCTTGTTAGGTTCTATCTGATCCTTCTCTCTTCTTTAGACTTTTTGTCAAGTGCCTTTTCTATGCTCCTCATCCTGAATTTCTTTACCAGCTTTGTTTTAAATTCAGAGTGGTGGCAAGAAGGACTACATCTGAATTTAAATCCCTTGCCAAAGCAGCTGTTTTCTTCCGTGAACCTCTGTGGAATTCAAAATCGGCACATTGTCTCTCTTTTTTTGTGCCTGAGGAGAAGTGGTGCCGGAATTACGCTCCCTGCCGACTGATTTCTGCCAGTCACAATCTGTTCAAGGCGCCCATTTATGCAGCGGCTGGCCTGAGGCATCTCGAAGCATGGCGAGCCACTTCATCTCAAGAGTGGTTCTGTGGAGGACTTCACATTGATAAAATTTTCTTGTGAAAACTGCTTCCTCAATGGCTATCAGTTGCTTGCTGAGTTTGTCAAATGGCACTTGGCTTTGTCTGATTGCACTGAATCTTTTTATATATGAGAGTGTGTCGTTTGAGAAAACCTTGGTTCCGTTTAGCATGACCTCATTCCGTCAGGTCCAGAAGGAGTCTGTGGATTTATTTGCATTTTAGGCTATATTCTAATTTTGAGTGATGAATGTATTTTTAAACATATCAAAATGTAGTTTTACTCTTATATTGGTAGTTGAAAGAATATTCAAATTAGCCAATTTTTTATTTGAGATTTGTTGAATGTATTCTGATTCTGTGAATATATCAGAGCTCTATCCCTGCTGCTAAATGTGCATGATATGCTAACATGTAGGAGAGACAGATGTCCTGTTTTTATCTGATTTAGCTAAGCCGCTTGCTGTGAGGGTCAGCATTAACATCTCTGATGCTGACACTCACAACAAGATGACTATTGACTCTTTTAACTGCAAGATTTAACCATTTAACCCCTCTCTTAAAAAAAAAAGTACTGTGGACGTGTGTTATACAGTAGTGGCCTTTGGCCAAAGGTGATGTCTGGATGGGGATATTTGCACAATATTTGCTTTTAATGACACTTTAGGTTCTATTAAACAATCAAAATATGAGTATGTTATGTTGGGAATACATAAAACTTGGTTAAGGTATTAAAATGTCAAAATTATTTGGCAAAAAAGGCAAGATCCAGCATATAATTAAAAATGGGTTTTATGCAATAAAGGCATTAAAAAACAAAAAGCTTACAGGAAATAAATCATACATTGAGTGCAATGTAATCAGTTATTATTAATATTTTGTTGGTTGTCCCTTGTTTTTGATTTACAGCAGCCATTCTCCTGGGCATTGGCTCACTAAACTTTACGCATGTATCGTGCTTAACTTCTTTCCAATCCTCCTTAAATTCTTCCCAAAGTTGAGCTTCATTGGAATACCTGCATGACTTACCACAATTCAGGTTTATATTTTACCAAAGGTTCCCAATGGGTTTAAGGTCAGGGGACTGGGGTGGTGTGATTGGCATTGTTATCATGTTGTAAAATACACATTTGATCCCCAAACAGTTCCTCCGTACTTGGCTACATTGTGTTCAACAGGATTCCCAAGCATTGGTCGATTTTCAAAGTGCTAGCAACTTTGTAGATCTTTTCAACACCTGCTGCAGACATGCGTCCCCAATACCATTATGTTTCCCATGCTGTGCTTAACGGCGCAAGCACGGATTTGGTATTAAAACACTCCAGTCGTCTCCTACAAACATATCTGACACCATCCAATGCTGCAGTAGGTTGTTAAATTTTGACTTGTCAGACTGAAGAACACAACTCCAGTCTTCCACACCCCAGTCCTTATTTTCTTTGTCAAATGCATGGTGTATTTTGCAGTAGATAAAACTAATAAATGGTTTCTTTAGTAGTGCACAACCTCTCAATCCAGCCTCTTATAGCTGTTAGCTTTCAGTTTAAGATGAAATTGGAGGTTGGAGGTCTCATCCAGGTCTTCAAAAGCTGTTTTGAGGTAGTCTCACGTTCAGTTGATTTCCCTCCTCCTGTCAAAATGCTCACTAGTCTTCCTTGACCAGCCACAGCACTTCACATTCTGCATGGTAGTGGTCTCACAGTACTTTTTGAAATAATTCTGTGGACATTGTGACCATTCACATCATGCACTTGAGCAATATCCTCATTGGTTGCTCCTTGGTTACAGCTGCTTCCATCTGGCCATTTTCACTAAAACCCACAAAATAACATTTAATAATATAGCTAATCCCTGTCACATAGTGATTTATTGAATTATAAGCTGAGAATAATGAGTGCAAACTTGGTATGACTACTTGGCCAAAAATTCAGTATGTTTCACTACATCATAACAAGTGATACGATTGAAACGTGGAATGAGTGCATTAGTTTTACACTCCAGGCACAGCTTCACAACATGCATATAGAATATTTAATAAATATTTAATAAAAAGTTTGAATAAAATGTAAAGAAGCCCATTTTTCTAGGTGTAACGTCACTTTTATTGTAAAATATAATTACAATTTAAAATAACTGCTTTCTATTTTAATATAATTTAAAATTTAGGTTACACTTTATTTTAATGTGTCCCTATTACTGTGTAATTATACATATAAGTACTGAGTAATATTAATTAAGTACATGTACTTACTTTAGGGTTTAGGGTAGGATTAGGGTTTGGTTTAGGGTTAGTTGCATGTAATTATGCCTAATTTATGGTTATTACTGTAGTAAATACATGCAACATGTGTAACAAGGACACATTAAAATAAAGTGTTACCAAAATGTAATTATTATTGTCATGGCATACCTGAATTTTCAGCAGCCATTACTCCAGTCTTCACTCTCCAGTGTCACATGATATGCTGATTTGGTGCTTAAGAAACACTTCTTAGTATTATTATCAATGTTGAAAACAATTCTGCTCCTTAATATTTTTGAGACAACTGTGATCCATTTTTAGGATTATTTAATAGAAATAGAATAGAAAGTTAAAAGAACAGCATGTATTTGAAATAGAAATAGATAAATGGTAAATGTTCTGAAACTATGGTAATGGTACCTTTTGGTACTCACAACTGAACTAACAGAACATCATCCATTACATGCTGTAGACAAAAAAGCAGTTGTGCATAGAAAACTGCCAGAGCATATGATTTAATTGGTGCAGTGCTCAATGGCAATGCCTCTCTTAATGATTTAGTAAAATACCAAAATCTTTTAATTGTCTCATCAGTCCTAGCTCATTAAAAAGAGGTCGGCAGTCGGCTTACCCTGTTAATGCATACAATCAAGACTATTGCATTAATATTTCATAAGTGAAATCACATCTTCAGTCTTGTTAGAGGGCATTTTAACTTTCGTGTTGCTTGTGGGCAAATCCATTGTGAAAGTTTAAAATACAACCTGTCCTCCGAACCACGGTCCCTCATTGGTTTCCCTACAAGTGGAGAATCTTGCACCTGCTGTGATGGTGGGTGGAAGGGGGAGCCGGGTGGAATGTAATGGGCAATCGCAGCAGGTATGAAATCCCTTCAGGCTTGATTCTCTGGAAAGCGTTTTAGAGCTGATAGGATGAGCAGTATGTGCATGCTTGCATGCTTTGGTAATTTTATTTCCAGCCGCTGCATACTTCAGGATGTGTTATGACTGTTTCGGTTAGCCTCGCTGTTATTCTTTCAGCCCGTGGGGTACCGAATGTCTCACACACAATTTCTCCTTCAGCCACACATTTCAGGTGGTGTGACATTTGTCCCAGGGGACCCATCTGTGTAAATTAGAGCTTATGAAATGTCTTTGCAGAGAAGCTACACAAAACAAACAAAAACACAAGGAATATTAAAGGACCAAGAATATTGTATAATATTAAATATATATATTTAATATTTTTATGCTGATGCATGTTAGCATGTACCGCACCACATGGAGATTTTCACTTCAAATGAAATGTTAGCCTTAGCTTGAACATTTTATTATTTGGCATTTGATTTTTTTTTTTTATAACCATAATTGGCTTTAGTTGTGGTTGAACGTATTGTCTGTCCTGGAAGCTGTTGGCTCCAGTGACAGGACCACAAGTCTTTTACATACAGCAGTTGTTTCAGTCTCCAAGTAATTACACAGTTTTTTAGGAACCCTTGAAAGCATTTACTGTTGTAAAGCTTGATTCAGGAGCAGAAAAAATCCATTTGGCAAGCCTGTTTACTGTAGCATTTACTGTAGGAAAAGTGCAGAGTAATCCCCATATTCTGACTCAACAGGCCAAACATAACAATTTTGCCAAAATACCCCTTGTGTCCGATATCTTTTACCCTAGTGTTATTAAATTACACTTTCCCTGGTGGATGGTCACATTTGGTTGAATAAATTGAGTTGTTTATATTCTGATGCAGATGGTCTATGTTGCAAGGCAGATGTAGAGTTGCAAATTGCACTGGTGTTAAAATCAGATCAACAATTTTTTTTCTGAGTAGAGCATGTGATTGTTAATATGAAAGATGGAATTAGCTCGCCGCCCGTGCTGTATTGTGTGATGTGGCCTATGTTATCTAGCCACAACAAACCTTAACAGGGTTCCTTTTACTATATAGCACATTACATGAAGCTAATATCTGCCAGAGAGGCTTGTCTCCAGACCGCATCTTATTAAATGAAAATATTATGATAGTCATGTTAGCCCAAAGTCAATTAACCTCGCTGTGTCTGGGCATAATTAATATGGGGGGAAAGTAAAATGCCAAGGTCACCGATTATACAAGCATGATATTACTTTAAACGAATTCATTTCAAATGTTTCTGAGCTTATTGACTTTCCAACTAGGTTATGTAATCCCACTGAACTTGACCTTTTGTCCAATAATCTAATGTCTCAGAGGAAATGAAATCAATTCCAGGCTTACCTTGATGCTGTCTGAAGATAAACATTAAAGCGCCAGGAATAAAACACAAGGGCCCAAAGACGCAGCTCAGGTCTGCCATTTAGGTAAAGTAAGAGTGTTTGCCATATTAATCTTATTTTTTGAAGTTTCAACTTGATTCATAAAATGTTAATAGTTACATTTTCTGTGAAATAGTAAATAGATACATTTTAGTTTTATATAAATGCTGTGTGTGTGGTACTCACAACTGAACTATAGTATACATTTTATATATGTATAGTGTGTATACATACAAACACACATTATATAATATATATATATATATATATAATGTGTGTGTGTGTGTATGTGTGTGTGTATATATATATATATATATATATATATATATATATATTAGGGATGCACCGATACCATTTTTTAGGGACAGAGTACGAGTACCGATACTTTTTTTCTAGAACTCGCTGATACGATACATTTATTAATTTCTCTCTCTCTCTTTTTTTTTTTGTTTTTTTTTTGATGTTGCAGTTTTCCAAGCGCAACACAGTGAGACTAATGAATGTAGGACAGCTTCTTTATTATTACTCTAATGAAAAAAGTAATAATTTTTACTAACTTAAAGAACAAAAATTTCAGTGTCCAATAACCTTCAAAGGGCGTAATTACCAATATATATAATTGTTGTTATATAAAAAGAAATTTACAAACAAATTACAAACAATACAACAAATACTATAGAGATACAAATTAAATAAACTTGCTTTTCAGATACAGTAGGTTTATTTACCATGTATACATTTATTTTTACATCTTTTGTTGTTTTATTAACATTAATGACAAATATAGGCTACGGTCCCTTTAAGACCAAATCCATGGATACTGACACATATCCTGTTTTTACCCAAATGTTTACGTCCACTTAAGCCATAACCGACTGTATTTACGTGAGATACTCCACATGATGGACATTTTGACAACTATGTGTGCATTTGGCCATTCAGGCGCAAGGAGAACTGATCTGTGTCATTCAGCGCGATTCCGCCTATCCCGCCTTCACTAATCGATAACGAATTGTGATTGAAAGCATGAAGTTCGCAATGTGTGTGTTGTCGTCATTAATTTGAAGTATTTCCACACCCCTGAGGCTGACATTGTTTCTGCTGCTGCCGCCGGTGTCTCTGTGCACGGAAAATTCTGTCAGTTACGTCATGTGAGGTATCGGTCTTTGGTATCGGGGGTATTTTTACGAGTACGAGTACAAGTACATGAGCTTGGTATTGGGCCCCATACCGATACTGGTATCGGTATCGGTGCATCCCTAATATATAATATATATATATATATATTAAATCATTGAATTTAGAACTAAATGAACCATTAGAACTAGAATTTAGATCTACACACACACACATACACCGATCAGGCATAGCATTATGACCACTGACAGGTGAATAACACTGATTATGTCTTCATCACTGCACCTGTTAGTGGGTGGGATATATTAGGCAGCAAGTGAACAATTTATCCTCAAAATTGATGTGTTAGAAGCAGGAAAAATGGGCAAGCGTAAGGATTTGAGCGAGTTTGACAAGGGCCAAATTGTGATGGCTAGACGACTGGGTCAGAGCATCTCCAAAACTGCAGCTCTTGTGGGGTGTTCCCGGTCTGTAGTGGTCAGTATCTATCAAAAGTGGTTCAAGGAAGGAACAGTGGTGAACTGGCGACAGGGTCATGGGCGGCCAAGGCTCATTGATGCATGTGGGGAGCGAAGGCTGGCCAGTGTGGTCCGACCCAATAGACGAGCTACTGTAGCTCAAATTGCTCATGAAGTTAATGCTGGTTCTGATAGCAAGGTGTCAGAATACACAGTGCATCGCAGTTTGTTGCGTATGGGGCTGCATAGGTCTGATGAATCACGTTTTCTTTTACATCACATGGATGGCTGGGTACGTGTGCGTCGCTTACCTGGGGAACACATGGCACCAGGATGCACTATGGGAAGAAGGCAAGCCGACGGAGGCAGTGTGATGCTTTGGGCAATGTTCTGCTGGGAAGCCTTGTGTCCTTCCATCCATGTGGATGTTACTTTGACACGTACCACCTACCTAAGCATTGTTGGAGACCATGTACACCCTTTCATGGAAACGGTATTCCCTGGTGGCTGTGGCCTCTTTCAGCAGGATAATGCACCCTGCCACAAAGCAAAAATTGTTCAGGAATGGTTTGAGGAGCACAACAACGAGTTTGAGGTGTTCACTTGGCCTCCAAATTCCCCAGATCTCAATCCAATCGAGCATCTGTGGGATGTGCTGAACAAACAAGTCCGCTCCACCTCACAACCTACAGGACTTAAAGGATCTGCTGCTAACATCTTGGTGCCAGATACCACAGCACACCTTCAGGGGTCTAGTGGAGTCCATGCCTCGACGGGTCAGGGCTGTTTTGGCAGCAAAAGTTGGACCAACACAATATTAGGAAGGTAGTCATAATGTTGTGCCTATGTATATAATTTGACAAAATAATAATGTATAGTTATATAATTTCCATGACAAAATGTTGTTGTTTTTTTTTCTTTCTAGATTTTCAATTTTAGGGTCAGGATTTCAGTAATCCCATTTCATGATTTTCAGTCATGCCGTTTGCTGCATTGTTAAATTATTAGTGTAAAAATATTGCATTCAGAGCAGATTTATTTCTAATGGAGTTGAGCCGGAGGAATTCATAGTGACAAGTGGGAGGACAAAAGATAAATTTGCACTCAATTTAAATCAAGAATTAGGACAGATGCTTTGCTCCTTTAAACTAGAAATAGAAAAGAAAATATTTTTTAAAATGTTTTGGCACAACATCAGATTGTAAATCAAACCTACATGTACAGCCTCCAGTTGATTTCATAACTAGAAAGATAAAATAATGAGATCAGTGTCAGTACAACCTCCACCCACACAGGTGTGCTGCTCTGACTGCTCTATGTCATTATATTGGATTGACAGCGACAAGCTTGATACTGTAATTCACACACAGTTTCTCCTATTGATTCAACTGATCAGCCCTCACTTTCCACCTCTCCATTCTGCACCGAGTCTGTCAGCTGTCAAACCGAGAAGGAAATCATTGAACGGGCCCAAAGAATGAGGATGCGTTGGTGCAGGCTTGGAAAAGACAGGATGTGTTTAATGGCCTATTTTAATTAAAGCCTATGGCTATATCTCACCATGAATGTAAATGTGGAAAGTCTCCAGGCTGCTTTGTTTGGTGAATTTCATTCCACCAGAATTCAAATCTACAAAACCTGTTTGGAAAAATATGCAAGAGCCAGTCTGGTATGATGATCAGACGTTTTGATATTTGCATTATTGCCGTGACCGGCATAACTGCCCCGATCTTGAAATTTCTTGACGGTTCCTCAGAGGCCATGACATTTTCAGGAAGACTAGTTACCTTTTGGTATTCTTGACTTTCAAAGAAAGGCCAGTCTTGAGCATTGCAAATGAAACCTTTAATCTATAGGGCAACATTTGAGTGGTTTCATCAATAGAACATACTAATAGAACATCCTGTGCATTTTATCTTGTCAGGTGATTCATCAAGTTACAGGATCACTGTGCTCCATAAACTTGGCATATAATCTCATGTTGGTTCTTGCTGCCTCTGTGAATTAGATCCCATAATCATCTGGGACTAAGTGACATGTACAGTAATGCTGAGAAATGAAATGTTATGGGAATATTTCTGTCACAAATGACATATCAGTAATTTTTTCCCTCCCACTGCTCTCTCCTCGCAAGGTGTTTCTGGAATTTGAGTTGATCATGCAATAAATAAGGCTTAAATTGTTATAAATCATGTAATGCGCTAACATTTCTGGCGGCCCCAAGATTGATCACTTCTGGGAATAGGGAAGCTGCGCTGAATCAGTCTTACATGAACCAGAACTGAAGGGAGGGTGATCATCGCAAATATCCTGCGAGATACACACAAAGCAATTGACATTTATCATTAGCGACCGGCCCTGACAAGAACAATAAATGGTCTTCACATTGATATATTCTACATAGACTGCTTTTGATAAATGAGTCAATATGGGACAAAAAGGTGTAAGTGTAGAACTTCTTGGTGCATTTTTATACGGATTGACAGCTATATTTGTAGCTTATGTTCTCATCTATGTCCAGGTTAGCAGAAATTCAGAGGTGGCTAATTTCTCAGTTAGGGTGAGGAAAGCAAGTCCTAGACCTGCAGAGCTGCTCAGCATTTTTTTTTTTTTTTTTTTGTGCCCTCAGGGTCTGATTAGAATGCTGAGCCATACAAAGTCTGCAGACAGGGGAGCAAGGTGACTAAGACCGCTGGCAGTGTTACTCCCTCATTCCCCATGTTTCTAGAGGAAATGGGAAGGGTTTTAAAGGTGTTGTAAGCGATTTTGGTTGCTTACAAAAATTGTGATTTTTTTTTTTTTTTTTTTTTTCAGGTCTATTTTACTTTTTTTTTTTTTTTCTTTCTTTTCTTTGATCGACACAAACTATTCATCTTTGTTGCAAGTGAACCTGTATTTATTGTAGTCTTGGTTATAGATTTATCAGTGGTTTTTAAAGATGGTATGTCCATGTTGGCATTTATATGTCTATACCGGTCAAATGTTTTGAATAAATGATTTTTAAATGTTTTTTATGCTCGCCAAATATTATTTCTACAAAAATGATAAGCAGCAAATACAGTTTTCAACAATGATAATAATAAGAAAGGTTTCTTGGGGACCAAATCAGCATATTAGAATTATTTCTGAAGGATCATGTGAAACTGAAAATTTTAAAACCTATTCAAATAGAAAATGGTTATTTAAAATATTTTCCAATATTACTTTTTACTGTATTTTTGATCATATAAATTCAACCTTGGTGAGCATAAGAGACTTCTTTGAAAAACAATAAAAATTCATAATTATTCTGAACTTTTGACTTGCTGTGTGTACATATATACACTGACGTTTGGGATTGGGAAGATTTTTGAATGTTTTTGAAAGAAGTCTCTTATGCTCACCAAGGCTGCATTTATTTGTTTACAAATACAAAAAAAAAGTAATATTGTGAAATATTTTTATAATTTAAAATAACTGTGTTCAATGTGAATATGTTTTAAAATGTAATTTATTCCTGTGTTGCAAGCTGAATTTTCAGCATCATTACTCCAGTCTTCAGTGTCACATGATCCTTCAGAAATCATTCTAAAATGCTGATTTGGTTCTCAAGAAATATTTCTGATTATTATTAATGTTGAAAACAGTTGTGGATTTCAGGTTTCAGGATTATTTTTGATCAAATAAATGCAGCCTTTGTGAGCATAAGAGACTTCTTTTAAAAACATTAGAAAATTCTTACCAATCCCAAACTTTTATAAATGGCAGTGTGCACAGACAGACAGACACACACACACACACACACACACACACACACACACACACACACACACACACACACTTTGAAGGCTCCCTCAAAATGGGATAATCATATGTGGCAGTCCTTAGCAAAAAAAAAAAAAATTGACATGCAAATTGGGTAAAACATATTTTCTTAATCATGACAAGGAAAGAGTGGAAAATATTCATGGAAAAACAACTGCTTTGCACTAAAAGCTTTGCTAACATTATAACTGGACCTGACTGAAAAATGTAATAATTAAAATAAAAAATATATGGTTTGTCAGACATCTTGATGCACTTTACTTAAAGACTTCAGTTGAAGTGACACCATGAGGTGAACATTGCTCAAGTGCCATTCAAAGTGCCTGAATAGAAAAGTTTGTTCACAGGCACGTTTTCTTCTTTTGAGGCTCAGTTACTTCTTCAATTTCATCCAGCATGTTTTCACGAGTCACTAGACATTCCAGTGACCACTGACTTCACCAGGCGGCGTTTCTTTAGACATGCCTTGCAGTATTATGTAAGTAATAAAGCCTTCAGCCACCCTCTCCCTTGCCTCCGTGTTAGAGCACACTGAGCCGGTCTCTTTGAGCGAGGGCTGTAATTGCATCCGCTCAAAGAGTGAAGAAATCAATTAGACATCACAGGCGGTGCTAAGGGGGCAGCGCTGACATGCACCGTCTGTGTCAACACCGTCGCATTCTCCCTCCACGCCTCGCACCGCCATGTGCCACACATCAGTTACTGTCAGTGTTAAACGGCAGCATCCGTGGGGCTGCGAGCCAGTGATTGGTGGGAGGGAGCCACAACAAAGAGACCAAAACACAATCCTAATCCACACAGAGAATTTGGAGTTATGACAACGTGTCCTCCTTCGAGGGCGAGGGTATAATGAAAGCAGAAGGCCAGTAGGGGGCAGGGGAGAGAGAGGGAATGTGATGTCGAAGAGGAGAGAATACAGCAAAAAGAATTAAGGCTGCAGCACTGGGCTACTCCCCCAGTTTCACTCACAGCTGCAGGTCCACATTAGCTTTAGCTGCATTGCAGCCTTTTTCAGGTACACATGAATTACCTCATTGTGCTCCTAGTGCAAAAACTGCAGGGAGCTTTTAAGTGCTACCAAGCACAAAGCCGTCGTTACCGTCGATATAAAGAACAAAATTATGTGAATAGTGAACAGTGTTTTACAGTGGTTGCAACATCTGTTTGTCATCTATCCATCAATCCATCCATCCATTTGTCATCCATCCATCCATCCATCCATTCATCTGTTTGCAATCTATCTATCTGTTTGTTTGTCATCCATCCATCCATTCATCTGTTTGTTTGTCATCCATCCATCCATTCATCTGTTTGCCATCTATCCATCTGTTTGTCATCTATCTATCTATCTATCTATCTATCTATCTATCTGTTTGTCATCCATCCATCCATCCATCTGTTTGTCATCCATTCATCCATCCATTCATCTGTTTGCCATCTATCCATCTGTTTGTCATCTATCTATCTATCTATCTATCTATCTATCTATCTATCTATCTATGTATCTATCTATGTATCTATCTGTTTGTCATCCATCCATCCATCTGTTTGTCATCCATCCATCCATTCATCTGTTTGCCATCCATCCATCTGTTTGTCATCTATCTATCTATCTATCTATCTATCTATCTATCTATCTATCTATCTATCTATCTATCTATCTGTTTGTCATCCATCCATCCATCCATCCATCTGTTTGCCATCTATCCATCTGTTTGTCATCTATCTATCTATCCATCTGTCATCCATCCATCCATCCATCCATCCATCCATCCATCCATCTGTTTGTCATCCATCCATCATTCATCTGTTTGCCATCCATCCATCTGTTTGTCATCTATCTATCTATCTATCTATCTATCCATCCATCCATCCATCCATCCATTCATCCATCTGTTTGTCATCTATCTATCTATCTATCTATCTATCTATCTATCTATCTATCTATCTATCTATCTGTCATCCATCCATCCATCCATCTGTTTGTCATTCATCCATCCATCTGTTTGCCATCCATCCATCTATCCATCCATCTGTTTGCCATCCATCCATCTATCCATCCATCTGTTTGTCATCCATCCATCCATCCATCCGTTTGTCATCCATCCATCATTTGAATTATACCTCCTTATATTCAATTTAAAATTGTAACTCTCCACCCTGTTTGCCTCTATTCAGCACCTCAATTCAAATTCAGGAATGGAATTGGAATTTGAAATACATTCTTATTTCAGTTCTGAATGGCACTCAACCTGATGTATTATCCATCCATTCAATCCTTTTACTCTTTGTTTAAAAAACTTTTCATGTTTTAAGAATAAACCAAATAAGAGCTTCGAGACCTGCTAGTCTAACTGTCTCTGTCAGAAAAGGGCAATTACTCGCAGCAGTGGCAGTAATAGCCATCTACTCTTTCTTAGACCTGACAGTGAGAGAATAATGCCTGATGTATTATCCATCCATCCATCTATCCATCCATCCATCTGTTTGTCATCCATACATCCATCCATCCATCTGTTTGCCATCCATCTATCCATCTGTTTGTCATCCATCCATCCATCCATCATTTGAATTATACCTCCTTATATTCAATTTTAAATTGTAACTCTCCACCCTGTTTGCCTCTATTCAGCACCTCAATTCAAATTCAGGAATGGAATTGGACTTTGAAATACATTCTTATTTCAGTTCTGAATGGCACTCAACCTGATGTATTATCCATCCATCCATCCGTCCGTCCGTCCATCCATCCATCCATCCATCCATCCATCCATCCAAAACATAGGCTATCGTGATGATTCTTCTTACTCACCCGACTGAAAACAAGACGTCCACTGACTGTCATGAAAATGAAATCTAATGCAGCATTTCATTTACACAGAACCAAAGCCTCAAACCTCAGTTTATCTAAAACTATAACAGAATTCTTTGCTACCCTGCAAACACTGGCATTTCCTCCAGGAAATGCAAATCTAGTTTAACTGTATCAAACTCAATTTTCCTCCCTTATGAACTCTGTAATGCAGTGCTCGCAATAGTCACATGTCATGCACCCTAGCCCTTTCAACTCATTGATCTTTTTGTATGCGTCATTTGTTGTGAGCACAAGTGAGCAGTAATGGGGCTATTTATTCACATGCCTAAATCGGAAAAGCAATACTTTACAGAGGTAATGATTAGATCATCATTGCAATGGGGGACATGAGCGTTCTCATTTCTCTAAATCATTACCCACAAACCCCCTTGAACGCACACATTCCATTCATGCCCTGTTCGCTGCCGCCACTTGCAAAACAATCTCATCGCTTCATAATCAAAATCACATTATTCAAATTTCTGAATGTCGCAGTGTCCACAGGCCAAACAAAAAATCAAACATATTTTGAACCATAAATGAGTTTTATTCATGCTCGCACTGCCCGCAAGCAGCAGTATTAAAAGTTTTGAAAGCCCATCCTTTTCAATCCTTTTACTCTTTGTTTAAAAAACTTTTCATGTGTTAAGAACAAACCAAATAAGAGCTTCGAGACCTGCTAGTCTAACTGTCTCTGTCAGAAAAGGGCAATTACTCGCAGCAGTGGCAGTAATAGCCCACTCTTTCTTAGACCTGACAGTGAGAGAATAATGCCAGGGAGTCCGTCGTTTTTAAATCTCCCAAGCCATCATCTCGTCATTATACTGTTCCAGTCACCTGCATCTCATCTCCGGCTAGAGCCCGGCCATCGTCTGATTATATTTAAGTAGTGTGCCACGTATTTAAGCTTGTGTATTCTGTCAGAAAATTCCTGCCTACATTCCAAACATTTCAGCATTTCGACATTGATTCGCTCTTGATTTAACGGTTTGGCCCCTTCAAAATCAAGCTCGCCAACAGGTTCAAGGGAGAAAAAACATTTCTTTCTTGTCGCTCCTTTTTCAAACGTCCCAGCCAAGTCTAATCATAATCCCCATCAGAGCCCTCAGCATCTCTGCACCGCGACTTGGAGCGTGTTATCAGGGGATGGAGGAGTCGCGCTGCTGTGTGAGGGTATTAGTCCGCTATCTAGAACGCTGGTGAGAGTGGGAAGTAGCACTGGAGTTGAACGTTGGAGCGGATGGTTCTGTTGGTTGAGTTTGGGGGAGGTATGGATTGTTATCTTGCTGTCAGACTCCCAGCTCTTATCTAAGTCAACATTGCCTGGCTTCATTTACGCTGGGTTTATCTGTGTTTGAGCTGAAGTTGCCTTGCTAGGACCTGGAGGCTACATTTGATGCGTCAATGGGTTTGTGATGTTGTTTGCTTGTGATATGGATCAGCTCCCTGCTGAAAAGATCAGCAGAACTGATCACCAGCATATGTTGTGTTTTGGTTGCTGGTGTGTTGTGCCCCTACCGTATTATCGCCTAGCCGGCCTTTTTAATCCTTTCGTATTATGAGTAATGTCTGGTCTACCTCGCAACTCATTCTTGCCAAGAATCGCTCACGTTGACTGTCCGACGTGCAAAACGATCAACCACAGTTCAGTCCTGTTTAGTTATCAGTTATCTGAGATAATTTTGATTACAAGAATGCATTGTCATGGAAAAAGGTATTTAAATAACTGCACGGCACAAGAGAATACACCAATAAATATAGCAGAAATGTGTGTAGACTTTACATGTGAATATAAGCCTAAATTCAGTCTGTTCATCATATAAAGCAATCGTGTCTCTTCAGAGAATTTGAACTAAACCACTCAATTCGTATGGATTAGTTTTACTATCTCTTTATAAACTTTTTGAAGCGTCAAAGGTTTAGTTGCAAAGGCAGTCTATGAAGGGACAGAAAACTCTCAGATTTCATCAAAAAATATCTTAATTTGTGTTCCGAAGATGAACAAAAGTTTTACAGGTTTGGAACGACATGAGGGTGAGTAAATGATGACAGAATTTTCATTTTTAGGTGAACTATCCCTTTAATAGTTTTGTGAAAATAATGGTATATTGTTTTCCAGGTCTCTCTGATGAATAGAAAGTTCAAAAGAACAGCATTAATTTGAAATAGAAATGCTTTATCATTATAAATGTCTTTACTGTTACTTTTTATCAATCTAATGAATTCTTGCTGAATAATGCACATATATACACATATATGCATTTTATACTATATATATATACAGTGCTCAGCGTAAATGAGTACACCCCCTTTTGAAAAGTAACATTTTAAACAATATCTCAATGAACACAAAAACAATTTCCAAAATGTTGACAAGACTAAGTTTTATATAACATCTGTTTAACTTATAACATGAAAGTAAGGTTAATAATATATTATATAATATTATAATAATATATAATTTTTCAGTTTTACTCAAATTAGGGTGATGCAAAAATGAGTACACCCCACTGAAAGTCTCTGGAGCAAAGCTAAATTTTAGACTACAAATGTCTAATTTAACAAGAATTCAACCAGAGGTGAGTCTAATTATTCATTACACAGGTGTCCAGCAGACAGTGCTGGACACCTGGAAGAGAAATGTCACAAGAGAAAGAAAATAATTTCTTTACACCAGAAAGGTGAAGGCTACAAGAAGATCAGCAAAGCTTTACTTATCAGTCAGAATACTGTAGCAAAAGTGGTACAAAAATTTAAAAAAGATGGAACTGCAACCATCTCACAGAGACGTCCAGGTCGTCCACGGAAGTTAACACCTCGACAGGAGTGTCTTCTGATGAGAAGGGTTGAAGAAAATCGGCATGCAAGTTCACTATTTCCCGTGACACAATACGGCGTACATTGCAGAGGAATGGCATGCATGGGTGCCGTCCACGAAAGAAGCCTTTCCTAAAGCCCAGGCATAAAAAAGCCCGCCTAGAGTTTGCCAGGGCCCATGCTGACAAAGATGAAGACTACTGGGACTCTAAACTCTGGAGTGATGAGACCAAGATAAATGTTTTTGGAACTGATGGCTTCAAAACTGTATGGCGTCACAAAGGTGAGGAATACAAAGAAAAATTCATGGTGCCTACAGTGAAACATGGTGGTGGCAGTGTGCTTATGTGGGGCTGCATGAGTGCTGCTGGTGTCGGGGAGCTGCATTTCATTGATGGCATTATGAATTCACAGATGTACTGCTCTATACTGAAAGAGAAGATGCTACCATCACTCTGTGCCTTTGGTCGTTGTGCACTTTTCCAACATGACAATGATCCTAAACACACATCTAAGGCCACTGTTGGATTTCTGAAGAAGAAACAGGGTGAAAGTGATTCATTGGCTCCTGATCTGAACCCAATCGAACACTTATGGGGAATTCTGAAGTTGAGCATCACTCTCCATCCAGCATCCAGTCTCTAAAAGAGGTCATTCTCGAAGAATGGAAAAAGATAGATGTTGCAAAATGTCGCCAACTTGTTCATTCCATGCCTAGAAGACTTCATCATGGAGGCCATACAAATTACTAGATGTAGTAGTTTTTGTTGTGGGGTGTATTCATTTTTGCATCACCCTAATTTGAGTAAAACTGAAAAATGTGTAATCTAAGTTATATTATTAACCTTACTTTCATGTTATAAGTTAAACAGATGTTATATTAAACTTAGTCTTGTCAACATTTTGGAAATTGTTGTTGTATTCATTGAGATATTGTTTAAAATGTTACTTTTCAAGGAGGGTGTATTCATTTACACTGAGCACTGTATACACACACACACACACACACACACACACACACACACACACATTTAAGACTATTTTTGCCAGGTCTCTTAACTATCATAACTAGCAAGACATTGCTATACTATGCCAGTTTCATGAGCTGGTTATGCTGGTGAACGACTTCACTATAGGTTAAACTAGCTAGACCAAAAAAATATATCGATATAGCCTACATTCAATTGTAGTACAAAGATAATTTTTAAATGTTCTCAAATTCCATTTATTATACAAGTTAATATGTTTTCTCTTTTTGTTGCCTGGGAGATGAACTTGTTTATTTCCATGGTGATGTGGAGTGTTAACGGTTATACCAGCAGCAGAGCAGCAGCGTTTTAATGAGAAACAGCATGTTTCTTTCCCTGTGAGGCTTTGCACGTGGTGTGCTGGGAGGTGTACGCTTGACTGGGTTCTGGGCCTAATTATTTGCACCTTAACTCTCTAACATTGTTCTTTTATAATTTACACATCTTTGTAGCTTTCACAGGAGCTCTTCGGAGACCAAATCTTGCCCTGTTGCTGCCTATTAATAATGATGGATGTAGTAACTAGTTTGACTGATAAGTGGCAGGAGAGGGGGCTGCAACAGGGCTGTGCCAGGCCCTCGGGCTCTGCCATTGTTCTATATTTGTTATTTTAGGAGTCAGCGCATTCATTCAGTCCAATAAGAGATGAAGAATGAGGGACCAGCTTCCGTCTGCCGCCCCCAGCGCTGCTCTGCGTCAATGCCCCTCTGTCCCTCACAGACACCAAACCAAAGGCCAACCGCAGCATTCTGCCAGTCTCACACACACACACAAATGTGCGGCTGTTTGCGCACACAGAAATATACACTCACATCTACCCAGTTAAGACTTTTACACACTCTCACACAATGCACTAGCCTTTTCTTAATTTAGAGGTTTCTGTTTGTTTTATTAGATGAGCTGAGCAGAGAGTTTCTTCTGCATGAGTACGGAATGTGTCTCTCTGTAATTACAGTTTAAGTTACTGCCATTCTTATATGAGTGATTGACTGCACAGCTTGCAATTTCAGAAACTTTATAGAGACTTTATTAACTAATTGTCAGAAGCTTTTGAAAGCACAAGCAGACTATTGTGAAATATCTGTAGATGAGACTTACCTATACAGTAGATAAATAATTCTTATAGATAAGACTTCATAGATATATAAAGAGCTGACTTCTCTCACATAAACATTTTTAAAATCTTTAAAATAAAATTTACATTTTTTCATTCATACTGTAGATGAGGTTGTTTCCACCTCAGAGTAAAAATTAAAAAGATAATTATGAGATAAAGTGTAAAATAAAATATAAAGTCTCAATTACAAGACAAAATTTGCAGTTGTGAAATATCAATTTGGACATATAAAGCCACAATTGTCTTTTCATTAAACTGGATTGGTTTAAATTGGATTCCATATACAGTAGATGCACTACAGTTCAAAAGTTTGATATACATCACAATAGGGAATAAAAGACTATTGCAACTTCCGTTTCATGTTTTATTGACCCCAAACTTTTGAAATACTTTTGGGAAGTCTGCGCCGATAGCCTTGTAGGCAGCGCGTCGACATATAGTGCCATTGCGCTTCGGGCAACCCAAGTTCGAGTCCCGGCTTCCAGACCTTTCCCAATCCCATCCCTTATCCCTCTCTCCAACCTAGCTTCCTGTCCACTCTATACAATCCTATCATAATAAAGGCAAAAATTGCCAAAAATAAGTCTTAAAAAAAAAAAGAAATACTTTTGGGAAGTTGACGTCCTGCGGTGTGATGTGCTCTACTCCATCAAACTACTTTAAACAGCATTTTGCTAATTCTTTTATGATTATTTGTCCTTTTTGAAAAACGTCACACTGCGGAACCATTTAAAATGAACTAGAGAAGACAAATGCTGCTTAAAAATGGTGAAAATAAAAAAGAAAGTCATGATGCTCGTGAAAAAAAGCTTCCATGTCAACTACCCTTCAGTATATCTTATCAGTTCTTAAATGGTCATTGATATAGTTCATTCATATCATTTCCTATATCTCCCAAAACCAACAAATCCTCATCATCTGGACATCCACCCTGTAGGAAAGAGTGAAAAAAGTACATGAGCTCAGCCTGTTCTGCATCAACAAGCTCAAGTCCTACTCAGGAAATGATATTGCTCTTTCCTGTGGTTTGTTGTAACAGTGTTGTAAGAGTCTGTGGGAAGAGCCCTTGACCTCACACATGCCCATGATCTCTCTGTACTCAGCCCTCTCACGCCCCCTCACATATACACATTGACACATGTGAGGAAACAGAGTTGGCAGCCGAAGGATTTTCACACAGCTCCCTGATAAGAGACTTATAAAAAGTTGGCTGTGCTCAACAAACTCTCTTGTTCTCTTTGAGAGCAAAACAGCAAATATTCCAGTTTACCTGGCATGAGTCGATATTCAATTAACCAGACCAGCCTCTCACCGTGGCCATTTATCAATACCTTGTTTTAAGTGCACTTGCTTAATCACATGCTATTTACAGCTGCAACCAAATGAACAAGCGAATAACAACTATTTGGAAAGTTTTTCAGTTGAGAAGCAGACACCCCACGAGAGGAAACGAGGCTGGGTCCTGTCAGTGGATGTGCCAGCAATGAATAATCACCTGATGCCAGGTTATTATAGTTTTTTAATTAGTCAGGGTTAGTTTTTCATTTCAATTTAGCTTTCACTCTGTGACAGTTTAGGTTTTTGTGTGTGTTTTTTAGTTTTGATTTTTTTAAAAACCTTTTTAGTGTTTTTAGGGCTGCCAGTGCTAACATGTTTTTTGAGATAATTATATATTATTTAAATAACATGTTTGATTTAATGTGAATTTATTTAGTAAACACCTCATTTTAACGCCTCATTTAAAATGGTTTCATTCCATTCTGTGTTCAGAACACCCTATACACACAGCAATCCTGTAGCCAAACTCACATTTAGCAATAAATGATGGGGAAAGAACTTCTTAATTCATTTATTATTGTTTACTTCTCAAATCCAGATGGGACTTTATAAAAAGGAAAGACATTTGTTGTCTTTGAATTGTGAATTTAATTAGCACTGAGTTTGTACACATTTGCCTAATGACATTTCTAGTATTAAGGGATAAAAGGAGTATGGGGAAAACAAGTGATAATGTGGAAAGTATGTGACCTACTTCTACATCTTTAAAAAGCACATATAGCCCTAGTTCTGTGAACTTATCCAATTTCTAGTTTTGTAGATGGTAGCGATCACAATTAGCGTTCATCCTGACAGCCTGAGTCCAGTTGAACTGCACTAATGACTCAGAGCCGCGTGGACCTTCCTGTGAATGGTCTATCCTTTACGATACTAACGGGTGTCAATTCCCCAGGTGTCCGATCTCATAGAAATGTGCTGTAATGTCAGTTTAAGTTGTAGCTCCTGCTGAGACTTTTACACTGGTCTCTTTCATTCTGTCATTTCATGTTCAGAGCTGTCTATAGTTTTATGGCTAACTAGTGACATTTATGTGTTTAATGAATGAAGGCAGATGTTTTTAATGAGAATTTTAAAATGTACACACATTTTACTTATATTTTAGCTTTAGTTTTCGTCTATATTTTTTGTTTTTGAGCCAGGATATCATTCACAACCATTCAAAGGTTTGAGTCAGTAAGACTTTAATATTTGTGACCTCTTATGCTCACCAAGTATCTTATGCTCACAAAGGCTGCATTTATTTCATCAAAAATATAGTACAAAGTAGTAAAAGTAAAAAATGTAATTTATTCCTGTGATGACAAATATGTTGATTTGGTGCTCAAGATTACCATATGTTGAAAACAGTTGTGTTGCTTAATATTTCGGTGGAAACCATGATTTTTTTCATGATTCTTGGATGAATAGAAAGTTCAAAAGAATTGAAACAGAAATCTTGTTATTGTCTTTACTTTCACTTTTGATAAACTTAATGCATCCTGGCCGAATAATTAGTATTAATGGTCGCACTTTAGATTAGGGTCCAATTCTCACAACTAACTTTTAACTATGACTTGCCTCAATAAACTCCTAATTACTGCTTATTAATAGTTAGTAAGGGAGTTGTTAAGTTTAGGAATTCGGTAGGATTAAGGGATGTAGAATATGGTCATGCAGAATAAGGCATTAAAGGGTTAGTTCACCCAAAAATGAAAATTATGTCATTTATTACTCACCCTCATGTCGTTTCACACCTGTAAGACCTTCGTTCATCTTCAGAACACAAATTAAGATATTTTTGATGAAATCCGATGGCTCAGTGAGGCCTCTATTGCCAGCAATGTCACTGAACCTCTCAAGATCCAGAAAGGTACTAAAAACATGTTTAAAACAGTTCATGTGACAGTGATACAGTGGTTCTGCCTTAATATTATAAAGCGACGAGAATACTTTTTGTGCGCCAAAAAACCCCCCAAAATAACGACTTTTCAACAATACTAGTGATGAGCGATTTCAAAACACTGCTTCGAAGCTTCATGAATCTTTTATTTCGAATCAGTGGTTCGGAGCGCCAAAGTCACGTGATTTCAGTAAACAAGGCTTCGTTTATGCGATCCGAACCACTGATTCGAAACAAAAGATTCGTAAAGCTTCGAAGCTTCATGAAGCAGTGTTTTGAAATCGGCCGTCACTAGATATTGTTGAAAAGTCGTTATTTTGGGGGTTTTTTTGGCGCACAAAAAGTATTCTCGTTGCTTTATAATATCAAGGTAGAACAACTGTACTCACATGAACTGTTTAAAATATGTCTTTAGTACCTTTCTGGATCTTGAGAGGTTTGGTGACATTGCTGGCAATAGAGGCCTCACTGAGCCATCGGATTTCATCAAAAATATCTTAATTTGTGTTCCGAAGATGAACGAAGGTCTTACGGGTGTGGAATGACATGAGGGTGGGTAATAAATGACATAATTTTCATTATTGGGTGAACTAACCCTTTAATGCCTTGTGCTTATATGTTTATATGTGCTTTATAAGTACTAATAAACAGCCAATATCCTAGTAATATGCAAGCCAATAAGCAACTACTGTAGTTCATAGTGAGAATTGGAACCTAAAGTGTCCCCGTATTAATTTATTTTTCAAAAAATCTTACTGACCCCAAACTTTTAAACAGTATATTATATACATTTTTTTCTTAGTCACACCTTAGTGTAGTTGCTAGTGAAGCTTGTGACTGTGTTCTTGCCAATCAGAATTCTTTTATGATGTCATGCCACTTGTTATTATTAGCCAATGTAATTTCCATTTATGTTAATGACATCATAAAAAGCCTGACGCTAAAGTGTGTAGCCTATTCGTGAATCAAACCTCCCAGTTCTGAGGGTTTTCTTAAAGTATTTTTAAGGAAGCATGAAAGCACCCTTGGCTTCACTCTGCTTGGTAAGCAGCTTGAGCATATTCTTGGCAAAAGGCAGGTGAGAACAGCAGAGCCTGGGGAAAGGCCTTGTTGTAAAAGCCATGGAACAACTGTTAGCTGTCCAGTTCCTGCCCTTTGTCCTTTTCCCACTGACATTCAGCATTGTTCAGTCCGGGTCCTTTGTGAGGCCTGGTGTGTTCCAGTCAATGGAGGTAACTTTTAATACGACTGAGATCTTTTCTCTGTCTTCTGCAGAATGGAAAAGCCACAGAATATGAAACGCACTGGACTAGATTTTCCCAAACATGTTCCTTTTTCTTTCTTTCTCCACCACTCCTTCTTGTTCTCTTTCTAACTCTCTTGCTCTTTTATTTTGTGTGACTATAGTGGTTTCGGGGCTGGGATTTGAAAACAAAGCTCTGCCTCAGTGCCTTTTTCAGCTGCAGCCTGAATCTCAGCATGAATGGTGTTAACAAAGCAGATGTGGCGTTCTTTCCAGTTCATTTCTGATGGAAATCAATCAGTCTGAAACCTACTAAAAAACTTTGTGACTTCTGTTGTTTCATAGCATTACATTTAAGCCACCTTTCAATTATGAGTAAGACGGATGCAAATGAAAATCCACAGACAGTAAAAGCTTAGTTTGTTGTCATATTTTAATGGTTGTTTTTAGTATGAATTCCAATGTTGTGCCTCGTTCATTTCTGGCATCGCTTCCTGTGAATACCAATGAGTCTCAGTCAGTCTTGAAATGATAGGTGTTAGCTGTGTTTTTGGTGTGATGGCTCACCAGATTTGCTTCTCTCACTCACACACCCCATCAATTTGCTGTAGCGATTGAGTGATTTTGCTCATTTTCAGCCAATGTTTTGCTTGAGGAATATAAGAGTCATGGCGTTGAAAGCTGGTGTTGATTATAGTCATAAGTAGGGGTTAAATTTGGCTGAAACGGTGTTCTACCACCCTCGATTCAAAATAGATGATAGGCTGTCAATCCAGTTCACTTACTAAGTGCACACTTCAGTTAAGTTTCTGTTTGTCTCCACACGCGTATTTCGCCTTCATTTAGTGAATATACACTCAAAATTAAGCTTTAAAGCTTAATAGGTAGGCATTCACCAAGACTGGCACTGTTCAGTTTAAAATTAAATACCCATGCATGAAATGGCTTGATTGACGAGCACATATCAACAGGTCTGTCCTTTTTTAAAATAGCGATTAGGCTATTTTATTGGACATAAGTTGTATAGGCTACTTTCCTATTTTCATTCTATTTATTTTTCTCCCAGGCATGCATGAATTAATAAAATGTGTACATTGAGTGCAATGTAAATGGTTTTGGATAAAATCATCTGCAAAATGCATAAATTATTTTTAAATTATATTTTTTCATTGTAAATTTTATTTTATGATTTATTATTATTATTATTATTATTATTATTATTATTAATATTTTGCTTGATTAATACAAGAGCTGTTACACTTCTTTATAAGTCACTTTGGATAATATCATCTGCCAAATGCATAAATATGTTTTTAAATATTTTTAAAAATATTTTATTATTTTTAATCATTATTTTACCCCAGTTAATGCATTAATTAAATAATGTTGACCTTAAATGCAATGCTAGTCACTTTGGATAAAAGCGTCTGCCAAATCCATAAGTCTTTTTTTATATATAAATTAGTTATATAATTATATATATAATTTTATTTTTATTATTTATTTATTGTTATTTTACCCTAGTTAATGCATGAATTGATATGATGTAGACCTTGAAAGCAATGTCAGTCACTTTGGATAATAAGCATCTGCCAAAATGCATTTTTTGCATCTTTTTTTTTTTTTTTTTTTTTTCTGGTTAATGCATTAATTGATATAATGTCAATACTTTGGACCAGCTTTTTTGTTTTAGCAATGTTTTAATGACCATCCATATTTATTTTTCAGACTCTTTATTAAGATACAAACAGAAAATACAGGAAATATGTATACAGAATGTATATCAATTAAAAATAAAAATAAAAATCAGAACAAAATGGCTTCTTTAAGCAAAAATCAGTATTTAGTGTGACCTCATGGACTTCTTCCAGTTTCTCAAAGAAGAAACTTTGAGAAACTTCTCATCATATTTTGAAAGTTTACTTGGCCTTCCAGTCCTTTTCCATTTCATTAGCCACGTTTCCACTGTCGGGCCAAAGGCGAGCGTGCTAGTGCGTGCCAGGGCCAGTCGCGTTTCCACTGTCACTTCTGGGGCTTGATCGTGCCACGTCAGGGCTTCCTCGGGGTTAACGGCCAGGGTTTTTTGGCCCGCCGAATACCTTGGTCCAAAGCGGGCCAGCTCGGGCTTGAGTGAGTGGTTACAAACAAAGGCGGAGTTTATCTGAGTTTTGAGCTAGCGCCGTGGATGATTTCATATAGGTTTACCAGCTAACATCAGCATTAAAGACTTTGAAAAATCATTTTAGCTCAAAACTCACTTTCAGACAGCAGCGAGTGTTTGAAATAACTTCTGTTTGTGATCCGATGTGGATTCTGACTATGCGCACTGTTACCATAGTAAGCATGGTAAATATGACCACTTGAAGAAATCAGACAAATCATATAGGCTATCACAATCATGTATTTATTTTATCTGTCAGTACGTCTCATCTCTCGAATTTGTCTGATAATCATATTTAGCTCTGCATATGTCAGAAAAAAAAGCAATTCCGGTTTTTGGGGAGCATCCTCTGTTTCTCTGACTGAAAATATAACTGTTGGGACTGTTACTGGAGAGAGTGCTAAAGCTCCTCAGGTCATATTTTTGGTGGAAAATTTCTAGACATTATCATTCCTTTTAAATGTGATGTAAACATACTGTCCTGTGACTACAAATAAACAGAAACAGACTTGACTGAATAAGTACGTGTGTCCTCTTTCTTTTGTGAAATAATGGTAAATGCCACTTTATTTCTGTGACTAATGTTTAATCTTGACAAAAATTAAAAACTGTGGTAAAACATCGATGCTTGGGTTTCAAGTCTTTAAGTAAACAACAAAATGCCAATAAATGGCTGCTATTATTGCTAGTTTCCAGTGATTTCTTTCTGATTAGTTTTCTGATAAAAACCTCCATTTGTTGGTGAAATCATTGTTTTGTTGTTCCAGAGAGGCGCGTTACGGGCGGATTTTAGTGAAGCGCTGCGGAGCTTCTGGCCCGACGGTGGAAATGCAGCGTGATTTTGGGCTCAGTGTTACAGGTCCAAGGCTATTAGCCTAGCCTGCCCCATTGAAAGCCCTGGCTCGCACTGGCCCGACAGTGGAAAAGTGGCTATTTAAGTTTAAGAGAGTCAGGTTCCTGCTATTGCTCAAGTATAAGGGAAGGTCACTACATACTTGCCACTTTAGCCTATAGAAGCTGTTTTTTTCCAGATTTTTAATACTGCATAGAAATTTCCTGTTTTTTCTGGTTATATTCTAATAAAGAGAATGATAAATAATTATATATGGTCATTATACCATTGCTAAGACTACATCTAATGGTGGGCTAAGACTTTTGCACAGTGTACTGCACACACACACACACACACACACACACACACACACACACATATATATATATATATATATTCATTTAAAAAAAAAAGTATAATCAGATTTTATTGGCTCCTCCAACACCTGTTCAAAAGGCTAAATATTTAGGATAGACGATGGGTCAGTTAAGGTTACGGTGATTTCAAGGTCCATTCAAATGTAACATAGGCCAGCGTCTCATTGAACATCATAGGAGCTTCTTTGATTCCTATACTTAAATTACAGACTTTTCAATCTGTTGTGTAAGACTTCTGGGAAAGGGTAAACTGTTTTGGGTCTGCTTCTGAAGACCAGAAGGCTTTTCAAAATCAGTCCCAAACTTTTGACCCTGCAAGGAGATTGATTGCTTTCAGTGTAATTCTCTTCATTTCCTGCGTGCAGGGGGCCGGACTAATAGCTGTCCCTCGTGTCCAGCACAGAGACCTGCCTGGTTCCTCTCCCCCTGAGTTGAGTCGACCCACCCCCATCTGCAACCTCAAGAGTGGGGGAGCGTTTCCCAGGGACAAAAGAATGAATATGTAATGAAGAGAAAGGGAAAGAGGTGGGAGTGTTTTTGTCTGAGAGAATAGATGTATCCAGCTTGACAAGTGTTTGTCAAGGGATCAAGGAAGTGCAAAAAAGTCTTGTCTCGTTTTCCACCTCAGCTGCATAAGAACAGTTACTTACTTGTTACAGACCAATCCAAACAGGGAAGCTCTCCGAGGCGAAGCCTGCAGTTTACAGAGTTTCAGAAACATCGCACTTTAGCTCCCTCCCTCTCTCCCCCAGAAATCTAGCACACATGGTACGCTCCGTTTAAAAGAGAGCATGTCATCTCTCAATGCACTGTGTTCTCTCTGGAAGCAGCTGCTGGGAGCGCGGTTTTTCAGCGGGAACTCTCTCACTCCTCTACCTGCTGTTTCGTCTGTCCTTTGCGTTCTTTCACATGCTTTCTCTCTCTCTGTCTATCACACGCTCAGCTCTCTTTCACACACTAACAGAGGACAGGTAGTGATTAGGTCTTTTCTGCTGGGATAAGGAGGAGGGGAGTCTGACTTGGGATTTTTTTTTCCTCTTCTCCAGCGCGTATTTTGTATGTGTGGTCTAAACTGTGGCAGCCGTGGAGAGATAAAGGGGGACAGGGGACCCACGGCTTGTTCTACCCCCTGACTGAGCCCTTGACACCATGCACCTCTGTGTGGATTTGCTTCTCAGGGCAAAATCCTGAAAATGATGGAGGACAACAAGCAGCTGGCTCAGCGGATCGATGGGGCCATTCAGTCGGCCAGCCAGGAGGTGACCAACCTGCGCTCCGAGCTCTCCGCGACCAGCCGCAGACTGGCCGAGTTGGGGGCGTGCAACCCTGTCGGCCTGGAGAACAACCAGCAGAACCACCATCACCACCATCACCATCTCCATGGTAAGACGTGTGTCAAGTTTTGCTTGGTCTGTGAGCTGCAGTTCAACTTGTTACTGTTGAGAATAGTTCATTTTTAAGGGTTTGTGGGTGGGAATGAGCTTTTGTTGAGAGAAGAAAGTAAAGAGGGGAGGACGGGGGCAGCTGATCCCGTTCTTCACTGCCTTGTCCCGTTTCCCGGGTAGCCGGTGGGACGGCTTTCCAATGCAGCTGTGACATATCAGGCAAAGAGAGGCCAGAGAGAGAGAGAGAGAGAGATAGAAAAAAAAAAAAGGAAAGCTAGCATTGGGTTCGACTGTCGTCATAACTCTTGTCTCTGACTGATTCGCAGGGAATAACATGAAACACGTGGTTCAGTTCTGATACTTAAACTTAGTTAAAGGTAAAGTGTGTCTTTTTTTAATGTTAAAATACTTTTTTATCTTAGCTTCTAGCTTTCAGACAACTGTAATACAGACATTTGTAGAATGATTTGAGCATCCCGACAAGCCCAGCACAGCAATATTGGCTTAACTGATGCTGTGAGGTTTGGCTGGAAATGTCTGTTTGTCAACCAGTGTCAGACAAGATAGTGTTTAAAACTGCCATTCTCCCACACATTTTCATGGTAAAGGGATATTTCACCAAAATTGAAAATTCTGTCATCATTTACTCAATTTTGTCATTCCAAACCTGTATGACTTTCTTTCATCTACAAAAGAAGATTTTTGAAGAATGTTGATAGCCAAACAGTTTTGGTGACTATTGACTTCAATTGTATGGGCAAAAAAGAAAAAGAAAAAAAAAACAGATGTTTTTCAAAATATTCTCTTTTATGTTTCACAGATGTGAAATGAGCAGTATTTTTACAGCATTTATTTTTAAGCAAGTTGTATAAATCAACATACACTACCATTCAAAAGTTTTGGTCGGTAAGATGTTTTAAAATGTTTTTGAAAGAAGTCTCTTATGCTCACCAAGTCTGCATTTATTTGATGAAAAATACATTAACAACTTTTTTTTTTTTTTTAATATTGTGAAGTATTATTACAATTTAAAATAACTTTTCTACTTCAATATATTTATAATAATATAGACATTAAAATAATAGTAATATAGACATTAAAATGTATTTTAATCCTTTGGGAAAGCTGCATTCAGCATCATTACTCCAGGCTTCAGTTTCACATGATCCTTCAGAAATTATTCTAATATGCTGTTTTGCTCAAACTTTATTATTATTGTTATTATTAATGTCTAAAACAGCTGTGCTGCTTAATATTTTTGTGGAAAATGTACTATTGTTTTCAGGATTTTTTTTGAATAGAAAGTTCAAAAGAACAGCATTTATAAATAGAAATGAAATTTTTTTGTAACATTATAAATGTCTTTACTTTCAATTTAAATGCATCCTTGCTGAATAAAAAATATTAATTTCTTCTTCCAAAAAAATCCTACTGACCCAAAACTTTTAAATGGCAGTGTATGTATTATAAAAGAGCATGAATTAATAATGAACAGTAGCATTTTTACAATATTAACCTACATTAATAATTGTTCATGTTGTAAAAGTATTGTTACCTTAATACCTTAAGTAATGTTAACAAATTGAACCCTATTGCAATTGTTACCAAAACTACCCTGAATGTGAGTTCATTTATCATTATATGTTGTGACTCATCTGTTTTGCTGGTTATCTCAACTTTCACTTCATGTTCTCTGAAAGGAAGTTAGGTGTGGCGAGATCCTTCCTGTTCTGTTGTACACATTTCATAGCCCAAGGCAGTTTTTAATTCAGGCTAGAGGTCATGTTTAGCGGCTCGGACAGTGTCTGTGTGTGTGCGGCGAGGACCAGCGTATTGATATTGTGTCAGGTTGATGATGTTATAGGGGTTACAGCATGCAGGGCAGCCCAGCGGTGGGCGGCACTCCCCCCGGTGGTCTTCTGCAGGCTCAGACTCTTTCAGATGGAGCGAAAGTAATAGAAACTGTGTGTTTGAACAGGTGTCATTAGCGGGACCCTTCTAAATGAATGAGATTGTATGAACAGCACGGCTCCTCCTCTCTCTCTTTTCACATGGGTTTAAGGCATCTCACTGCAGTGAACCCACATTCCTCTTTACCAGCACGCTGATGTAATGCTTCTCCCTCTCTCTCGGCCCCTCGCGGTCTCTCTCTCTCTCTCTCTCTCTCTCTCTCTCTCTCAGTCAGGTGACTGTTTACATGAGAGAGCCGGAGGCTGAGCAGGCAGAACGTAATCAGATACACATTCCTCTGTCCTGCCGTATGTGGGAGTTTCTCTCATAGTTTAAACACAAAGCTGCCCCCCTCCTGTTTCAAAAAACAGCATTCCTCTAATCAGGGCTTCGGGTTCATTTGTGTTCTGCTCACATCCTTCCGTCGTTATTGAGCCAAGGGCTGAGGGCCACGAAAAGTCATGTTTGTTGCAGGGCCGGATTTGGATTGGGTTCAATTTCATTTCACTTTTCTTTTCTTTTTTTTCTTTTTTTTTTTCTTTTTGCGAACAAGTATTTTTCCACTATCCTGACCTTTTACGAGCCACACAACCATTTATTGCCGCTAATAACTTTTTTCACTTTGTTACAAACACTCTAAATGTTTACCTCGTGTTGCAGGCGGACACAATCTGAATATAAACTTGAAAGCGGGCCGGTGTTTAATGGACTATGACAGCCTAATGGAGAGATGTGGCATCCAGTTGTGCTCCGGCTGTCCTCCATCTTTAGATGACAAGTGAAGTTTATGTGATGACAAGATCTAAAGAAGAAAACTATAATGAGGCAGATTTGCCACTACAGTGTTTTGGGTGTATTATTATTATTATAATTGATTTATATGATTTTGTGATTCCAGAAGTTTCAAAAACTGTATGTTCTTACATTAAAAACAATAGTTATTGAGAGGGAAAAAAGATATGATTTCAGTTTACATTATGATTGTATGTTAACTTAACAATAATAACATTAATAATATTACATATTACAGTATTATATAATATTATATATTAATATGCAGCCCCTTGTAAGTTTCCTGAGGCTGTTCTAGATAGTTCTGGCCCTAGTCAGAATCATTTCTATGATATTCTGTTCTCTCTGTCAAAGTCTTTAGAATTTTCCCCTTGTCTTTATCATCCAATTAGATTGTTTACCAAGCTAAAAGCTTACTTCTCCTCAACAAGCCACACGATTCGAGGTATAATTAGTGTAAATGTGCGGACAAGTTATGCAGCAAAGTTTGATATGTAGGTTTGTTGAAATCCCTAACCCACGGTATCAGTGATCATAACAATGATACTTATTCATTTACTTTTGCAAGCACCTCTAACAAGGCAAAAATTAAATCAATACAGTGCCTTTTCTTTTTGAGAATGTGATTAGGCTTATCAGATTGATATTGAAGTTCAGACTCATGTGCAATTATGTGATGAACTTAAACTGATAAGAGCATCAGACTCTGATGATTGAGATGATATCCAGAAGAAATTAAATGTATGAACCTGTAGTTTTACATGTAACTCCAAAGTGTAAAACCCATAAAATAATTGGACCAAGCATTTCCTTTGTGGCTCTTACATTTCTTTTCTTTCTTTCTTTCTTTTTTTTTTTTTTTTTTTAGTATTTGTGTTTGTCTCTCTTTTGCTTTAAGGGGATAGTTATCCCATGAAATTTAAATTGAAAATTATCCCATGATTTACTCACCCTCAAGCCATCCTAGGTGTATATGATTATCTTCTTTCAGACGAACACAATCAGAGATATATTTAAAAATATCCTTAGTCCTCCAAGGTTTATAATGGTTGTGAATGGGGGACCGCGTTTTGAAGTAAAAAATTATGCATCCATCCATAAAAAAAAAGTAATCCATACGACTCCAGGGGGTTAATAAAGACCTTCTGAAGCAAAGCGATGCATTTTTGTAAGAAAAATATCCATATTTAAAACTTTATAAATTCAGATAACTAGCTTCCAGCGGACGACCGTATGCCGCATCGTAGGATTACTCATTTGGCGCAAGTCGACTTGTGCATTCTGCGTACGGTCGTCCGCTGAAAGCTAGTTATTTGAGTTTATAAAGTTTTAAATATGGATATTTTTCTTACAAAAACACATCGCTTTGCTTCAGAAGGTCTTTATTAACCCCCTGGAGTCGTATGGATTACTTTGTTTTGTGGATGGATGCATTATTTTTGACTTTAAAACGCGGCCCCCATTCACAATTATTATTTAAGAAAAAAAAGAAAAAAAAAAAATATATATATATAAATTTATAGTTATACGTAGTTATCTTCCTTGGTGTGAATGGCCCTTAAAACCAACCACTGTTCTGAAGTGGGGAGGTTTCATCTTATCAACATTACCTTTTGCATATTATAAATATTTTCTCCCTAGTCAAGGGCAGACACATCATTTCATATCAGGTTTTGCATAATTCAGAGCCATATGGATGCTGTCTTTGCATTGTCATCAATTTGCTTGTTCCAACAGTTTATTGGCCATAGTATGTTAAACTTTGGTTCATAAATGAATGGACTCTATTACCATAATCAGATACACATCAAGTCTCAGGAGGGAAAAATAAATCTACACACAATATATATTTGCTGATCTTTTAAAATGGAAACAGTTCTCTAAAAATCAATACAGCTAAAGCATAATACATTATTCACAATTCCGGCTGGTTGGTGCTCATGTGTCAAATCTACATGAAAAAGTGAGGTATCACACTAAGTTCACTTTCTCGCTTGGCGAGCTCAAACAGATTAAAATGCGCCTCTAAACGCAAGCTATCGGATGTGAAAAGTGTGAATATGAAAAGTAGGCCTAGCAGAGCTCTTTCGCTCACAGCTCACGCTAAAAGAGACGGCTGCGATCCTCTGTGTCCCTAGAGACGAACACTTGCATGACAAATGAGAAAAAATCTAATGGAATGACATCTGCACACGCTTGAATGCCTGATGGAAAGTCTAAGGTTGCAAATTGGCCAAGTCACTGTTCAGATTAAGTAATGCTTGAGAGGTGCGATATCAATGTCATATCATGCCAAAAATGTGAGAGAACATGTAGAAGATGATGGGAGGTAGTGAAAGGATGTAAAAGTATCATAAAAGTGGTCCATGCTACTCCTGTCCTATATTTGAAGTCTTCTTAAACAGCTAGGTGTTAGTGTAAGTCCAAGATGACTGCCTTATTGGCCAGCGCAACTATAGTGAACCTTTAAAGGGGACCTATTATGCCCCTTTTTTACAAGATGTATTATAAGTCTATGGTGTCCTCAAAATATGTCTGTGAAGTTTCAACTCAAAATACCTCACAGATCATTTATTATTGCTTGTCAAATTTGCCCCTATTTGGGTGTGAGCAAAAACATGCCACTTTTGTGTGTCCTTTTAAATGCAAGTGAGCTGCTGCTCCCGGCCCCCTTTCCAAAAGATGGCAGAGCTTTAACAGCTCGTGCTTCGTTTGGATACTTAACAACAACAAAACTGGAGAATCTCACGCAGCCAGAATTGTCAGTAGTGGTGTTCAGCCTTACATGTTCGAACCGGACTCAGGAAGAAGTTACAACTTTTAGAATGGAGCTGGACGTATCTGAAAGGTTAGTGGATAATTTTATGTAGTTGTTGTGGAGTTAAGTTGATTCAGCTCATCGACTAGCATGTACTGTCATGTTAATCTTTTGTGCAAATCCAGCATTGAACTGAACCTCATGTGTGAAGCAGTTTGGCGTAAAATAATTTGCTCAAATATATAACACTTTACTGACTTTCTTTGGCACATTTCCTTCATAAATGAAATTCAACCTGGGTTTCCTCAGTGGCTCAGATGCCGGGAGTCTATGGAGACTCTTATGTTCGTTGGTACATCCAATAACAGAGCATTTGTAATGTTTTTTGGCACAGACATTGTATATCTCCAGCTGCTACAGCAAGGAAACAGAAATGGCAGAGTGCTGCGGCTCACTCAGGGCGGTATCTATGCTGATCGGGCAGATCGTCACCAGTCATGGGTGGGTCTTCCCCCTACTCTTACGTACGAGTAGGCGGAAATCTGGAACCGCTTAGTCTTGGGAGAGACTGTTTATGATTTATGGGGATTATAAAAAAGGAGTGGGTGGATTTTTACCATTATAGGCTGGTTGTTTACACACACTGTAGACAAACATCTGTGTTCAAACACCTTATAAAAGTGAATTTTGCATAATAGGAGTGAAAGAGACACTTATAAAGAGAGTAAGCAAGATGTTATTTGCAGAAAAAACTCGCTAGCAAATCGATGGGCCATTTCTCAGTGACTGACTTGACAGACGGTAATAGTGCAAATGTACCCCTGGCATTACTTATGACATGAGGGAGCTGCATGCCTTGTTGGCAGCTGTGGCTGTGAAGTCTGATGGTCCATAGACCAGAACAGGCAGTAAACAAGATCATCAGAGAAGTCGAGCCAAACAAATCCACAATGTGGTCTCAATCAGACATATTCACTGGCACATTCATTGCTTTTGGACTGATATAAATTCCATTTTGAGTCTCTATAGGTTATATAATCTGAGATTGTTTGCAATTATTATATTTTATTATTTATAATCTGAGATTATACATTACTGTTCAAAAGTGTGGGGTCAGTAAGATTAAAAAAAGAAATTAATACTCTTTGGTCTGCAAGAATGCATTTAATTTATTAAAAGTAACAGTGAAGACATCTATAATGTTATAAAAGAGATCACAGCTTCAACAAAAATATTAAGCAGCACAACTGTTTGCAACATTTCAATATTACTTGACCACCAAATAAGCATATTATAATAATTTCTAAAGAATCATGTGACACTGAAGACTGGAGTAATGATGCTGAAAATTCAGCTTTGCCATCACAGAAATAAATTATATTTCAAAATGCTATGTGATGTTAACTTCACTTAAACTAGCCCAAACAAGCTGCAAGTAGACATGTAAACATTTAAGTTAGGGATGCACCGATACCGATACCAAGCTCATGTACTTGTACTCGTACTCGTAAAAATACCCCCGATACCAAAGACCGATACCTCACGTGATGTCACTGACAGAATTTTCCGTGCACAGAGACACCGGCGGCAGCAGCAGAAACAATGTCAGCCTCAGGGGTGTGGAAATACTTCAAAATTAATGATGACAACACACACATTGCGAACTGCATGCTTTCGATCACAATTTGTTATCGATTAGTGAAGGCGGGATAGGCGGAATCGCGCTGAATGACACAGACCAGAAGCGCTCTCTCTCACACACTCTGGCTCTCTCTCTCTTTCTTGCGCGCGATCCCAGTTCTCTCAGACAGCGCGATCAGTTCTCCTTGCGCCTGAATGGTCAAACGCACACATAGTTGTCAAAATGTCCATCGTGTGGAGTATCTCACGTAAATACAGTCGGTTATGGCTTAAGTGGACGTAAACATTTGGGTGAAAACAGGATGTGTGTCAGTATCCATGGATTCGGTCTTAAAGGGACCGTAGCCTATATTTGTCATTAATGTTAATAAAACAACAAAAGATGTTAAATAAATGTATACATGGTAAATAAACCTACTGTATCTGAAAAACAAAGTTTATTTAATTTGTATCTCTATAGTATTTGTTGTATTGTTTGTAATTTGTTTGTAAATTTCTTTTTATATAACAATTATATATATTGGTAATTATGCCCTTTGAAGGTTATTGGACACTGTGAAATTTTTGTTCTTTAAGTTTGTGACAAGCACATAAAAATTATTTCTTTTTTCATTAGAGTAATAATAAAGAAGCTGTCCTACATTCATTAGTCTCACTGTGTTGTGCTTGGAAAACTGCAACATCAAAAGAGAGAGAGAGAGAGAAATTAATAAATGTATAGGCATCGGTATCGGCGAGTACTAGAAAAAAGTATCGGTACTCGTACTCGGTCCTTAAAAAATGGTATCAGTGCATCCCTAATTTAAGTCATGGCAATTTATGTTTTTTTACATTACTTTAACTCAAAATAATCAAAATAATTTAAGCAATTTCATGTTATACAAAATTCAACTCAATTTTTTTAAGTCAATTTAATATAATTTAAGTTGAAATTGCTTGTACAATCAAGTTGATTATACTTAAAAATTCAAGGTAGCAACTAAGTTGAGTTAAGTTTTAAGTTCACTAGGTGTAATTTTTTTACAGTGCCTGCCTTACCTGTAAATACAAAACACGCAGCTGTGAGAGCTGTGCCGAATAGAGTAACAGCACTCATAGATGTAATTCCTCTGCCAGGTCAACACATGCAAAGCAATCCTACAAGCTAATACTACATTTAAACTGATGACAAACATCGTGACAAGCCATTATGAGTATAATCAGATGACAATATTGCCAGCATCAGCGGCAGTAGCCGGAGGCAGTAGGCAGGGTGTTAAGGAGCCTGCGGTGGAGCTTATGGCTTTGCAGTGCCCTTGTGATTTATGCCAACACTAGTGGGACTCACGCAAGCCAGCATGCTAAACCCCCCGCAACCCTGAGAAAGTGATAAGCAGAGAGAAATGCGACGAAGTGAACTCAATAAAGCGCCCGCAGACGAAGGTGATGTTTTAAATTGCTTTTAAATCAGCCTTTGGGAGGTGTTGCGCCTCGCTGATTTTGTGAGATTTTATTTTATCTGAAACGTGGGTGAATTTTCAAGAATTTGTTGGAAAGGTTAAGCAATGCTGGGTGTTTGGAACCCAGGGATGTGTCTTTTTTTCCCTGTAGTTTTCTTCTCAGGTTTCTCTAGTTGGTTACTATTACATATGTCCCTTTTTCATAGACAAGGTGCCAGTTCCATATGTTTCCACCTCTAAAAAGATGGTTCTGGGTCAACTCCACACCAATGTCAGTTCACATACGTTTTTTTTTAGTAATTATATAGAGATTTGATTTACAAAGAACACTTTCTTGCCAGTAAAACCTTTTAGAGCCAAGCATATTTAAAAAATGTTATATTTAATAGAAAGAAAACTTAATGCCTTTTCCATGACGTTTTATAGTTAGCTGAAAAGTTGAAAACAGGATAGTTCTGTTTTCAACTTTGATAATAATAAGAAATCTTTCTTGAGTACCAAATCAGCATATTAGAATGATTTCTGAAGGATCGTGTGACACTAAAGACTTCAGTAATGACTTCAGCAGTAAAATTCAAACTTTTGAATGGTAGTGTTTGTCTCAAGACAGTAATGTGCCATGTTTGTTTGTGGAAAGGTTGTGTAATAACATCATCAGTCAGGGGCTATTCATGCAGGCCCTTAGTTCATCGGAAATACAGCCTGGTTCTCAGCGAGCTCTACAGATCTCTTGTCATGGGAACCAGTACCATTTCGGTGGAAAAAAGTGCTAATACTAGCGTGGTGTTTGCTCTAGTTAGCTGCATCAGTGCACTTGAGATGGATTACAGTACAGCTTTGTTTTCAAAGAAGAGGGAGTATCTCTTTCTCCTTATTCCCCCCATGGGATTTCCCAGTTTTACTGTCAGCTCCCAAAGAGTGGGGGAATTGTTCAGAGAGCCCCCATCTCTGTTTCTCTCTCCCCTTCCGCCTTTTCCTTCCCCTCCCGTCTCCAAACCGCAGCGTGGCCTCCCTGAACCACGCCCTGTCTGTGACCAATGCAGCGTGAGGTGAACTGTGTCCAAACAATAGCCTTAAGGCAGGCCCTCGCCACATGGGATGGGCAAATAACCTAGAAAACACGCACGCACATTTTTCTCTGTAGACTTTATTAGCAACCATGAGCTTAGACACATTTTGAGAAGGAAAAATTCAGTTTGCCCTTTCAGAGGAGTAGTTATAGATCACTCCCCCAGATATCTCCCCAATCCACACATACTTCTCCCAGAAGGAAAACCATTCCTGGAATTACTAATTGTCCATTTCAGTGGTAAGACTGGGCTAAAATAAACCATTCCTTATGGGGATGTGACCTTGATTAACCTTAGAAGTTCAAGGCAATTTAAATATACAGGTTTTTTTTTGCCAATCACTGGTTGTTGTTCACTCATATTTAATCCATTGTTTTGGAGAGCTATCACTGAGAATGGCAAAGAGGTAAATATCGCAAAAACATTTTAAGAGCAGTCTTTATGAATACATAATCCTTTTATGAGCAATTGCTGAAAACCAGGGGTTGTTCTGCAATTAATCATTATTTGTCACTGTGACAGGCTGTAAAACTTTTGTTGGTCTCATTTTACCCGTCATATTTGTTTCTAAATTTCTCTCATAGTTGTATAGAAGTATGCCATACCATTTGTTGGTAACACTTTAGTTTAGGGTCCAATTCTCAATATTAACTAGTTGCTTATTAGCATGTGTGTTACTAGAATATTGGCTGTTTATTAGTACTTATAAAGCACATATTAATGCCTTATTCTGCATGACCATATTCTACATCCCTTAATGCTACCCAATACCTAAACTTAACTACTTTACTAACTATTAATAAGCAGTAATTAGAAGTTTATTAAGGCAAAAGTCGTAGTTAATAGTTAGTTAATAGTGAGAATTGGACCCTAAAATAAAGTGTGACCTATTTGTTTATATAGTTTAGCTAGAAGCTTAAAAAGTAACTCAACTACAATCTAAGGTACATTATTAATGCTTTTGTTGCCTAAATGCCTGATTTATACTAATATAGGCTAGTTTATGGCTTTGTTTTACATATTAAATCAATCAACAAAAACATTTTAGAATGCAGATGTCTAAACCATTGCATCTGTTTTACTTTTATTCAAAATAAAAAGCTCAAAGCTTGCCTAATTTTTATTTCAATGTCATGCATTTTCTTTTCCATCTCTTTTATCCATAACTGATTTATATTTTTATTTTATTTTAATCCTAATAGGCCTACTTGTACTTTGTTTAAACAAATTTTTATCTGTCAAATTGATGGGTAACATTTTCAATTAATTCGTCAGTACCTTTAAAATTGAAATGTGTAGTTTCTGCGGGATTAGCTTCACCAAATGAGATTGCAAAAATTGTTTTCAAACTGGTTTCCTGAGCAGTCATCCACTGGTCAATAAACAGATAGTTCTGTGCCAAAAATCACATCATTGGTTGAACCAATGTTGCTATGTTTGGTTGGGATGCTTAAACAGGTCAATGTTTTGATAGAAAAGTGAGGCTTTGCACCTTTCAGGTGAAGCAAGCTACAAAAAATTGTCTCATGCTTCTGCATATGAAGGCTGTGACACATCAAACCGTTATGAAAGTCAGCCAACGATCAGCTAGCATGTAGGTTTTGCACATCTATGATATACAAATCATAAACAAAGTGCTTACTTACCATTTTGAATATGAATCATGTTGATCACTTCATTCCAGACAGCATTTCGTTATGAAAATATTTGTATATCAGAATGCTCAGGTAAGATGATTATTAGAAGAATTAGAAGAGCCTTCTGTGTTTACCCTCTGGACGTCATTGTTTGCTAGCTTTCAGCACTTTCGCTGTTCTTCTCATGAACTGGTTCGTTAAGCTGAACAGCTAATCAGAGTATTCTGTCTCTCACCTACTGCCTGACGCATATTCAACATGCTCAGTTGGCCAAAAAACTGCAGATGAGGTCCGACTTGTGCTGACGCAGGAGAACACATTGCAAAAAGTGAGCTGACAGACGCTCAATGTCAGCCTTTAACCCGCAGTAAATGTTACATTTCAACTTTAAATAACGAATAAGTCTAGTTAATGCGCCCCCTGTTGGTAACCCTGTGTAAACACATTCATATTTGTTTTGATAGTCTTTATAGAACTTCCTAACTTTCAGGTTGGAGCCAATAGCAGCGGGTGTTAATGTAGACAGCCCTGTCAATCACCTCAAGGCTCTCCACTGTCCCTTTGGGAGACTGCAGATGGCCCCGTCTTCTACGCTAGTCAGCTGGGTAAAATGGCCACAAATTTACTCCCTTGTGGTAGGCGCTTCATGACTGTGGCCAAAGTGAAAATGAAAGTATGTTATGATTTTTAGTTGGGCTGAATGGTGTAATATTTTCTGTAAATATAACAGAGACAAGATAGCGCTTAAGTAAACGGAGAGCGAGGAGGAGTAGGCAGCGAATGCCATTTCACAAAATCTCTCTTTGCCTTGATGTGACCTGTCTCTCAGTTTATTCTTCAGTTTGGTCATCTCTCAGCCATGGGTATCTTGTGAGAGGCATAATTCTTTATCTAAAGAGTGAATGATTGGCGAGGCAGAGCGCAGGGCGCTGTTTCATGCTCCAGTGCTGCAATGGCTGCAGGCTCTTCCCTTCTCTCCTCATCTCTTCTCTTTCCTCTTTCCCCAGTTTCTTTTCTTCACAGCCCACTGCACGCTGTCTGTCTCTTAGCTTCCCTCGCTAGGCCCTCTCATCATAACACAATAAGCTGTGACACGCCACATATTTTCTCAGCAGACCGTAGTTACAGGGCTGGGGCTCAGGAAATGAGACATTATGCATCCTTCAAGTCGTTTATATCGCTTTGTGGGAACCTGAGGTTTATGAAGACCATATGTTAGCCACTATAAGTTTCATTCAATGCACTGGCAAGTGAAATAGCACTTCCTGTGCCCGCTTCGGACGGATACATTAGACGTCTCATCCATCCTGATGCACATCTGGAGGGACTCAGAAAGAAAATTGGAGTGAGATTTCCCACCGTGGGCTGCAGACTGGAAAGAGGGATTGCTGCTCAATTTTCGTAGATGTGTGCAGGTGAAAGCAATGAAGAGATAAGAGAGGGTTAAAATTGTTGTCGACTAGTGTGGGTTAGGTTTTTTTTGTCTTTTGACAACCGTATCTTTTTAATTTTGTTGTCATATTAATTCATTTTTTACTAAAATCTCATTTTTGTCTATGAAAATTTTTCTTGACATGGAAAATTAAACCAAATATTCTTTTTACTTACATTCTGAATAGCTCTACTACATTTATGTCATTTTTTGCATAACCAAGTTATAATACTACGTTTATGTTGTATACATTACAGTTCAGAAGTTTGGGGTCAGTAAGAATCCAGAAAGAATATACACATTAAATTAATCAAAACTTTTACATTGTTATTATTTCAAATAAATTATGTTCTTTTGAACTTTCTATTCATCAGGAAAGCCTGAAAAAATTATTACTGTTTCCACAAAAATTAAGCAGCACAACTGTTTTCAACATTGATGATAAGAAATTCCTTTTGAGCACCAAATCAGCATATTACAATGTTTTCTGAAGGGTCATGTGACTCTGAAGACTGAAAATTCAGCTATGCCATCACAAGAATAAATTACATTTTAAAATAAATTAAAATAGAATGCAGCTATTTTAAATAGTAATATTTCACAATGTTAAATTTTTTACTGTATCACATGAAATGCAGCCTTAGTGAGCATAAGAGACTTCTTTCAAAGACATGAAAAATTGTACCGATTACAAACTTCTGAACGTTAGTGTTTGTGATTAATTTCATATTATTGACTATCATCTTTATTGACTGCAGTTTAATTACTTGAAACAATCAGTGTTCCGAGATTCTTTTTTAAACATTGTTAGTGGATTATTAAAATTAAGAGTAAATTTTGATTAAACTTTTATTAATTTTCATCATTTTAGTAAACATGACCATGTGCAAAAGAACTTAATGAACGCTTTTGTCAGTAATTTCTCTGACGAGATTAATCACCATTTCTTCGTATGGTGAATGTGGTCTGACATCACTTTTAAGCCATCGTCAGTGATGTTGAAACATCTGGCTGGGGTTGACCAAGAACTACTGGGGAAGGAATGTTATTGCTTTTTCATGAAATGAACAGGAAGTAGCAAAGGGTTTCTAGTTCCACCAGAGCACAATTGTGTACCCACACATAAATACTAAATACTTTTTCCTCACCATTCCCTTTCTCTTTTCTTCTATAGGAGGTGGAGATAATGATCTGAGTTTGAGAATCAGTTTTGAATCTCCCATTTCATATTCCTTCCATCTGCACAAATCCGGTCCTGAGTTTTCACTTTAAATCAACCAAATCTTACTCGAGTCCATACTTCAAACGACTGTAAGCGAGGAAGTTGAAGAATGCTTGAGCACTCATTTGAAAAGTCCCAGCTCATCCCATTAAAACGCCCCATTGCTTTAGCTGTAAAAGAGCAAGCAGAGGCCTTCCTCTGGCAGTATGTATGCATTCTGAGACGGGCTCTGACAGATTGAAATGAAAAACTGGTGTGCAGAGCTAGTTCATTTGCGAGACACAAAGTA
Organism: Mylopharyngodon piceus; assembly: GCA_039654765.1. Lineage (NCBI taxonomy): Eukaryota > Metazoa > Chordata > Actinopteri > Cypriniformes > Xenocyprididae > Mylopharyngodon > Mylopharyngodon piceus. The sequence continues at coordinate 9,996,752 of CM077452.1, forward strand.
TAAGATTCAACCAAGCAGGACTGTAATACCTGGAGAGAGCTATCCATTTGCATTCCCATTCATCTCAGTTGTGCAGCTAGGGCAGGATCTCACCAAAGAAAGCTATTTGAAGATTTTTTTGGTAGTTAGTGAACAACATTTACCTGAAAGGGCTTAGTGAATCATGCTAACCAGCGAAACTTTGGCTAGTTGATAATTAAAATCATATTTTATCATATTTGCTAAATTTTTCAAGTCTTCAAGAAGTGACACTCTTCCCCCTGATTAGTGGGGTAAAAATACACTCAATATGAAATGTGACGGACATTTTACAGATCTAATTTGTTTCCAGAAGATGCTCCAAGCACATTTGTGATGATCACAGTAAATAGTGTCTGTCTCTCAGAGGAAGATTATGTTGAAATTAAGGTCCTCAGTTTGATCAGTTGTCACATAATTTCCATTGCTTTGAGGCACGGCTGCATGATAACTAGCAAAAAATAAATAGCTTGAGAAAGATATTAAAACCAGCCATGATTTTGGTTTTATCACATTATCATATGCTACTGTTCATTTTCACCTTGTTTCAGCGGACATCTTGATTAGATAATTACTAGTATTATCTTGTACTCCAGGCTACCACATGCTTACCATATGCTATATGATGAGAACCTTCTGGCATTGACAGTTGTAAAAAGACATTTCTGAACTTTTATGTTTAGCGGTCTTGTGCGTACTTATGAAATTTCAGCCCCATAATGAAGGTCTTGTTCAAATGTTGCCATTCCTGCCCTTAATAAATTACTCTGCCTTAATCTCCAGCCAAAGTTAAGCCTGCCCTCCAGATAGCAGTTCCTTCTCTTAAGCCCACCATTTCACTCTCTTTCACCATTCAGTCTCTATAAATTGACTTTCCTCACCATATATTGCGGCTCTTCAGAAATGGTGGAGTGGTGAGATCCTTCTCCTTTATTCCTGGAAAGAAAACAATGAAATTCATTCATTCACCATTTTGACTGGCTTTCATTTGAAACATTTTTCCATGAGCTTCATAATTAACCATAGCTAGTCTGTCAGCCGTGGATTCTGCTGTGGGATGTTGTCCGAAACCCAACTCTTTTTTGCTCCACCTCAAGAACCCTGCTCAATACCTCCGCCAGTAGAAGGGTTGTGGGCGTCGCTGGTGGTTGAGGGATCTGGAAAGCTTGTACTTCAGCAGAATGTGAGGATGAAGAATTACCTTTTGTGGTAAGAGTAAAGAACGATCAGTTACTTTTAGCTCAGAGCTAAAGAACCACACAAGGTAGTCTTTAAAATGTGCGGTTTACTTCAGTGCATTTTCTGAATGAGTAAACAAACAATTCCAACATAAAACAGTCCATCACATGAACACTGTAATATGAAGAGCAATTTGAGTGGGAAAGAAATGGTTATATTTGCCTAAAAAGACCAACTGCACTAGAGGAAGAAGGCATTATTTCCACCATTATTCCTGTTTTTGTGCCGTACTGGAGATTTTACTGCCTGGAGGCAGAGAAAGACTTTAGCAGAAACTCATGTGAGATGTTGTATTGAACTGTATAATGACGGAACACACACACAGAACTGGAAACATTACTAGCTGACATTAAATGTAGTGGTTGGAGTTGAAGGCTGTGTTTACATACACATGAATACTCTGATAATGGCAAACATCTTTACTCCTGTTTGTGTTGCTTCTACTATTTTGATGCTATTTACTTGTACCCCAAGCCACAACACAAAATGTTCAATTCAACTGCACTAGGCATGTTTGTTGCTGATGTTTTCGCATTATGTCTGTTACGTAAACCAGTCAAACTCTGTTTTATTTTTGAGCTTCCTAGAAATTTGGCGGCTTCTTTTCTGCCATGTTGCATGAGCGATACACATCATTTGTCTGCAGCACTGTTTACTTTGGTCAAAGTGATAGCAATGCCATAAAAGTGGTCAGTCAGGTTTTTTCTTTCTTTTTGAAATGAATACTTTTATTCAGCAACAATCAAAATTGACAGTAAAGATTTTTATAATGTTACTTAAGATTTCTTTTTCAAATAAATGCTGTTCTTTTGAACTTTCTATTCGTCAAAGAATCCTGAAAAATATTTATCATGGCTTGCAAAAATATTAAGCATCACATCTGTTTTCAACATTGATAGTAATCACAAATGTTTCTTGAGCACCAAATAAGCATATCAGAAGGATTTCTGAAGAATCGTGTACCGCTGAAGACTGGAGTAAAGGTGCGTTCACACCATGTTGTGATTACCGTAATTACAAGATTTCATCTTGTAAAAAGCGCATTTCCTCAGAGCTTTAATTATAGTTTGTGAGATGGGAATTTTCTGAGAGCTCCTTCTTGTACCACGTGACCGCTGTACCACCTCACTGCTGCAGATCCATTTAGCCGTTGATATTGTTGCCATAGAAACACATAATTCCCAGTCCGCGGCCGTGAACAGCTCCGAATAGAACGTCACGTGTCGAGACTACGGTAATTACAACATGGCATGAACACAGAATAATGGTTGCTGAAAATTCAGTTTTGCCATCAACTTTGCAATAGAAAAGTTATTTTAAATAATATGTAATAATAATGTAATAATATTTCACAATATTACAGCTTTTACTGTGTTTTTGATTAAATAAATGCAGCATTGATGAACATAAGAGACTTCTTTCATAAACATTAAAAATCATACCTGCCCCAGACTTTTAAACATTAGTGCACATATCTGTATAGTTCGATTAAAACCGCAGTACCCCACAAATTTTACTACAGTCATGGTTACTGTAATTATGAGCATAATCATATTAGCATAATCACAATATTCTGTTTGCATGAGCTCCAACTCAAATGTATTACTGAATTAATCTCATTATAAGAGTCCATGTAAACATAGCCAATCATGAAGACAATGCAGTATGAAATTAGCATTTAGGTCACTGATTTAGCACTGCACTTTATAAGATAGTAGCAAGCTGATGAATTTTACATGTTTATTAAAGACTTTACATCTGCCTTTTAGCTTTGAGCTAATACTGTTTGTAGTTGTAAACAAATAGTGTATTGCTACAATTTGGCCATAAACTTGTTGCTCGTATGCATGTCTGTTTGCAGTTCTTTCATTGAATGGATTGATGTTGCTTTTGACTCTGTATCAGCTGTGAATACACAATACACTGATGTACACAGCCCGCTGACAGGTAAAAGCATTGCTCGCACACTGGCGGTGAGTGAAAAGCAGGGGACTTCACACTTTTGAAACGAGTGTGAAATGGAGTGTGGCACCTCTCACTGTTGTCTTTTTCAACAGTGCCTACCAGGTAGCTGGCGGGGCAGCCGCGTGCCTCTTTGTTTTAGACCACAATGGAAACAAATTCAGCCCTCATGTCAATCTGCAAACCCTGACTCAAACCTTTATGAATACTAAGTCACTGTACAGACTTCAGGCGCTGCAGTAAACCTCTGCCAGCTCGGAGCTCTGAGCTGGGCGGCCCTTTCCAGCTAGCAAACATGGCTGCTTTACAAACCTTCTGCTTGACCTTTTCCAGTTGATCAGTCCAATCACCACATCCTGCAGGTTCGCCTTAATTCACCGCCTCGGTCCAGATGGGAAAACACAGGTTTATGCTGCTTTCCGTATTGGCGGTATAGATAAAAGAAAACAACCACCATCTGGACACTAAACAGATTGTAATTGCCAGTTACTGTGTCCTGTTTCATTTTGTAAATGCCTTTTTCAATCTGTGATGCTTCTCTTGCTTGCAGAATTTGTTGCTGGGCTTATTGGTTATTGCAGTCCTTGATTAGAAAGTTATTTTAAACATTAAGCATGATAGCTTAAAGGAACAGTTCCCTCAAAAAATGATGTCATGTCCAAGCCCATATAGAGGGTTATTATAGTTTAGATAATTTAAATTTAAATTAATTCTTTTCTATTTTTCAATTTATCTTTTTTTGTTTTTATTGTTATTTTTATTTTACTTGTTTTGGCTGTTTCTGTAGTTTTACTTATTTAACTAAAAATGTTTAATGGCATTAAATTTAGCAGCACAATCTAGTGATATTGCTATAATGGCATTTTTATGTCTAATGCCGGTGTTGTGCTGAAATCTGACCCTCGTCAGATTATTGCCCCCCAGTATTGGTAGGTTTAGGATTAGTGGTGGGGTTAGGAAGGGGTCAGGTAGCGACTTCAGTGAGGGGGGTAATAATTTGGCAGGGAGTCGAAATTGGGCACAACACTGGCAGGATGTTAAGGTTTCATAGTATCCTATGTACTTTCAAAAACTTTTCTAAAATTAAATTGAGGACTTTTTGAGTTTAGTTAGTTTTGGAGTCATTAAAATGTATTTTAGTATAATTTTGTAAGTATTTTTGTAGAAGTATTTTTGTGTAGACTAACTTTATGGCTTTTTTGTCTTTTTTGAAGCTTGATGGACACGTTTGGCAAGAGCTGCTAATAATTATTCCATAAAAAAAGATAACAGCATATGGGTTTGGAACAACATGAGGACATGACAGAATTTTCATTTTTGGTTGAACTATCCCTTTAAAGAAATATTTATAGTATATATTTATTTGATTATAGGATTAGTTCATATTCATGCCATCATGTTGATTCTGAAGTACAGATATACATTTAAAGTGTCTTTTACAGACACTATGTATAACAGATTGCAAGACCTCTCACTCCCAATATGGTTGTGTTTAGGTTAGGAAGAGGTGAGACAGGGCAGTCTCTCTCCACCACTGCAGTGGGATTTCACTGCATATTTTTAGCAAGTCTCCACTGTTCTTCAGAAGTGCAAGGGATAATTTATAGAGGGTCTTGTCTCATTCTTTCGTGTCTCCTTTAACCCTGTAGTGAAATATTTACACAGTATGAGAAAGACCATCTATACGTTCTCTACAAATGTCTATTTTAAAATCCCTAAGCAACACTGGTCTAAACTTTTATTCTTTGGATTCTGTAACTATGGGCCTTAGTTACAAGCCCCGTGAGGAACAGAATTACTGTTCGTGGAATCTCTGTGTTACTGGCTGATGAAAGCAAATTGGCAGGCTGCTGATGATGGCTGTGAGTTAGTACACATTGAAAGGCATCCAGGATTGAACAACAGTGGGGTTTTGGAAAGTGAATTCGCAATTTATCAACGTAAATGTATAATTACAGGTCTAATTTAAATCTGTTAATTCCTTCTGTTTTTTGTTTTTTTTTCTACGGCTGTTTCTTTATATCCATTTTCGCCTTTAAGAGGCCAGCCGAGTTGTTCAAAGTTATTTCAAGCCACAGATGGTATTTGTTCTGTTTGATGGGAAAATATTCTTGGCTGTGGGCCATCTTCCTTTTTGGCAACACAGAGGGAAGCAGGTATATGGTATTGTTAGAACAGGAAAGAGTGGATGTGAAAGGCCAAGAATATCCTGATCATTTGCAAAGGAATGTAATTATCTGTTGCACTGGACAGTCTCGCGTGTCATTCGAAGTTAAGTGAGTTTATGGTTTGCAAAAATTATGATGATATCTTCCAATTTAAACCACAGCTTAAAGTTAAACTCAGCAAAATAGTTGTTTATATTTTTTTATTTTTTTATTTTTTTTATACTTGTTCCACTCTCTAAAGTGTAATAAGAAGCACTGTTCTCTATTTTGTTCTGAATGAAATGCTAAGTCATTTAAGCTTGTGAATGAACACCAAATGTTTGTCTTGTAAGCAGATTTCGGCCTAGAAAGGAAAGGTTATGAATGGAAGGAGTATGTCAGGATCATCCCAAATAAATCCAGTAAACACGTTTCACACATGATGAATTGCGTAGAGAGAAGTCTTTAATTGTCAGAGGCAGGGAATGAGCCCATGGTAATATGCTGTTAGGGTTTAATTGCTTTGAAGCGGCAGCCTGACGGGGGACTCTCCATCATGATGTATTAGAATGAAGAGCCAGGTGGCAGGTGTTCGCAGGGACAGTTAATTGCTTTCTTATTTTTCTTGCACTTGAGTTGTTTTCTCCATGAACTTGAGAGTAAGTTTGGTAACATTTTGGATTTTGTTATTATGGTTAAAGCATCACTCCCAGTAAAGCTTTTGCTCACTCTAATTTGTCTCTTTTTGCATTCTTAACACACACACAAACTTTTAATGTCAAACCAGTAATGGATAACCGCGCGCAGGCCCTGCAAGTAGCAAAATCTGGCATGTAGGACCCCTTTCGTCAAGTATTATCGGATAGTTCACCCAAAAATTAAGCTTCTGTCACATGTCATTTCAGAGCTGTATGACTTTATTTGTTCTGTGGAACACAAGAGAAGATATTTTAAAGAATCTGTAAAGACTGACGGGGACACCAAACAAAATGGACCACTTCCTACATCCAGCCCCCCAATAACAACACTTATCGAGTTATATTTTATTTTCCATGTCGTTTTCCACCTTCTCTTTGACCCTTAGAAATATGTTTGCTTTTTCACATGTGAAATGAGCAGCAGTGCTGATCAGATTGTTGCATTGTGACTGAAAGTACCCATTAGTCCTGCCTCCCTCCCTCAGAGGCCTTAGTTTGCTGGGCCTTCCGTCCCAGAGCCCTGGGGCAGGTGGAGCTCCAGTATTGGTCGACTCGACAGGTTCATGGCGTGAAAGTCCAGCGGCTAAACACAAACAGTGAAGGCCAATAGCTGGGGAGGATTACTGGAAATTTTACAACTGCTTGATTTGACATCATCTCAGCAACCCAAGTGAGGGGAAGCCCATCTGGACTCCATTAAGCCCTACTGCAGTGGAATGACATGGACACACTGTGCCAGACTGAGAGTTTTATGTGTGCCCTTGAATTACTTAGTCTCTCCCTTCTTTTACGCCTCTCTTTGCTCTCTTATTCTGTCACTGAAACTTATAGCACATTTTTATGAACATTTTTATTTTATTTTCTAGTTATGCCAAGCAACAAAATTATTTTATTGTATAGAAGAAAAAAAAATCCTTGTCCTTAAAGGTAGGGTAGGCAATTTCAGAGAGGCTAGCAATAGCAAGCTAGCTTTGAAAGCATGAAAATCCCGCTCTCCAAAGCCACGCCTCCTTCAAAACACATGAACGCACACAGCAGAGTCTGCAAAGCGTCACGAAATGAGAGACAGCATTAAATTACCACATGTAATGTGCTAATTTAATTCGTTATGTCAAAGCATTCGTTATGTCAAAGCACATAACGAATGTAAACAGCTTTCAGAGCTCTTACCTGTATGTAAGTGGTATGGAAATATGTGTTAACAGGCAGATGGGACATCGGACCAAATGCAGTGATTGGATATTTGAATGGATTTATTTTTTAAATCACTTCTTTTATCGATTGCTATCAGGATGTGAAGAGAGATTCAACCAGCATGACAAAAAGTGTTTAAAAAGTCCGTAGCTGAATTCTGTTAGCAGTATTCAAAATCTCTTCTAGCATAGTAATCCATAGAAACACAAGTGACCCCACACGAATATTTAAGCTGCGTCACCGAGCCCACTAATTGCTGAGATGTTTGGATGTGGCGTTCTTGTAGATGCCGTTTCTCTAATCGAGATATCAAAGGCATCCTGTCAAGGCTAGTATTAGATCCGTCACACTTTAGCTATGGTATTTCAAAGCTATTACTTGCATACATATCACATATTTGTGACATTGCTGCACAGTAAGTGGTTGTGATTAAAGTGTAATGGGAGGGTTCAGTAAGACAAAGACAGTAAGAGAGAGAGACAAACCATCTGCTGTGCAGCCCACTTCCTGGGCAGGGCGAGAAAGTGTTACGGTGAGTAAAGGGGGATGGGGAGGGCTGCACCAGCTGCTGGAGCAGCACTGGATGGGTCAATATAACTGAGGGGATTTTTGAGTGTACCACAGCGACCGGCAGCCTTAGTTAGATAAAGTTACACAGGGATGGAGAAAGCGAATTTGGCGTCTCCCTGGTTCTGGATGGAAGACAGCTTGCGCTGGCCTGGCTGTGTGCCCTGGGACATGGATGAGGGGGATCTAGTGCAAGGTAAATTGTATTAACATGCTCCCGTAGTTCAGACAGTCTCTTAAGAACAGCTAAGAATGTTAGCATTAGCATCAAGTATAGACTATAATCCACAGGCTTTCGCCCACCAGATGTGCATTGTCCCACTTACTACTGTGGAATTTGTCTGCGATTAACGTTTTAGCTGGCGTGGGATCTGTTCTGTATGTCAGTCGGTCCTGTGGTTAGTTAAGATTTTTATTTTTTTACCTCTTCAGTTGTGTCCTCGCAGATTTCAGGTTTCAGGACATCATTTGAAACTGAGCTCAGCAGAATCAGGGCATCTGACACCAGCGGTTTTCGTATGCTAGGGTTGGGGAAAAGACAGAATCACTTTGGATGTCACCTTCATTGTTACATTACCGTAGTACAGGGGTTGGAAACCTTGTATTTGTGTGTCAAACTGAGCAAGATAATTTTTATTTTATTATTTTATTTTATTTTATTGAACTGTGCGGTGTGAATCAACTCAAAAAACAAAGCCTTACAAAATAACAAAATATAAAATAAAATTAAAAATGGCAGACATTTAGGCCAAAGTGGCGAAGATAAAAATCTTTGTCATTATTTTATCTTTGTTATTAAAAAAGAAGAAAAACATAGGCTACACATTATACAAATGAAATTAATAAAATGATTTATTTTTTCAGCTACAGTAGATGTATTTAACAGTAGCATTCAAGTAAAAAATTAAATGAACAAATATAAAAATATAACACTAGACTTCACTGTATAAATTATACATTGATTCTTAATAAAGCTAATGTATTAAAGTTCTCAGTCAAGAGCAAAAAGTTATTTTAAAGAATGTGACCAGACAGTTCCTGGTCCATAGTGACTATGTTTTTCCTACCATGGAAGTCAATAGAGACCAGCAACTGTCCGGCTAACCCACATTCTCCAAAATATTTTATTTTGTGTTCTACACAAGAAAGAAATTAATACAGTTTTGAAACAACATTACAGTGAACTATCCCTTTAAGGACAAGCGACCGCATGGATAATATTAGGCTGCTCTGTCACTTTAAAGACCTGCACGTATATCTAATACACAGCCACGCATCCAATTTTCTCTCAAATGTTTACTTTCACTTTAGACATAACCAACTGTGTTTATGTAAAGTGCGTATTTGACAGTATTAGAGCACTCTAAAGATAACTTAGTAATCAGGCGCTGTTTGACAGGCTTTTAGTGCCTGTGCGCTTCGCGTGAACGCGCTCTGAAAAACGCATGTCAGAACAGCGCGTCAGCACGCGAAAGAAAAGTTTAACCGGCAAGGCACATGAAATAATGAACTTTTGTGGATTGAAGTGTCCCGCGAATATTACTCCACCGCTGCGTTAAAATGTAACGTGAATGTACGTCACGTTGAACAGTATGGTGAGACGGAGGCGCTGGAACTGCAACTGATAGAAAGCACTGTAGCACGATACTACGATATTTCTTCATAAGCAGATCGTGGAGACATTTTAATCGTCCACGATCAAAAATCGTTATATCGCACACCCCTACAGCATGCATACTTCTTTACATTACACACATAAAAAAGACAGCAACTCCTAAAATTTCATCATGAAGGCAAGAGATGTACTCTTTTCATGTAACTCAGACATATAACAAACATGACAACTACAATGCAAACAAACTGTGAAAATGGTAAACAATTAAGCTGTAATTAATTTGCATGATTTATGCATACATACTAGAAAACTACAGAAATCACAACATGCATATTTTTATGTTATATATATATATATATATATATTGGAGGGGGGTTTATGTGCATGCCGGGTTGGAGAGTTTGATTCATTATGCGTGATTAACAATAAGTAAAAGTGATTAAAATAATTAACAGTGATTAAAATGTCACAGTTATTGCCAGTCTCTGCTGTACTGCTGAAGTTAATTACACTAGTAATGTTCTACATAGTGACATCTGACCTTTAAATACTTAAGATATTTACTGTAAAACCCTGTAAACGTGTGTTTGATGTGATGACATTAACATTACCACTGAAAACATGGAGGGTTTTCTAAATAAATAGTCATTATTTGTTCATATTCAGTTCACTTAATCTTTTTTAGGGGCCTTTAACTGGAAAATTAAGTTTACAAAAACCCAAAGTCGCAAACCTGAGTCCCTACACCTGAAATTATTTACAAAACAAAATTTGTGATAAATCTGTGTTAAGCAGTTCAGGCTGAATTAATTTGTGGAGAAGACAAAGAAGAAAAAATTAAGGTTCGAGGATTATCAATACTGTGATGCTTCGCAAGCACTGTAATTATATGAGTTTCTCCAACCTATAATTAATTGTCCTTTGTATTCATCTTCATTCCATCTTCTTAAAAAACTATGGAGTACTCCCCCACTTTATCCCCAGACACTTTCATGTGCAAAGGGGATTCAGATTTAAGCTTGTGTTTTTTTGGGTTTTTTTTTTTTTTTTTATGTAACTGTTGCTTAGCAACTAAAACAGTATTCTCTGAGTGAGAAAAGTGTCATTAGACACAACGCAGTCCCTCATGTGGATATGTTATATTATAAGAAAATATTTATCTTCAAGGCGTGTGTTATGACATCAGACTCATTCCTCTCGGTTCTTTCTGCATGCCTGCATCCCGCTAGTTTATCTCGTCCATCTTACAGCCGTGTTGACGTATCAATGGTGCTCACTTTTTCCTAAATTAGGCTAATAATTTCTGTTTTCTTTTGAGCTCAATTTTAGGAATGTGCAGTAGCTTAATGGATGTACTTTAACTTTTAAATTATAGAAGGACCATGTGAAGTTTCTTTAAAAGCTATGCTAAAAATGTAAAAGACCAAAGCTGTTAAATGCTCATTTTAATGGAGACACATGAAAGGTCACTTAACTTATCTCATTTTACATGTTGGAATGAGTTGAATTGAGTTGGAATGTCATGTAATTTAATAGATAATATAAAAAAATGTTTGGTGAAGTTTTCAGTAACAAAATTAGAAAAGTTGGGTGTCCTCACTGCTATCAGATTTGCATTTGACCTTTTGAGAAAAACTATTTACATAATGCATGGTGGACATAGAGCTGGCGTGTTTTTGATGATGCATTTTAGAGGGCACATTGATTATAAGCCTTTAATGAGAGATATTTTCGGCTACTTGCAAAGGAAATTCGTCTTCCATTTGAGCTTCGCCAGCTGCTCTGAGCGTCTCTTGAGGCTGTTTTTGGTTAAATCTTGCTTAAGTAAAATCAATGCTGAGGTCTCCATAATTAGGAATCCTGTGCTGTTAATTAAGCGCTGCTCCGGAGGAGAGGTGGGTGTGTTGGAACGCCTCTCTACCCAAACATCCCATTGGGGACTTGGAGGTGCCGCCAGGGACATCCTGATGTGTTTTAGATACTCCTCTGCCCTAAATGCATCGAGGAACTGAGCTTGCCTCATTTCACCTGCGTTGTAAGAGTGTGAGTGATTTTTATTTGAATTATTTACAAGAGCAAGTGAATGTCTCTGGACGTTTATTCATAGATATGTCCTGTTATTAGTCAAGTCATGTCACATTTATTTATATAGCGCTTTATACAATACAGATTGTTTCAAAGCAGCTTTACGGTGATAACAGGAAAATGATTCAATGATGCAAACAGAGTTCATTTCGGCTGTACAGCAGCTCTAAAAGAAAATAGTGTCATTGTTCAGCTGAGGCCAGTTCAGTGTTGATTCAGTTCTGTGGCAAAAGAACAACAACTATTAAATTAGTTAATTTCATCTATAAAGCAGTTCTGCAGAAAACAGTGTCATCGTCCAACTCAGTTCAGTTTTCACACTGTACAACAGTGCAGTTAAATCAATAATATTGTTGAATATTAATTGTCCCCAACTAAGCAAGCCAGAGGTGACAGTTGCAAGGAACCCAAACTCCATCAGGTGACAGAATAGAGAAAAAAACCTTGGAAGAAACCAGGCTTATTTGGGAGGCCAGTCCTCCTCTGGCCAATGAACGAACACGGTGTGATTATGATTCAGGCGGCATCACAAGTCAGAAATCAGATTGTGGATTAAATGATTAGTTCACCTTAATGAGAAAGAGCTTCATGAAGAATCATAAAACGATTTTGTGTGATGAACAAACTGGAATTTACGTCACTGATAATCATCCGCAATAGTGAGATGTTAACCGTTGCAATTGAATCAGAGTTGAACTAGATCAGTCAGAATCGTGAATGAATCATTCAGAATGGTTTTAGAAACTGAATCAAATGATTCATAGAAAAGATTTGCCTGAAAAGAATAATTCCTATCTCTAAATCTCTCAAGAATTTAGATGAATGCGCTAGACTCAATACAGCGTGTTTTCTTGTAATAGTGTGTTTTCTGTTTTGATGAAATTCTTTAGTGGTTCATTTGTCCCTCATGTCAAGAACTGACAAGATTTCCAAGAATTTTTCACAGTAAGCTTCATCTACTCAAAACAATCTTGCACTTTCTTTCCCTCACTCTTTCTTTCTCACTCATATTGCCTCACATAGTGGTACATCACACAGTGGCAGCTTTGATACCATCAGTCTCTGTTCCATTATGGTGAATCACAGCACTTGGATGGCTCTGGTGAACCTGTCATTGATCCATACTGGCCCATTTCACTGCCTGCAGTCTCTCTGCCTTTTATTTAGTGCCACCCACATCACTGGAAATGCATCCAGAGATCCTCCTTCTAGGGAAATTCTACTCATCACCCAAAAAGCTTGTTAATTAGACTCTGACCAGAGTTTCATGAGTAGGAGGTGTGAAGTCAGGTAGTGCAGTAGTGAACACCAATTTCATAGCTTTAGTTGAGAAATATTTTTTCCCATTCATTTTCTTCAAAGGTCTATATAAAAAAACATTTTTTTCTACATTTTCTATGTAGAAAAAAAAAAGGAAAAATGTGAATAATCAGTGCAGAGGAAGAAAAACAGAAGTAGCCAAGAAGTAGGAGAAGTGTCAGTCTGCTGGGACATGAACGTAGATGCTGACACACCATAAGCCCTTCCTCTTCTATAGCTGGTAATGAGAACAGATCAATCACGCTGTCGACCACTAAGCCAGTCCGCTATTGTCTGTACTTAACATTAATCACATGGAGGTCAAGTCTCAGAGATGTTCAGGAATTGTAAAGCTCCACCTCTGAGCTTAAATGCTCTGAGAATGCCAAAATGTGGGCATGCATTATTGAAACGGTTGGTTTGTTGGTTCATTTACGGACTTGCTTGGAGGCATTTGTTTGGAGCAAGCCTTTAAACTTGAAGACACCTAGTCTCAGTCTTCTGGGTAATGAGATGCCCATTTGTCATTGTAATTGCTCAGATTTTTCTAGCGTTGTCCGTGGAATCAGGGCACAAATTAGACTTTTGTCTGAGGGGTCAGATAAGCCCGGCAGCTCGTTACCACTAGTTGGAAATCTGAATCAAACACCAACTTGGATCAGCAAATTGTTTATACTGCAAGGCTGACGATAATTGAGCAATTTATTATAATCATGCCACAGTTGGGGTCAGAAAGTCAGTCATAGACAGACCCCTAATTGCTCAGACTGTGTGTGTGCAAAAAAAGATGAATAGCCTGTCTGCTCTGTGTCCTGATCTGAGGTCAGAATGGTCACGGAGTGTTCCGGGGATTTAGTGCTCCTCACACTAATTTTCTCTCGACTTTCCTATATTCTCAAATGTGACCTTGTGATTTTGTCTAAAATTAGCCAGACAACATTAGCGTAACCACATTTTTGGTGATCCTTGTACAGTTTTTGCACATGAAAGGGAACGTCCTCTGTTTTAATTGGCTCGAACATGCATATTAATCATAGAATCTCTAATGTGTGGAAAGGCTGCCATTAACTAAGAATAATTCAGCTTCTCCTTAAGTGACAGTTGGTCCTCCTACCTGTCTGATGCATAAGTACAGGCCAAAGGCCCTGTCGGTGCAAACTTCATAGGCTATGTAACTTTGATGCTAATTAATGCCACCATGTAGCAGGCAGTTAATTACAGGCTTCATCAGAACAGTGGGAGTGGATTCTCTGAGAACTGTTTTGTATGCCTGACATATGTGCCACTTGGTTTCCCATGGCTGTTTTTATCATTGGTTTCCCATCCTCATATTTAGTTCACTACAAAAAATCATCGTCTTAATTAAGTTTTTATTTTTATGTAAAATATGTAAACTTCTTTTAAACAAGATGCATTTATCTGCAAAGCACAACTGCAAAGACTTATTCATACTACTGTTTTTTTTTTTTTGAAGGAAAGAAAGAGGTTTAGGCCCCGTCCACATGAGACGAGTTTAGCTGTATACGCAAAAATTTTGTATCGAATAGGCGTTTCGTCCAGACGGATCCGGCATTTTCAGAAGGTGAAACTGCTATTTTTTGAAACCGGGTCCCAGAGTGGATAAATCTGAAAACGACGCCCTTGTGTTTTCGTGTGTACAGCCAATCCATATATTTTGTAAAACGATGATGTCATCACCCCACATGTCGACCCTAGTCAGACACCAGCAACAACAAAACAGCAACAACAACAATAGCGGACTACATGCTTGTGTTCATGCTGCAGAAGCTACCGAGGCTAAAGCTTTATTAAAATAAAGCTTTATTTCTAAGCTTTACTAAAGTTTGTATACAGCGCGCAAGGTTTATGCGCATGCTCCAAGTCTTATTCTTTGTTTTTAGTGTATCTCTATTGCAGAATTACAGCGCCACATACTGATGTGGCATGTATACTACATCGTTTTGAGTCGTTTAAGTGGTTTCGTGTGTACGCAGATATTTCTTGAGACGAGGGGAAAAAAAAAGATCGGATAGGGAAAGCTCTGGTTTCGTGTGGATGTAGCCTTATACTTTTATTCAACAAGAACCCATTAAATTGATCAAAAGTGCAGTAAAGACTTATAATGTTACAAAATGTTGAATAATATTACTGTTTTCACTATATTTTATATCAAATAAATGCAGCCTTGGTGAACATATTAGAGAGTTTAAAGAACATTAAAAAATCTTGTCAAGTTTCAAAGTAATATATATCTTGAATTAAGTTTAACCCATTCTTGGCAAATGGTTTGTTTTTGTTTTAAGCACTATACTCACTAAGTTTTGTTAGATTTATGGATAAAACAAGAAAACCTGTATTTTCAAATGAGGTAGGGAATGAATTCAAGATGGGTTCCCTACTGAAAACATAATGTCCCTTTTGCTTCTTGAGTAAATTTAACTTGTTTTAAAGGGATAATTCACCCCAAAGCAAAAAATCTGTCATCAGTTACTCACCCATTTTTTATTTTATTTATTTATTTATTTATTTATTGTGCAATTTTAATTTTTGGGTGAACTATCCCTTTAAAGGAACACTCCACTTTTTTTGAAAATAGGCTCATTTTCCAACTCCCCTAGAGTTAAACAGTTGAGTTTTACCATTTTCGAATCCATTCAGCCGATCTCCGGGCCTGGTGGTACCACTTTTAGCATAGCATAGCATAGTTCATTGAATCTGATTAGACCGTTAGCATCTCGCTCAAAAATGACCAAAGAGTTTCGATATTTTTCCTATTTAAAACTTGACTCTTCTGTAGTTACATCGTGCACTAAGACCGACGGAAAATGACAGGTTGTGATTTTCTAGGCTGATATGGCTATAGGAACTATACTCTCATCCAGCGTAATAATCAAGGATCTTTGCTGCCGTACCATGGGTGCAGCAGGCGCAATGATATTACGCAGCGGCTGTGACCCCCTGTTTATACAGGGAGCGTGCCTTGCAACCATGGAGACATTTGTGAGAGACGCTGCGTAATATCATTGCGCCTGCTGCACCAATGGTACGGCAGCAAAGTTCCTTGATTATTACGCCAGAATGAGAGTATAGTTCCTAGCCATATCGGCCTAGAAAATCGTAACTTTTCATTTTCTGTCGGTCTTAGTACACGATGTAACTACAGAAGAGTCAAGTTTTAAATAGGAAAAATATCGAAACTCTTTGGTCATTTTTGAGCGAGATGCTAACGGTCTAATCAGATTCAATTAACTATGCTAAGCTATGCTAAAAGTGGTACCGCCAGACCCAGAGATCGGCTGAATGGATTCGAAAACGGTAAAACTCAACTGTTTAATTCTAGGGGAGTTGGAAAATGAGCCTATTTTCAAAAAAAGTGGAGTGTTCCTTTAAGGATGTTTAGATGTTAGTACTGGAAAACACAATACGAAAGTACTGATTAGGAAAATTATTTTCTGCAATATTGTTGAAATTGCCCAGTCACATAAAGTAATGCCACACACATCACATTCTTGCAAAAATAAATGAAAGCTATACTCAAATGGCCAATATCCCTAGTCTGCCAGTAGTTCTGATTCATAAGCAAGTTTGTCGTAGAATAGTTTCCTTCCTGCTATAAATTTATGTATCGCTGCTGGCTTGTTTTGTGGCAGCATCTGTGTGAGTTATTTGTTTTTGGTCACAAAAAAAAGGCTGACTTGTGAAAATAAAATGTTCCTCTTTTGTTTTGTTTTTTTACCTTGTCACTGCAACTGGATGAATCACATTGGGTGGCATAAAATTATTGAATTAATTATCATGTATAAATTAATTTGCAGCTCTCACTAATGCTCAAAAAATTCATCACATAGCTGACACTCAAAATAGCTGGTAACTTAATATGGAATGGCACTAATAATTTAAACTGTGACAGCCTTTCAGAATTAACTCGAAAGCTATTAATAACTTCACATATGATCTGTCTATCCCAGCGATAATTGTTATTTGTTTACATGACATATTGTAATAACCCTTGAGTCTATTAGCATAGGAATTGCTCTGGAGATCCAGGTCTAAATGCTGAAAGACCTCTGAGAGCATGATTCATTCATTAGGAATCTTTCCAGAGTCTCGACTGCATTGATCGGTGCTCTCATCACTTCACCCTGAACATACTCTCCTCACCTCCTCGTGCTGCAGCAGTGACGCAGTCTCAATACAGCGCTGCTGTATTCCCCCCACGTCTCCCATCCAGATATCGATCAGGGGCCAATATGTTACTTTCATTTCCCCCTACGCGTGTTGCAGCCAGAGGAAATGCCTAATGTCATCAAAGCACTCCATTAACTTGAAAAGAGGAGGTGGAGTTGGAGAGACCCCATCCTGACAGATGGCTATCGACATGGGGCCTGAAGCCAAACCTTACGTTCATACCACCGATGCCATCAGCGCACTTTCTAATGATACACCGGAGGATAAGGACGTGACGTCTTTCTGTTTTTAACACTAGCTAACTAGATTCTGTTTGATTGTGAGCGTACTTAAAAGAGTACAAGCTGTATGTGGACAAAGAGTAGTTTTAAACTGATTTTCTGCTCAGGTGGTCGAACAACAGGTTGGGCGCTCAAATGGCACAGTGCCTTGCTAATAAAACAGCACTGACATTAGCGCTGACATTTTAGCGAGCACGCACACTTGTGTCTAGTATCTGACCGGCCGTATTATCAGACAGAACAACAAGTAGATGTATAACTTGAGTATAACACATTTGACATATGTTACATTTATTTGTCCTTTCTGACAGGCTTTGTTGTGGAAGTAAATAAATGTCTTGTTGTGATCACCTTTACCTGCCATACCATAGCAAGGGACAGAATACTTTTAAAGTTCCCCTGTAGTTAATAATTTTATCCCTTAAAACTCATCTTTGATCAACAAAATTACATATTTAGACGTTTTTTCCTGTGAAAAAAAAATCTTCATGCCTTAAAATAGCTTGAATGTAACTGTACACCCTTGCTTCATACATGGAACTATGAATATACAAATTAGCCCCGCCTCCACTCACTCACACCAGCTCAGAAATCCACTCGGTCAACTTTACTGAGATAAACGCTGCATGATGGTATCACTCTTTACAACGTCGGACACATAACGGTAATTAATATGATTAGCCTTTTGTTGACTACGTCATTAAACAGCTAATAATGTGTTGCTAATGTTACACAAACCATGTTCCTGTTCGCCATCTCAGAGTCAGATGGCTGCCTTCTAAAAATCAGTATCCTTAGAAACGCTTTGAACAACATAGAACGTCAGTAGAGAAAGACAGTTCATCATAACATCGTAATATACAACAGTTTTAAGGAGAAAATAGTCAGCAATGGTGTTGACTTATTGGTGTGGACTTGACATGGTTTGTCTTAAAACATATTAAAAACACCACATAGACATATAAACATTAAAAACTTGATTTTTACCACAGGGTGTAAATCTTTAATGTATAGTTCTGCAAGCTAGCCTGTTCTCTAGTCATGGATCAGTAGTACTATGTAAACCTGACCAGACAAGTCACTAACGGTTTTCAAACACACGAGGCTTTTCTCATATGTACAGCTGTCAGCAGGGGCTGTGATCAATAATTCAAATGTAGTGAATTAGACGTCCCTCTGGAAGGAGCTGCTGTGTCCTCCCAGGTGTGCTTTAATTTTTCATACTATTGTTTTTAGTCCTGCTTTCCTCTCACGATCAATATGAGCTTCCGCTCTCTGGGAATTGATATGTGAGGAAGATACAGTACATACCATATCTAAAAGTTTCAGGTGGTTAGAAGTATAATTACTATGGTTTCTAATAAAGCGTCTGTGCTTTTGTGGCTAGATATATTGCTTTAGAAGCAAATTTGAGCACTTTTATTGCAAATGTCTGCGCTGGCATATTCAGGCAGCATTTTTCATATACTCAAAAATGATTGATCATGGTAACATTAATTGTGTGACTCATATTCTGGGTGGCAGCTTAAAATGTTTTGAAATCCAGTAACAAGGCATAATTTTTAATCCATCCATCCATCCATCCATCCATCCATCTGTTTACTTGAACCCTTAACTTTAATATCTATCTATCTGTCTGTCTTTCTATCATTTTGTCTGTCGTTCTATCATTTTGTCTCTGTCGTTCTATCATTTTGTCTGTCTGTTGTTCTATCTGTCGCTGTGTTGATCTGTCAACTGATTGTACTACAGTTTATAGCTATCGTTTTCTTTGTCTGTAGAACTTTAAACTTTCAATTTTTCAAATAAGGCTTTGTCAAGGTAACATACAAAGTCTCTTGACAGGATGCAGAAAATAAATAGTGCAACATCCCCTTGCCAGTTGGAATATACACATAGAAATGACCAAAATGCACATCCTTAATTGTCAGCTTGCTCATGCTCACAGACCATTGAGTAAAGCCACAGGGGCCTGTCATGGTGAAGCCCTGGTGGATACTGGCTTTCTGTCAGTGTTGATATCTGGCTGGGTCCCTTACCACCGGGTCAGCTGGACTAGAAGTCTGTGGCGGAGCTGGTGATAGGCCAGCATGTGTGACAAGGAAACTAATCTGATGTACGAACCTGAGGGAGACAGGTCACCCAAGCATCTGCCATTCTCCAAATGTCCCTTCACTCCATGAGAATATTAAAAAGCATCTGGTTGAGCAAGGGATCATTTCCCGCTTTTCTGTTCCCATCAAGTATTTTTAAACCTTTAATAGAGGTCTCAACTACTCATTTCAATGTGCCTCTGCACCGGTGTGTGTGTGTGTGTGTGTGTGTTTGAAGAGCTTCTTGTTTTGCCATTGTGTATGTTGGATTTCTTTCAGACAGATTTTGTAGCTTTAATCTTTGTTGTAAATCCAACCTTATCTTGTCTTCGGGCTCAGCAAAGCTCCCAAAGTCAAGGAGATGAGGGTTTGGTAAATCTGTGATTGGAAGTCTCCATCAGATGAGCATCTCTGGCCCTGCTTAAACTTGGTATTAAGATTTGTCTCGGGTGATCTGATCACAAGAAGTCAGGAAAGATGGATCACCATTCTCCCATGAACACTTGTGATCAGATTTTGTGACTACATGAGTGTTACTAAAAAAAAAATAAATAAAACTAAATGTAAAACCCTTTGTTTAGCACAGTGTTGGTGTTTACAAAATATAGACCCCCTTTAGACCTGCATTAACATTTATATTTATGCATTTTGGCAGACACTTTTATCCAAAGCAACTTACCAAATGCATAATTTATCCAGAGCATCCCCTAAGAACCAAACCCATGACCTTGGCATTGCTTGTGCCATGCTCTACTGTTTGAGCTACAGTACTGTGAGAAATAGTAAGTTTCAGTAGTTTAAAATGTTCATGGCACTCTCAATAATGAATGTAGGAAGGGCTCTATTGGTTCCATTGTTGGGGTAATGAGAACTTGCACATTGTTTTACAACCTCAATGTTTCATTCAACCTCAAACTTTCCGCTGGGTGACTGAAATGTAATTAAGAATGTGAGTGACTTATGGGTAAGTTGTCAATCAAAGCAGATTAAGGCACAACGCCTTCTACGTATCTGCAATTCTGCTGTTCTTGCTGTTTTTTTGTGTTTATGTACGACTTAAGAACCCTAATCATTGGACAGTGGACCGTAACACTGATAATTGCCCAGATTTACTGCACTTGACATTCTGTGAAAGTGGATTCTGTTTGGCCTTGAGTGCAAATGACTTGAATGTAAAAGGCTGTCCTCACAAGCATAGGGAGTTACAACGATGCATCTAGAGTACAGTGAGATAAATCTTTGGGCATCAGTGCAGAAGCAGATGAGAAGACAGTCTATTTAGGAATAATAATGAAATGCAAAGCAAGAAGCAACCAAATGGGAAGAGTAAGGCGATTCATCAGATGTTGGCTATCTCACATTTCATTACCGAGATGCCAGTCATTCCCTCTCTGCTAATGTACATACTGACAGCTGTGAGCTTTGGATACCCAAAGGGCAGAGTAGGCATTTTTCTTTTTTCTCAGAGAGGAGCTTGTGCTGAATAACATTAATAAATCACTCTCAGTTACCACCCCCTGATACCTGCTGCATAAAATTTTGTCTACAGATGCAGAAAAGCTTGTTTTCCTCAATTAAACACTGAGGACAGAGGTCACCTAATAGCAAACTAGCAATCCAGATCCAGACCTGTGATTGGTTCCAGTGGGCTAGGAATCATTTATCATAAATTAATATCATTAAAATTTAGCAGATTGTTTCTTCACATGGATAAACAGCATCTGAAGTGGAATGTATGTTTAATGTCATGAAAACGGCACTGTTTAGAGACACTTTTAGAGTAATTTACTTGTTTGTTCAATTGCCACACAAGCAGTCTAATAATTTTTTATTAGTAAAAAAATAATAATAGTTTAATAATAGTGTAATAATAGTTATTTTTCTATTCTTATTAAAGATACTTTGGAAAATGACTGTTAACCTGAAAACACAATGAATTTTACTGAAATTTATTTCATAGCTTTAAAGCATATTGACTCTTGGAAGTGTAAGCTATTTTGAGACCTTTGATTGATCGGACCTTTGCTGAAAATTAAATTTAGACTCTAGGTGTCTGGGGCTATTGAATACCCCTGAGGCCTTATGAAAGATGCTGATCTTTGACATCTGTAGCAGCGGGGAAGTTTTGGTTGAAAAACACTCAGTTTCAAGCTTAATTGTAACTGCTCTGAATGCCAAAGTGCACTAATCAAACTCATTATGAGTTTATGCCCCTTTATAGGGTGGATGCCATATTTGCTTTGACACCTTAGTGATTTCTACCACAAACTTGTCTGTCCTTCAGTGGCAGATGGAATTAAAATGTCAAACCCCTGTGACCTTTCCCCAGGATCCCCTGTGTGGGTTTCTGACCCTTAAAGAGCAGCTTGGATCATTAGTATCCAGCTAAGGCCTCTGTAACATTTAGATTGCCCTGAACACCCAGTCAATCCTTTCTGAGTAAGCAATCATTTGAATCTGCAGAAAAACGGACCTTGTTCTGAGTATTGGGCTGTGCAGGCCTGAGAAGCACTTAACTAGATAAATTTATCCTTGGGAACATGCAACATATCATAGCTGTTCCTTTTAAAAGTTTCATGTGAAAACATTACTTCAAAGAGCACCATTTTAGTTTACCTCAGGCTTTATTTGAGTTCTCCAGTGGACTGTAATTTTTCATTTTTACGTGTTACTGATCTTTAGATCTCACATCTCAGTGGGATTTTCATACATACGACTAGTTCTCGGGGTACTGTACTGTAGACCCATTTCTGATACTGTAACTAATCAAGTACCTGTAGTTTCTGATACAAAAGTCTCATCAGAGTGCTTTGATGTTTCTGCTCAGTATGTTTTAGGTTACAAAATTACCTCTTGGTACTGATTTAGAGACCATTTTCCTCTTCACCACCAGAATCTGCAGGGGTCTGTTGTAAATATAAGAGGGGAAAAAGGTTTTACAAAATGCATTTTTAGGGCTGTCAAAGTTAACTTGTTTACATTAAATTGTTAACATGTTCTGTTAATTAGTTATATATATATATATATATATATATATATATATATATATATATATATATATATATATATATACACACACATACGTGTGTATTAGCGTGTGTGTATATATATATATATATACTATTTAAAGAAGTCTCTTATGCTCACCAAGGCTGCATTTATTTTGACATAAACCATAATACTGTGGAAGGTTTAATTTTAAATAACTGATTTCTATTTTCAATATATTTTAAATTGTAATTTATTCCTATAAATATATATAATCCCTCATAAATCATTCTAATATGATGATTTGGTGCTCAAGAAACATTTCTTAGTATTATCAATATAATAATAATATTTTTGTGGAAACCATGATACATTTTTAAGGATCCTTTGATACATAGAAAATTCATAAGAACAGCATTTATTAGAAAAGGACATTATAAACTATAACATTATAAATGTTTTTATTGTCACTGGGTCAATGCATTGTCACTGCATTCTTGCTGAATAAAAGTATTAATTTCTTTAAAAAAAAAGAGAGAAAAGAAATCTTACTGACCCCAAATTTTTGAAAAGTACTATTTTTTTATGACTATTTTGCAGATTTGTTTTTATTTATTTATTTATGTTGTCTTACTGTACTTACTAATTTTCCTCACACAATACAAATGGCTCTTTATGTCTTAGCAAGGGGGTCCCTTTCAAGGAGATTATCATATTTGAGTTCCTTGCCATCAAAAGTTTGAAAGTAAAGCTAAAGCAGTTTGCTGTCAAAATTAACACTGTTTGAAACTCCTGGGCTAAAGCACCAAAGAAAACAAAGAATTGGTCTCAAGCCAGTTAAATAATCCAGATTTTACCTACACATTGTTTTTTGTATTCTTTCTTATCTCATGATGAATGGAGAAACTCAATAGAGCTGTGTGAAATATGGTGGAGTTATAGACATGTGGGAGATGATTTTCAAAACTGTACTTTTGTACTCAACAGGAGTATCAAGAAAAACTCTCAAGGAATACCGGTGTCTTGTGTTGTTTTTGACTAGTCCTCCATCTCCCGTTGCTTATAAAAGACTCATCTTTCAGCGTTTCCAGCAGATATTACACAAAGCAGTCTATTGAAATATTTATTGTCACAGCTGACCTCACATGAGCAGATCCCATGTTCAAAGAGATTCTTTTCTCGCATTATTCTGACACGCCTCGTCACTCCTGACATTCTGCATGGAATTGTCTGTTTGCTCTTTATTCTATTCATTAGGAATGAGAGGTATTCTCTTTAAAGAGACGATGAGAAATAGGACTGCATGTAATATTTAAACCGTGTGCATGTGCGTGTGTGTGTGTGTGTGTGTGTGTGTGAGAGAGAAAAATCCAGTGCAGAATTCTCCACGTAGAGTCCAGCCTACCAAACCCACTTAACTGATAGAGTAATACTATATCATTATTGCAGATTCGCCACAAGGCAGTTGTTGTAAGAAATTCAATTTGCTTAAACTCATGAAGGCAACTATTTATCAGATATTATTATGATTCACCCAGCCCCCGAGTATTGCATAGCACCATTGACGTCTTTGGATATCTCAGATCTGCCTACAAAGCGTTTTTCCCACACCAGTTATGAATAGAACTGCAATGGCCTTCTGCAGCGAAGTGGCTCTTTGAATCATCGCCCGCAGCATTGTCTTTTGACAGCCATTGTCATTCAAATGGTTTGTGCACTTCATTTAGTGATACTTTGTCACCTTTGATAGTGAGCTTTCAGTGTATTATCATGATAATGCTTCTTTAATACACTTTATTTGACTGATCCATCATCACCTACACAAAAGAATAGGAGTGAGTAATGAGTTTTCAGGACTTTCGCATTAGTGTGTGTCTGGTACTGTATAGGCAGAGGATGAACTGAGTGCAGGGCGAAGCTGATGTCTAAGAGGTGGAGGTGAGTCCCCCTTCATACCAGGAGATTTTTACTTTTTAAAACATCCTACATTTTCAGGCATCTGGAGCCATACATTTTGTGTTAAGAGTTCAGCGCTCAATATACACTCCAGGTGGTTTGTATTGTTATAGCTATGGTATATTGATATTTATTTCAGCTCCTCAAGAGAAAAATGCTACACTTGAACCTGCCATCATACACCATAATCAAACCTTGGAAATGAAATCCAGTGGAAAGCGCCTTTTCAAGGGATATGTCGGTGAAAGCTAGTTTTCATTCATTTAAATGTGGATTTGGATGTAGTTTAAAAAGAAATCTTAACATTTAGTATTTTGGGAATATAGACATTTTCTCTATATAGTATAGGCATGTAGCAAATGCTGAAGTATGACATTGCCTATGTAATGGAGTTGTATGTAGTACGTATGTATGTAGTTGCTGTGTGAGTAAACCTCACTCCTCTGATCTCAAGAGATGCTCTAGCGACTGATGCTAGAGGTTGCAGCCTTTAGCCTCCTTGTTAGAGCGTCTGACTCCCATGCGGACGGGCCCGGGTTCACGTCCCGCTTAGAGCGGGCAGGTGCAAACTGGAGGGGCTACACCTACAGCCACTGATCTACGATCAGTTTTCCCCTTGTCGCTAGTAACGTTTAGGTTATTCAAGCATGGATTTGGAAAGGAAAAATTGATCCTAGATCAGCAGTTTTAGGCTGTCTTATCCTGGAGCAGCAACTGGAAGTGGTAGATGTTTTGAGTTGGTTAATTCCATCTCCAGTTCCATATGCAAGTCTGTGTGACTAGAATCTGTATATAAAATGAACAGCCTCTAATATGCAGTAATGTTCCTCTTCTTATCGCTTTTGGGATTCTTCCCACCCCTGCTTCCCCTTTCTGTGCCTGTTTCATGCTGCTTAATTGCTGACCTTTGTATTCCATCTGCCCCTTGTGTGCATCGCATCATGGTGCTGTTTAATGATCTGAGAACAGACATTGGCCTTTCACGCTGATCCAGGACTGATTCCCTACCCGAATCCTAATCTCAGCTGTCGTTAAAGAAACTGGCAAATCATGTCTCATCCCTGCTGACAGCACTTGCATGAATTTCCGTTAGTGTTCTCATTTATTGCAATGACAGTTCTTCAGCTGGCACATGAACATTTTAAACACTAGTGTGTTATTGCAGGGTTTTACATGCATTGCAAAATATTTTGGCGGCCAGCAAAATCAATCTTTGTCCCGCCAAAGTTTTATTTGATCATTTAATGTGATGATACCTGCCATTCTGCAGTACCGGATCCCGCTGATAGCCGACTGCTTCAAAGCGCTTTAAAATGCTCCCTTGGGTGTTTGTGTAAGTGCTCTGTGAAGAGCATCAAAGGTTTCTATTTACACCGTGCTTTTGTAGCCAATCACAGACATATCTGTTGAGCATGTGAACGCAATGGCCAATCAGATGTGTTTAAGTTAGTCAGAATCTGCTCAACACTGCTCAAAACAGCATTTATGTTCGGCATGCTCGGGAATCCTTTTATCATAACCAACAAAGTATAAACACAATGTCAATAAGAGATTTATTGCACAGCGTGGACAGCTAATAATAATATAACAGGAGTTTTCTCAAGAGTGCAGCTTTGTGTACCTCGTTTTGTGATTGATAGCGTCAGTGATTATAATGGCAGCAGTCTTTACTCACTTTCTGTATATAATAATTTCATGCTGCTAACTACACATTGCAAAGTTTCTGGATTGACAATAATATTTTTAATGTGCAAATGAATCAGATTGACAGGGATAACCATAGCAATGTACGGAACAAAACAATCTGATACTGTCATATGTCAAATGATCTGTGCATTAAGTCTTGGAGTGTAAATGCAAAATAATAGAACTGCCACTTTTTCTTTTTCTGTAATGTGTTACTTTGTTTTTCAGTTTATTACTAATAACTTTTCAAATCAGTCACTCAGTGACTTTTTACATATAAATTTACTGATTTTTAAGTATAAAATAGTTCTAAGCACTTCGTTTTATGATCTGTCCTGACAGTGATTATGTTTTATTCCATGAATAAATAGGATAAGTTAATATTACAAACTGTTTGTTTGCATTTATTGTCAGTACTGGGCTCGCAGTTCACAGGGGTAGTGTACTTTACTGTGTGTGTGGCTGACCGTGTTTGTCTGCCACCATTTTTGACCCAAGAAAAACACTGTATTGTTAGCTGGTTCATTAATAAAACTTTGCCGGAAAAAAGTACAGTCTTTCTGATGAATGTATGTACAATTCATGGCTGTTACTGATTCCCTCTGCAGCATTTTATCCGTCTGTGATGGAAGTGGCAGGTCTCTGATGAGGCGAAGAGTGCCTCTGCTCTGGGCAGTGGATTGCTGCGGAGCTGACAGTATCCACACACACAAAGTGACAGTCAGTCACACAGCCCTTGAAGCATCGTCTCAGGCTTAATGTGCAGTGAATGCAGTGCCTATTGATTTTCTCCGTTGTCCATGACTATAAATACAGATTAATAAACAACATTTTTCCAGCCGCTGGCAACATCCTGTCCACGGGGACAGAACTCAAACTGAATTTCTGAGGGTTGAGAGAGATGATGGAGACAGGGCTTGCGATTTTGATCACTTGTACCTATCAGGGCACTGAACACAAGCCCAAAGGGTCTCATCTCATACGAATGGTATTTCATGTCAGTCACAAACCAGACTGGAAGTACAATAGACTGATGTAGTAGTAGAATTTCTAGAAAATGGCCATTTCTCAATATGTGTTCTTGTCTGTACTTGTGAAACGTCATCAGTCGCTGCCCAAATACAGTTCGAATTCAAAGTTCACATCTAGTCAAATACAGTTAAAATCCCCAGATGTGTTCTTGATCCGCCCCTTTTAACAAGGATGCATCAAGAGGTGACTTATGCGGACTTGAGACAGCCAGGTATCCCAGAATGCATCTCGCACTAACCAGCAAGCATCAATAGCAGAGGAGGAAACCTGTGTAATTTAAAAATACTTATATCATGAAATGTACTTTTAAGAGTTTTTCAGGCGAGAATGTACTGGTTTAAAGCTCAAATCTGTGGTTTATTGATAAAGATAGCGGCTATTTGAAAATTTGATTTGACGTTTTCAGTGTTGTCAGATCCAGGCGATCACCGGGCGGTCAGTGCTCATGTACCTTAGCCGATAACAGCCTAACCTCGCCTAACCATAATATATAATGTACATGCTCCTGAGCAAT
Organism: Mylopharyngodon piceus; assembly: GCA_039654765.1. Classification (NCBI taxonomy): domain Eukaryota; kingdom Metazoa; phylum Chordata; class Actinopteri; order Cypriniformes; family Xenocyprididae; genus Mylopharyngodon; species Mylopharyngodon piceus. The sequence goes on from CM077452.1 coordinate 10,024,314, forward strand.
AAAAATGGGCCAAGACAAAAATGGCAAAATATTTAGTGGTCTTTTAATGGTCTTAACCATTTTAATCACAAATCACTGGTCAGGGAATTAGCAATAATTGTACAAATACTGTAGATAAAGTAACTTAGCATGGAATAGCCGTCCTCAACTTGCAGACAGCTTTTTACAGGAAGAAGTCAGTGTTGTTCCACTCAATGTTAATGGCTTCAAACAGTTCATGAGTAGTTAAAAATGTCTCTCAGTTTGTTTGAGTTTAATGTGAAACCAAATATTCACTATAGAGTTCAAATCTGGACTCTGACCAGGCCAAAACATGAGCCTGATGGACTTGTTCTCAAGCCACTTCTTGGTTGTCTTTGCAGTTTGGGCAGGAGTATTGTCTTGTTGAAAAACAACATCTGATCATTCCTCTTTAGATAACAACTTTTAAAATTTGTGGGAAGCAAGCCATTCTGCAATATTCTCCTGTACTCCAAAGCATTAAATGACTTTTCACTGCGAAAGTAGCTCACCAATAGCAGCAGCTTAAAAGGCTCCCCACACAATGACACCTCTTCCTCCATGCTTCACTGTGGTAGAGATGGATTTTTATATTTCTCACCAGATTTTCGAAGACACTGCTGTGGAACATCACCATGAAACTTGTGTTCATTGTGATTCATCCCTCCGCACACAACTTCCCATACTCTGTCAAATTCTGTAGTGTATTTTTGTTTTACTTTTTTAAAATGTTTTATATATATATATATATATATTTGTGTGTGTCTCACTTGCATCCCAGGTAGAGCTGTTCAATTCAGTACTTGCATGGTCACACTACTTTAGTAGTAGCCTCTCGGGACATTTTGTTCAAATAGATTTACATTTTTTTTCTGCTTGGGACTTTTGCAGTTTTCAGCTTGAAATTACATTTGCGCACTTTGTTTCTCCAAGGATTAGTTTATCATGCACAGGTGAAGCTCATTCGTACAATAAAATTAGATTTGTAATATTAACTCTAAATTTACTCTTAGTAAAATTAATTTGTTTCTGTTCCCTGAATCTGGCCTTGAGGATTTCACTGTTGCAGACCAAACATAAAGACCCTCTAAAATGGTAGCATGAAGGATTTTCAAGCTTCTGAACCCACACAATATCCTTCTGTGCTCCATCAATGCCAAAAAACAAAACTCTCTCCATTGGAGGGCCCAACTTTCAGGCTGCCTTGAGCTTTTCTCCTTCCACAAGTTTTTCCAACCCTTCTCTCTTTTACCACAACTCCTAATCACAGAGAAGATTGTTTCAATTCATCAATGCCATCTGCGGCATAGCCGTGCTAATGATGCTCTGTAACTGCTGGGTAATGCATCTAAGTGAGAAAAGCTTTTTTTGTACTGTCAGCGCTCCTCTGCTCTGAATTTGGATGAGGTTCATGTTTGGTGAGGTGGGTGTGTCCTGAGAGTACAGAACCATGGTAATGGTTCATTCATATCTTTTAATGAGACTTAACGTGCAGGCAGAAATGCAAAACTCAAAATGTTTTTATTTATTTAGTATGGAAAACAGCATTTACAAATCTGAAACCAAACTGGCACTAATGCACATTTAATTGACTTTCTCCAAATTAAATGTTCATAAGTGCCATTGTGTGGATATGCTATAGTGAATACTTAATGTAGTAAGAAGGATCAAAATTAAGAACAATTGCTCATTTTTTGCTTTCAATAAAAATTTATGTGGGTTTTAAGCTATCAACCAATGTACAGTATTTGCATATCCAGCGTATTTTGCTACAAAATAAAGCAGAAGATTTTTAAATTGCACTGTTGTTTTGTTTGTTTTTACAGGTGGAATGCATAGACTTAAATAGGTGCAGTATTTCCATATGAGCATCTACAAATTTCTTATATAATAAAGCATGTAGACCCACTTATGCAAGAACTATTCTTATATTTATTCTTCTATTATGACTTTTTTCATGGTCCTTTTTTCTCTTCCTTCTATTTAGTGATGATTAATAATGCAGTGTGTTTTCTCGTTAACAAGCGGCTTTAACAGAGGAGCAAAGACTGTCACGTTCCGTAATAGAATACAGAGGGAGTTTAGCATCAGCAAACAACTGAAGAAAGGGATCATTGCAGCTTTAGTTTTATCCAAATAAACTAGGCCTATACAGTTAATCCATCTTCTTGCTCACGATTGGTGCAATGGCGCACAACCAAAAACAGTCTGTCATAATCAGGCACAAGCCCCTCCCACTGCACAAAGGTATTTTAAGCCAGGTCAGCATGTCACTGGTCAAGATATCTTGAGTGATATGTTGTGTTGACAGGTATTGCATTAATAAGGAAGTGTAGGGGCGCCTAGAAAAACACTGATTGACAATATGCTGCCTCCAAGTCTAGCCAAGTTGACCTCTTGCCCACCTAGGAAAAATCGACCTCTCTGTAGTGTGTATGTGTGGGTTTTGGCTGTCGCCAGAGAGACAGAGGGGAGCTGCCAGGGGCCAGGTTATTTGTCAGCAGTATTCATAGCAACGCTCCCAGCAGACTGTGCATTAATCTATAATTGTGTTTTAGTTGCATATTGATATTGAGGGAGGGACTCAAGCCATATCTAGGAACCAGAATATCATTCCTGCTAAAAAAAAAAAAATGCTGAAATCAGCCTAAGATGGTTTTTCCACCTGGCCAAGCAGGTGTTTAACTGGTTTAGCTGGGCGATTAGCTGAAAAGTAGCAAAACTTTGTGCAACAGACCAGCCTGATTAGGCTAAGATCAGAAAACCAGCTTATTGGCTGGTTTAAGATGTTTTTTTTTTTTCTCTAACTAACTGAAATTTGCCCCAAACCCATCTAAAACCAGCCAACAGACCAGCCTGATCAGACTTAAACCAGAAAACCAGCTTAGACTGGTTTAAGATTTTTTCATTTTTCTTTTTTTTATTTTATAAGTTGGTCTTTCAGCATGGGCATGAATGTATTTAACTAGTTTATCTAGGTGACTGACAGAAAGTGCCAAAAACTTGTCTAAAACAAGCCAACAGACTGGTCTGACTTGGCTAAGACCAGAAAAACAGCTTAGGCTGATTTAAAATGCTTTTTTACTGGGCTAAAAACAAAAATAAATGTTTTTTTGATGGGCTAAAATGCTTCTTTTGCTTTGCTTAAACCATCATAAGCTGGTCTTTCAGCATGGCCAAGCATGTATTTAACTGGATTAGCTGGGTAACTAACTGAAAAATGCCCAAAACTCCTCTAAAACCAGCTTAAGATGCTTTTTTTTGTTGTTGTTTTCGGTAGGGAAAGACAGTTGAGGTGGGCTGTTCTGACTTGAGTGAGTAAGCAACCAACCACACCCATACAACTCTTGCAAGTTGCAACTGCCTATCAACCAATCAGAACACCCTAGCAACCTCATACCAACGCCCTCCAGCCATATTTTCCTCCAAAACAGTCTTTAGGCTCATGTATTCTCTCCTGTACAGCTATTTGTGTCAGCTGACCCTTATGGCATTTCTTCATTATTTTCATAACCTTTGACCCTCTTGATAAAAGCTTTATATCTGGTACGGAGGAGGCCAGCGTAATGCTGCACACGGTCATCTGACCACTACAGACTGTATTATTTCACTTTAGTTGATATGTTTGTTATGTTTGGCTGCCTTTGTGGCACTAATGTGATAGGAAAGGGCAGAAATATATTTTTTAGCCTAATGATCATGTATTCAAACAGAATTATAGCTGGGGTAAGCAGTCTTGATATTCAGAAATGTCTGGAGTGTGTGAAAGTTTAATGATAATGACTCTCTAAATTGTCCAAAGGCAACATGAGGATGGCACTTTAGTGGTGTAAAAGGGAAAAATGAACCCTATAAAGCCTCTTTCTAAATAGTTCTTTTATTTGCTCTTTGCGACAGAAATATTTCAGAAATGAACTATCTCAGCAGGGTTGAGTGCAAAGTGCCTTCAATAGCTCCATTAAAAATTTCTCAAATGAGTCAGTCCTGAGGGGTTTTTAGCAAGTTGAATCTGAGGGAAGATAGAAATAGTAAAGACTTTAATCAGGGTGGATGCTATGTTTTATATGATGTTAATGAAAACAAAGATGTGAGTCTTATTCTTGTATACCTTGAAACACTGAAATTTTAATTTAGTAAGTTTTTATATATCATTTTTATATAGTTTTTAGTTTTGTTTGTTTGTTTACACATTGATTGTAAAAATTAGACATGACCTAAAATCAAAAGACATTGATTGGACTGTACTTGTATCCTTCACAGCCTCAGTTTTCATACGCATCAAATTAAATATGGCGTCTACCCTGACTAAGGTCCATTAAACACATTTATATGGATGGTTTTCACTTCTGCCAAAGCATGTGCTCAAAGGTCAATGCCAAAGAGAAATAACTTTGAGTATCATTGCAACCTGCTACAAACCTTCTTTAGGTTTTTTTAAGGCCCTGGGACCTTCTCATTGTTAGGAGAAAATTCTTAAACTTTCAGCGAGACAAAAAGGAAGATCTATAATGTTACTCAAGATGGTCAAACACATTGTAATTGAACCAGATAACCGTTCCATGAGGTGCTTCAGTCAATACAGAGATATATACTAATAGAAGAGCATTAGGTTAGGGGTCAGTAAACCTCTCAACGCACCAACGCTCAGTTTTGTCTTTACTTTCTACTTAAACAGGTAGCTATTATGGTAATGATTGTTCATTTTCTCCATTTATTTAACAGCCTCAGTGCAATAAAAAATTATTATGCCTTGAATAATGTGTTGCACTTTACAGCTTCATCTTATTATATACAAAAACTCATGCACAAATACCATGCACACGTAAATTAACTTTTTCAACAAACTGCCTATTTCAATGCCATCAATATGCATTATATGCTTTTTTCATGCCATTAGTAACCCAGCAGAGCGCAGATTTGTGAAGAGCCCTCTTAGATACGGGACATTTCCAGTCCATAACGAAAGCTTTCAATCAATACTTTGTAACCAAAAAGCGTCTGCAGAACTGGGCAGACAAAAGAGCAGGAATGTGATTTCAGTCATTCAACATCATTGACCCACTCCTGAAAATAATGCCATGACACAACAGGGATATTATTGACTCAGCCGGACTGAAAATGGACCCCTCTTGGCTTCAGGGTTCCCACACTTTTTAAACAATGATTCCTATGACTTTTCTAGTAGTTCCATGTCGTTCCAGTCTATTTTTAAAAAGTCACTTTTTTAGACCGTGTAATCACAATGAACAGTTTTTAACTGATGAAATCTCTTTAAAAACTTTATTAATTAAAAAAATCTTTATTAATTTCCATGGTTTCCATGTTTAATTCCTGATACTTTTCCATGACCGTGGGTACCCTCTTTCTCAGGGGTCTTCAACAGTCGGTCTGAAAACCCTAGGGGGACCATGGCATTACTGTAAGGGTTCTGCCCATTTTTGTTTGATCCCAAACAAACTCTTGTGGGGGGAAAAAAATGAAAAATTGGGTTAAATTAATTAATAATAATAAACCTTGATTAACCCAATTCAAATTTAAATTTTTACAGTAATAATTATTTGTAAAATAAAAAGCGAATGAAGGGGGTTAACTGAAGCAAATCAATGCGTTTGTATAAAAAAAAAAAATCCATCCGTATTCAACTTGTTTAAAACTCTCGCAGTTCAAAAAGCTAATGCTACGTCCTACACCTTTTTTTACACAAACGCATCGCTTCGCTTCAGAAGGCCTTAATTAACCTCTGTGTCGTCTTTATACACTGGGGGTCCTTGGGCTAAAAAAGTCTGAAGACCCCTGCTCTAGCTAGTAAAATGCACTGTAGGATGAGGGCCAGCATCCGGAAAGGATGAAAAAAAAAAAGGAATTTGCAGTGAAACATGTCTGAGAACAGAATAAGTCACATTAGGAGCTGTGTAAGTGTAAGCAGGTAACAGGAGCAGATACAGAGAAAAGGGCACTTGAGGAGACTTCAATTAGCAGCATCAGTTCAGGTGTGCAGCCGGCTGTGAAGTCTGAGTCACGAGAGGGAGGGGAAGAAAGAACAGGCAGTGCTGAGATGGTATCTGTTAAAGGGAACTGCGAAGGATGAACGCTGTCTGAAATAATGATGTGGAAAATGACAAGCACCATTTCATATCTCCTGTCAAAGCCTGTGGTAATTGACACGCAATGCACACAATTCCTCACGGAAGTGACATACCGGCACTCTCCATGTCGGCGTCAGGTGGTGCAAGGTGTGTGATATGACAAAGGAGCCATTTATTTATGATGCTCATGATACAGTCTGTTGAAAGATCGGTACGCTGCCCTTGTTCCTTCCACGCAGGTACACAGAAATCTCTTGTGGCTTCGGAGAACCTCACGATGTTACCGTGCGGAGGAAGATGATTGATGGTGGTTGTAAATCTCAGCACTCTCTCGCCCTCATCAAACGATCATTGTTTTTTCCTCATCCTTTTCAGATCTGAGGGAAAATCATGATTCGGTGTGTTGTTCCTTGCACTATACATGAAATTGCTACCTGTCACTTTCAATGCACATTGATTACGGCTACGGCGTGGGCAGCGGACGGAGGGTGATTATTTGTCTTTAAAAGCCATTCAGTGGATGTGGTGCTTTTGCGTGGTGCGTGTCACTGTTTCAGAGTTAATTACAGATGAGCAGTAATAGCTGTGAGATGCTCGGTGACTCACGAGCCAGAGTCGCTCCGACACACTCCGCACGCCTTTCTCGTAGGAGGCCAGCACTTTGCCGCCCTCGGCCACTTACGAAGGCGAAAATGTCAAACCTCTCCGTTTGCTCGAACCTGATGAATTGAACGAGCTTGAAGAAGCATAAAGATCACATCTTTTGTCTTTTTATTTTGCAGATCCTTCGGTCCACCACCGGCAGAAGGCAGTGGTTTCTGATCTCACTTTCCAGACAGGCATGTCAAAGTTGATGGACTTCGGAACTCCAGATTCTTCACTTGACAAAGGTAAGATGTCCAAATATGCATAAGCACAATATTGCGATTCCTAGTAGTAATTTTCCACAGGCTCTGAACATGCGGCGCTCGGGTAATTCATCACAAAGCTGAAAGGCAAATAAAACAAAACCATTGTCCTGTGGATTTTCAGCCTTTTCTCCCCGCTCATGTGTTTGTGAGGAGCAAAGCGTATGTGACTAAAGAAACTCACTTCTGCAAATTGCGAGAGAGTCATCTTGTAAGAAAACAAAAAAAGCTTTGTCTGATTCGTATAATGTCACCCGCTGCGGGGAGGCGTCATTATGAAGTGTATTGATCAAACTGGAAATTGAACAGAATCTCTAAGTCTTATTCTAGACATCCCATTTTCCACACATAATGATGCCTGTTACTCTCTATTGCCTTTCCTCCAGAGTGCTGTCCTCCTAAATCATAATCTTTATGTCTTTATCAAAGCCAACATCACAAAGAAGCCAAACTACCCTCTTAGGATGATAGAGGGTCTTCATTTTAACCAGTACCAGGAATAATTTTCATCTTCATTCGGGCTGATGGCGAACACTGAATGCTAATGTATTGACAGCACCCGCAGCATGCGTTAGTATGTGCTTTATACTAGTAATATACATACTAATTTGTATTAGTATGTGCAGTCTATTCTGTTTGTTCTGCTATGTTCATTTTTGTTCTGTTCATTTCTGTTCTTTTGTATTTTGCTTTGTTTTGCTGTTCATTTCTGTTATGTATTTTCTGTTCTGCTCAATTAATTTATTTTGTACTATGGTATTTTGGACATGTACCATAGTAATACCATGTTGTTTGTAGTGATATGCCCGTATGTTGGCCAGGCTGATTAATATATTAATAAATAGATAACTGGCTTATAAAGCTGATTTTGTGTATGTTTAATTTTCACAGTATGGCATTAAATCTGGCCATATGTACCAGCAATGCCGTGGTATATATCAAAGTATCATGGTATTTTCTAATGCCATCACTATACCATGGTACTGTCACAGGTTTTTGGTAAGAGCTGTTCTTATTCTTTCTCTTTGGATTTTTTTTTTCTTTCTTTTTTTCTGTTTCTATTCTTTTCCCTTGTGTTGTTCGTTTCACCCTGTGTGAAAAGCATTATTGATGTTGGGCTTGCTGTCAGTACTTCATTACTCCCAGCCGAGCCTTAAATTGTTTTGAAAGATAACGCTCGGTCTGCCAGGCAACTGTATCTATGCAGTTGAGAAATAAAAGGAAGCAGGCAGCCGTATTAGAGCTCCTTTAATGTACTAAATTCATTACTTTCAGCATCGTGTGCCCATACAAGCTCACTTATGTGCAACACAACAATTCGAAAGAAAGACTCTGTGGTTGAGCTTTCCCTGATGGACACACGTACATTTAATAAACACGCAACACACTTGGGCACATCCTGTGTTATATTAATGCAGTCACTCATTCATTACACAAACAGCATATGCTTCAGTGTATCACATTGAGTTGTTTGTGTACAAACTGGTCTTTTTTTCCCCCAGAAGGCACTCTGAACTCATCACCAGCATCCTGGGGCCGTATTCACAAAACATTTTATCTTACCACTAAGAGTTCTCCTAAATAGCAGTAAAAGTTCTTAGCTAAGAGTTTTCTCTTAAAACCTATTCACAAAGCTGCTGAGACAAACTTTTACTAAGGAATAGACTGAAGTCTTAAGCTAAGAGTAAGGGCGTTGCTATGGAGTATACACACAGCGATTGGCTGATGGGGGAGGAGTCAGCGATTTAATCATAGAAATATTGTAGAATGAGGTGTCATGTTTCCATATTAAAATAAAGGTTTTAAAATGTAGGCTAAGTGTCACTAATTAAACTAGTATGCACAGTTAATTGTCCGCCTCTTGGATGTCTGCATCTCAAAAGAATGCAGAATTCAAGCAAAACATCGGCGATTTAGGAGTTACTTTTAGCCTTAAGATGTTTTGTGAATACAGCCCCTGGTCTTTAAGAGAGAGTGATAAAAGGACAGATGAGTCAGTGTTAAGACCCTAAAAGCCCTTGAGTCCTTTTGCCCGGCTGTGTTTGAGACTGCCACTCAGCTGTAGGTTGAAGCTGGTGCACTGTGACAGAGAGTGGGCCCCTATCTGCTGGCGGCTCCATTAGCTCTGTGAGAAAGGGGATACTCATCCAGCCCTTTATCTGACAATACGTCCCACAGATCCCTGCATAGAGTATGCAGCAAGGAATTATGGGATGTGGAGGGAGAAAGATGGTGGGATTACTTACAAGTTGTAGTCAGTTACTGATTCCACACTACTTTTTGATTACTTTTAGATTACTTTTGACCTAACTTGTGTATATCACATTGATTTGAATAGGATAATCTTGTACCATATTGATATAAAAATACAAAGAGAAAGAAAATATATTCCATTCTTTGTTATCAGCAACAAGTGTATTAAATATTACGTTACGTCAGGTTTTCCAAGACTGGGGTTCGTGAAGGAACTGCAGGGGGATTGGGAGTTTAATGAAAAGCTATTAAGTAATTAAATCATAAACATTCAAATAAATAATTTTAAATTAAAAAACAAAATAAAACAGTAGGGAGAATCAATGAATTATGAATAGTTTGCTGCCATTGTGAGAATAACTTGTAATCAATAAAAATGTAACTGTAGTCTGATTACAAGTATTTTAAAACTTAATGTAATCTATTTCAAGTACTTAATTTTTGGAATCTGATTACGTAATCCATATTACATGTAATTACTAGCACTGTTTATAAGGTGTGATGTCACACTGATTGTTGACATGTCTTAAAGAGATAGTTTACTAAAAAGGAGAAGTCTGCCATCCCTTACTCACCTACATGTGATTCTAAATTCTCTTCAGATCTCTTTCCACATTCAAATTGCTATTTGCCATGAAAGGTGAACTGAAGCAGAATATCCTGGATGTTCTTTCCTTTAAAATAAAAGTGAATTGCTCTAAAAATGATTAAAAAGCACCATAAAAAGATAAGTTGTCAATATTTTATTTTGTTTTATGTCAGTTTGATTAATTCACAAGTTTGTTAATAGGCAATTTAATAGACCCCATTTTCTGCAAATTTTGAATAAAATGTTAGGGTTAGGACTTTAGCAGAATGTCCTGGATGTACTTTTTATACTATAAAAGTGATCATAAAAGTAGTCCATATGATTTATTTTATTTCATTTCATTTCATTTTATTGTATTATTATATTTTATTTTGTAGTTCTTACAGTCAGTTTGATCTATCAATAGGTTTGTTAATTGTAATAAAGTGAATCTCTCCAAAAATGACAAAGTATAGCTAGCATATGTTAGCTTTGTGTAAGAAAAAGACCAAAATTGATTAATTTCTTGGTTATTTTAAATGACTTGGTGCTCAACAGCCTTAGTCCCCATTCACTTTCATTGAATGACAAAGAGCAGCATGAACACTGCTAATCTTCTCCTTTTGTGTTTCATGTAAACATAAAATTCATACGGGTTTGAGCTTGTAAATGATGACAGGATTTTAAATTTTGGGCGAACTGTTCCTTTAACATTAGAGAACAGAGAACAGTCTGTCTGTGTCTTGTTTCCACCATTAGATGGAGCTGCAGGGCTGCTGAAGAGAGACTCACCTGCCCTCTCACCTGATCAGAAAAGCTCTTTGTCTCCTCCCCCTGCCCTATGAATGTGCCTGTTCACAAGGCTGGGAAAAGCAGTGTCATTTCCCTTTTGAACTCTCTGCAACTTTTAGGCCAGTAGGAGTGTGTGTGAGTACAGGCAGGAAGAGTGCAGAGGGGGTGGGGAATCTCAGAAAACGCCCTAGAGAAACTCCCAGAACAGGTATATGGGCTCACCGAGGAAGGCGGCTCAAACTTGTTTATACTCACTCGGGAACCCCTCCCTAGTAACCTGTCAGAGAGGAGCGCGCAGGCTGCGGTACCTGTGTGTGCGGGAGGTTTAGTTGAGTTTTCTTGCTATGAGAAGAAGCACCGGCGCTGAAAGTGGAGCCTGCCGGAGCCGGCACTGAGATCATGAGATCTGAAAGAGAGGAGGGCAGACCAGGTGAGTGTTTGCGTGTGTACGAGAGCTCAAGATGGAAACTACAGCCATAACGCACCACTGAATCATATAACCAGCTGACCAGGCATGTAAATCGGTATGTGTTATGATGCACAGTGGCTTGTCATGTGTGTTGGCAGGTGTTGGCACACATATAGGAAACACATATAGGTTCTTTGGAAAGATTTTTCTTGGTTAAATCTACTGTAGAAGATAAAAACTGTGATTTAAAAAAATATTATGGCTGCCAGAAGGTTAAAAGACTTATGACTTATGATTTCAGTGAACACTTCATTCAGTTCCTTTTTGAAGAAATACAGTAGGCTGTAATAGAAATTTAAAAAGACCATATTTCAGGTTTTGAGTCACTTACTGTATGAACATACTTATGGACTGATGGGGCACATATGTCAAAAAAAGGTTAAGAAACACTGACCTATATCCCATACTGCCGATTTAACCTTTACTTTGATGGATGACCAACTTTTGGACTATTTGATGAGTCAAGCACATACATAGTGTGTAGTTGTCTTAAATTTCATGTTATCTTGAGCAAAACTATGATTTACCATGTATGACATGTAGCTCCAGTAATCAGCTGTAATTACGTTAGTGACACGTTGTTTGTGAGAGCATATGAGATTGCAATCATAAAGTGGCATCATGCTCTCTGTTCATGTGCGTCCCTTAATCAGACCCATAATATGTCACAATAATCTGCTTTGAATGTATGAAAATGATCAGAGTGATCGAGTGAAATGTTCCAGTGATCTATGTTGTAAAATCGGTCATATAAACATTACATTTACCTTTTTAAAAAAAAAAAAAAAAAAAGTGGAAACATTTTATGGCCATTTCCCAAGCTTTTTTGTAATCTCTAGTGTCAGTCCGTTGTGACATTTTAAAATCTTTACAGTCCTCTCTCATTGGTTTACTTATAAAACCATTAAAGCTGATCCTGAATCAGCCCCTGTTTGTATGTCTATAGTGGCTAGTAATAATCCCTGCGTCTTCTCCACACCCCACTAAATCAACACTGTGAGACTGATCTTTACACTCCTTATTCAAAGTCTAACAACAGACCCAGCAGAAAGTTATGGATCATATTTAGGCACTTGGATAGTTGCCATCGGCAAAACAGGAGGAATGCAAATCAAGCATTCGTAGCTTACTTGACGTTACACTGCCTCATAGTACACATAGTTTGAATTCACTCTCATGAAGATAGTTATATAGGTGATTAATGTGTGAGGTGTCTTATGAAGTCAGTTTTCATCGGAAGCTGCTCAGCTGTGTGCTTTTGAATGCTTGGTTTATTATCTGATTCACTGGAATGTAAGTGTTTGATCTTGATGGTATGACAGTGCAGCTTGTGCCTTTGAAAGTCTTTAGGGTAGGGTAGTATTGTGTTTGACTGAATGATTGAATGTTGTTATTGTGTTCTTCCTTAACCTTGCCTCAGGACGCTTCCACCGTTGCTCTTTGAGATCAGATAACATTAGATGAGTGCATTGGTGGTGGTCTGTTGTTAAGACAGGTTTCAAACATGCTGGCATACACAATTGTTGTATTTGTGTATGGTTTTTGTATCTATGGTAGGGCTGGACAATATAGCAAAAACATACCTGGCGGTATTCTGTATATTTATGTATTTGCTCTGAAATGGCCTTTATAGCATTTATTTGCATAACTGTTTATAACTATTATAAATAGCAGTATTTACAGTACAAACACTATCATTCAAATTTGGGGGTCTGTATTAGTGTTTTTAAAAGAAGTCTCTCAAGTACAGTAAAAACAATAATATTGGGAAATTGTACTACAATTTAAAATAACTGTTTTCTACTTTAATATATTATAAAATGTAATTTATTCCTGTGATGCAAAGCTGAATTTTCAGCATCTTTACTCCAGTCTTCAGTGTCACATGATCCTTCAGAAATCATTCTAATATGCTGATTTGGTGCTCAAGTAATATTGAAATGTTAAAAACAGTTGTGCTACTTAATGTTTTTGTGGAAACCGTGATACCTTTCATGATACTTTGATGAATAGTTCAATAGAACAGCATTTATTTGAAATAGAAATCTTTATAACAATGTAAATGCCTTTACTGTCACTTTTGATCAGTTTAATGCATTATTTCTGAATAACGAATCTTACTGACCTCATAGTCAGGTAGTGTAATGGTAGTGTATTTTTATAAAACATTTTAATATATGAAAAATGCAATTTTTGCGTGATGACACTAATAAATTATTTTTTAAAAATTGATTGCTTGAACTAATTCCAAAAATGACATTTTGCATTAAACCAGACTTGATACTCTTGATAATTCTGTTTTTTGTTCGTTTGTTTGTTTTTTAATTTTTTTGGAGCCTAAAAATCACTATATTTGGAATTATTTTTTAGATTTCTTTCGATTGACATTTTAGTTATTGCAAGTTTTGTTGATGCAGAAATGCATCTGTGTGTCTGTTTATTTCATGATTTACAAGTGGACACACAGGTGTACCTGCTAGTGCTTTTGTGTGCGCTCATAGTCCAATGGTATTTTGAGACTGTTGTGCCACCGGCGCCAACAGGGCTTGGTATAACCTCTGCGGCTCACTGATCTACTTTGGTGCCAGTGGTTACGCTCCAAATAGATGAAGATAATGAGTTTGACCCTCCAAGCCCCTGCTGCCAGATGGCTCTGTCAAGCTCTGCCCTTCTCTTCCACCCCAAAGTACAAACTACAAGTTCACACTACAGCTCACGGACAAGTTTCATGCTGCCAAAGCCCTGTCTGGAGCACCCACGCCGACAGCTACTACAGTATGTTGCATTCCGTCACCTCAGCCAAGTCCACAAGGATTTTGAAGAGAGACACTCCACTTAAGTGTTTGTGTTACGTAACAGAGCAAATGATACGTCCTGAACAAAATTGTGCAGTCGGAGATAACTGTCCAACAGGATTTGCTGCTGCCAAGCTAAATGACAGAACAAAGTGTTTTTATTCCAGTATCAGAGGAAAACATATGCTTGAGTAGGAGGTGAACAAAAACAACAGTAACAGCATTTTGAATATTTGACGTCGAGCCCTTATTGCTTCACCGTGACTGGCAGGCCAAGTTTTCAAACACGAATTAGGCGTCATTGGCATGTAAATGTGTGTGGTCACATGTAAATATCTTATCTTGCTGACATCAGAAAGTTCAGAAGGATCTGTTTTTTATAGCCAAGCTACAATATAAAGTGTTTTAAAATTTAAAGGGGTACTTCACCACAGGCAAAATGGGCTTTAAATACAACTTGGCTGCCTATAGAGTAGAAAAGTGTTCCTGTCCCACTAGTCTGCTATATACACTTACCAGAGTCAAATACTACCTTGCTTTAGTAGGAAATACTCCTTAGCAAACTTTTAGTCAATGGTGTCGACTTGTATTGTTCCCAGGGGCACGAATTCAAAGAGTAAAGGTTTAGCGGGAGTGAGTTACTTGCGTTTTCCAGGATCAAGCGTGTTTTAGGTAGTGATTAACAGAAAATCTGAAAAACCTGTGCGTTTATAGTCAACATTTCAAACTGGATGACCACAAACACTGTTTTAGGTGGAGGGAGAACCTGTCGTTCTGTCTGTTCCGCCCCATCCCCGAAGCGAAATCTATTGCCATAGTGTTCCATGAAAATCGCTGAAGATACACTTTTTTTAATTGCAAAAGATAAAGGAAAATTTGTCCTAAAGCCCAAAGTATACTTCACTTTTTACAAGTACGCGAGGGTCAGCGTACAGTGAATTTCGCCATCCATCAGTTACAACCCCCCCAATATTTCAACATGAAAATCACAGTAGATCAAATGAAAAATATGTAGAATTCATTTATTTTGTAACAATAATTTTGTTCCTAATCAAATGAGTTTGTCATAATAAATTAGTCAAAAAAATACTCCCCCTCCATTGAACCGATTGGTAACGCCCAACCAATGTGTCGCACGTTCACCAAAACAACGCGAGTGGTGCTGTACTGTTTGAATGGGAGCACCAAAAATGAAGAGAACCGCTGCCCAGCCGACTATATTAAACTGCTGGTCAAAGAGGGACGTTAAAAAGAATAAAGCATGTTCTGAGAAGGAGGTGTGAGAATATTGTGTAATAGCTAAGTACATTCCACATATATTTTAGCTAGCTAATCCATTGCAATTTAGCCATAACTATCAGTGTAACTAACCAGTTACCAAAACAGCCGTCTGTTTTGTTAGTTCATTTTTCAATAGTGTCTGTAATTATCAATGACAAAAGTATTCACATCGGTGTTTGTTTTCTTCCTAAATTAATCAGATTTTTGAACAATTGGCTGAATGAACGATTTAAGTGGCTCACTCATTAAAACAGCGAATCGCTGCTGCCTACTGTTAAATTTTTAACATAATTTCTTTCTTTTTAGAATCACTCAGTTATGTTAGAATTTGATGAATGATTATACATAAGTTTCATAAAGTTATGAAGTATAGATAGATAGATAGATAGATAGATAGATAGAGAAGAAATAAATTATCCAATAACGCTACACATAAAACAGATTATTATTATTATTTTTAATTAAAAAAATAATAACAGGCAGCATACCAACGTTCAACCCCCCCAATGTTGAAACCAAATCTACGCCCTTGCTGTACGCGCACCGCCGGATTTTTGTAACCGTCACACATGCGCATTTAATTTGCAGTAATTAGTTTATCCACAAGGTGGCAGCCATGCCCTGGGGGCGTCGATTCACAAGGTAGTCAAAGAAAAACTGCATAAACAGAACAGACCGGAACGCATGCAAGCTACAGCGACAATGGAGGTCTACATAGACGAGAGATTGTGCGAAGAGGTTAGAAAGTACCCTCATTTGTACAACTCTAGCATGAAAGAATACAAAGTTGTTTACATGGGTTGTAACTCGGGTTGAAGGCCTGTGTATGCGTAAGTGAAATGAAGTATACTTTGCAAAGCTGTGCGTTCAACTGCGCACGTACATGTAAAAAAAAACTTAGTATACTTTGGGCTTAATTACTAATCATAGCATTAATCCCAACTCTAAGTTAGAGAGCAGTGATTGATTTATTTGTATAAGGATGTAATCTTAGTTGTCTTATTGTTCATAAAATTTATAGCTACTTAAAAATGTATGTATATATATACACACACACACACGTATATATGTGTGTGCGTGTATATATACTTATGTATCTATATCGTATATGTAGGCCGATGTTTAATTATTTACATAAATATGAAAGACTTTCATTTTTCATTGTTATTTTTTTAGTTAGTAGTGAGCTCCAAAGCTGATAGATTGCTAGGAGTGTTTTGGGAACATCACGTTGAGTGTTTATGTATGTGCGTGTTTTGGTCGGGCACTTGGTGCCCATCCACTGGCATGGCCTAATCTGTCCTTAATGAAAGTGTGAATCAATTACCACTATCTCCAGTTGGCATGGGCAGGCTGAACTTACTTGCAATTTAAACGCAGAGCAATTAATTCAGCACAGCTGTTACCCTCAGATATCCCCACACAGAGGACTAGAAAACACACACACACACACACACATACACAGAGAAGGTTTTCTCACTTTTTTCCATCATACGTGCAAAATTTAATACCATTCTGCACTGATGCACTAATACACATGATTTTAATCTTCTCTTTATCTCAAAAGTGTGCTACATACAAGTCAGCTGTATTTTCTTGACAGAAGGCACCCAAGTGCCAGCAATCTCTTCACATTGCGTGAGACTTGTAATGCATTTTCATGCATGTATTTTGGTGCTGGCACATGTAGCTTTATCGTAGTATAGCAGCCCACACCTCCTCCAATTTTAATACTTCTATCACAGCTCCTGATTTTGAAATGTCAGTTGACGTGGGTGCTATTTTTGATATAAGCTCTTGTGTAGGTCTTAAAAGAATGCTGAGGTTGATTTTCTTCACCTATATGGGGCAGCATATTTGGGTCATGCTGGGGTTTTATGTGGAGTACGCAAATATTTCATCCGGATTAATAAAAAATGTCTTAGAATTATGTATTTCACTTGATGTATTAGTAACTGGCTCATTTAGCATTTTTGGCAGTTGTTCCAAGGAACAATCCAAATCCAAATCAAGCTGATATTTAGTGTTTCTGACAAGCTTCTCTTCTGAGACAGTGTTTTGCAGTTATGGCTTGGCTCACTGTTTACAATTCCATTTACATTAATTCATTTAGCAGATGCTCTTATTCAAAACAACTTACAAATGAGGAATACTAGGGAGACGGAAACACAAAACAAAGTTCCAGAATTTGCTCTAAAAAGTATGAATGTAAAAGTGTGAATATGCGTATTAAGATTTCAAGGAATAGTTGTCTTTTTTGGCATTTGTAGTTATAAAAAATATTTAAAAAATGAATTAATGGTGAGGTTTAGTACTGGTGTTACTGCCATGCTATTCACTAGAAAAGGTTAACTGGTGAAGCTAGTTGGTCAACATAGTATTCTGGGAGAAGTTGGTTGACTAAGGAATGGTTGATGGATACATGTTGTTTTTATGACCAATACAGATTATTTGTATTCTAAAGTGTCTGAAACTAATATACTATATATTACAATATATTAGTATATACTATACTAATATGAAGAACTAATATATATATATATATATAAGATTGATTGATACAAATATCCATTATGAATTTACCAATAATAATAAAATGTATAATAACAAAGACTATAGAATAACACAAGACGCGTCACTCGTACTGTTTTGAATGGGAGAAAGTGCAACGCGCAATATGGCGGAATAAGTCGCGCCTTCTAAATAAGAGCCAATTGCCGATTGGTAAAGTCATCGCGTCACTGCAGCGGCCGTTAGAAGCTCCGGTTTCTATAGAAACAGTCAGACGCGCACCTCCGAAATGATAGAGACGAGACGCGCATTTAGGACTGCACATGCGCATTAGCTTGAGCCAGCCTGAAAAATACCGTTTTTTTGTCATGATTCGAGCATTTAGAAACAAAATTTATGAGACAGTTGTTGTCAGATTTCATTGGTGATTTCAAATATGAAATTTAATCGAAAGCTTGGCAAACAGCTTTGGAGAATTTGATGTTTCCCCATTCAAAGAGATAGGAGCTGCACTTGAATGCCCGAGAGGCGTTTCAAAGATGGCCGCCGAGTGAAATGACTTGTCTTAAAGGGACTTTGATAATAATGTATAATAATGTAAATAACAATATCTTAACGTCACTTAAGCATGAATGAATATTAGGTAAAATATTTAATCTGCCAGTGAATTTAATGAATTTCCTTATGAAATTATGTAACTGGCAACTGAATACTCGATGTTTGATGACATTATAAAAAAAAAAGATTATTTATGATGAATACATTCTGTGTGAATTATTTATTTAATTGTTTTTTTGTTTTTTGACTATTAATGTGTTTTTGTTTCTGTTTGTTCAAAAATAATTAAAATATTTTTAACATTTTTTATTGAAAAGATGATCAGATGATATTGTACAATCAAATGAAAACATACAAATGTTAAAAAAAATATTTTTTTACATCATTTTGTTCATATTAGGTTTATACCATCTTATACGAATTGTCATGCGACAAAAAAATCTGTCGATTTCTACAAGGAAGTCTTGTTGGTTAAGCTAGTTAACAAGCCTGGCGGGGACACTAACATTGAAAATTCAACAGATGCTGTTCTTTTCAACAGTGCTGTTGTGTAGTATAAAGTGAAATGCTAATTTAATTAACCTTTCAAATGTATTTTTGTGTTTTCACATGTGGAGTGATTGACAGGAGGTCAGGGAGCCTGCGTGGCTGGATTCACTGCTATCAAAGCAGGATAAGAGTATCACTCTCTGCCTCTCTCGACCTCTGCTCTCCTCTCAAGCCACAAACGAGAGCCGTGATTTGTGCTTCTGTAATTTGGTTCTCAGCCTAAGAGGCATTAGCAGCGTGATCCATCAGATGAAGAGTGGCTCTTATCATCAAGGCACCAACCTCTGGTCTCCTGCTGCTGCCCACGGAATCATGTTCTTTGCCTGTCAATTATATTCATAATCATCAGAGTCGAACAGCTCGCTAGGAAGCCAGTTATTGGTCTGCGGGGACATATATGTGCCGATCGCTGCCCTGCTTAATGCATGTGCGATCTATTGAACACCATGCTGTTAAAGGGATAGTTCACCCAAAAATGAAAATTCTGTCATCATTTCCTCACCCTCAGCCTGTTCCAAACCTATATAAATTTCTTTGTTCTGTTGAACACATAGGAAGATATTTTGAAGAATGTGGGAAACTGAACAGTTTTGGGGCACCATTGACTTCCATAGTTTTTTTTTCCTACTATGGAAGTCAGTAGTGCCCCAAAGCGGTCTGGTTACAAACTTTCTTCAAAATATCTTCCTTTGTGTTCAGCAGAACAAAGAAATTTATACAGATTTGGAACAACTTGAGGGTGAGTAAATGATTTTTGGGTGAACTATCCCTTTAAGACCCAGAATCTTTGCATAGCAAAAACTCTATGCACCACATACATTTTCCAGTCTTATTTTTTCACTATTTAAACATTCTTAAAATGAGATATTTTTACTTGAAAGGCAAAATTGCATAAAGTATTTAAAGGGATAGTTCACCCAAAAATCAAAATTCTGTCATCATTTACTCATCCTCAAGTTGTTCCAAACCTGTATGATTATTTTGAAAAATGTCAGTAACCAAACAGTTGATGGGCCCCATTGACTTCCATAGTATTTTTCTTTTCTGTTTGGTTAACCATGTTCTTCAAAATATCTTCTGTTGTGTTCAGCAGAAGAAAGAAATTCATACAGGTTTGGAACAACTTGAGGGTGAGTAAATGATGACAGAATGATGATTACCATAATAAAATCAATACAATCACTGTATAAAATAAATGCGGCCGGTTTTTGGAGGATTTAAAAACAGAAAAGTATTTTATAAAAGTACTTACATTGATTTTTCTGTAAAAAAAAAGGGAAAAAAAGTGTATTATTTGAGCTGCAATGCTGTTTAAATAATTTTTACAGTTATTTTAGGTTTTTAGGCAATATGTTGTCAAGAGGGACAAATGGAAATAAGTATTGTGATATTTAACATTATATAACACTAGTGCAGTCGATTGAGCTATACTTGTACTGAACCCAGAATATTTCTTTAAGAAAATGATTAACTAACAAAGGCTACGATGAACAAGTGGCCATTCAAAAGACCTTACAGACAGACCTGTAACATTTCCCGCAAGTTTTAAAGCATGTAATATCCTCAGAAAGATTTGCACCAACTGCAACACAAACCTCCCCAAAGACTGCTTCTCGTATATGCGTGGGACACGTACCGCAAAGCTTCTGTATTTCCTGTGAACTTGTGCTCCTAAGCAAAAAATGTAAAATAAATGTGAAGAAAAAGAAAGTATGTGATGAAACATTCCTTTGCATTGATCAAAATATCTCAAAGGAAAAGCAGAAATCAAAGAGAGCCTTAAGAACAAGATTGAATAGGGTAGAATCAGAATAATCCACTTTAATGATATTCTCTTTTGTGTTTTATCGGTTCACCTTCTCTGACTCGCACAGGCTCGGAGCGAGAGGTTTTTTTGAACTCTCCACAACATGCTGCTCGCTCATGTTAATGATTAAAACCGCTGCAGCTCACCACGAGTCCACTGCTGCTGTATGGTCCTAGACTCCCCCCAAAATGGGCTCTTAAATTTTAACCTCAGGGTTTAGAGCTCCTTAGATGGTCATATCAGAGCCAGCATCAAAACTAGTTTGGGAAAGCATTGTGGGAAAATGCCACAGACACTGTGCCCATGTCTGGAGGAAATATTTAGCATTTTTTATTAATGGATTATTTGGACTTACTGTCACAGTAAATCCGTTTGATTCATGTTTAATCCATGGTGGATCTTTTTATTCACTTTGTTGTTTGCATGCCAAATGCATTGCATAAAGAATGAGCCTTTAATTTCTGGTTCATTCCATAAATTCAGCCGTCCCTTGAGATTTGGAAAGTGTGCCAGAGCCCGAAGACACCTGCAACCTCTCCATCATTGACCTTATGTGGTCTGCACTGGGTTAGAAGTCTGTTGGTGCCATTGGGACCAAAGAACTTCATTAAACTCTAAAATGTAAAGATGCACTTTGTTTTTGTAGAACCAACTCAAGGATTGATTTCCCTGCCACAAATAATGCTTAGTATTTCCTCTTCCGCTGTATTTTCTGTGATGAATTCCCTTTGAGAATGTTTTTTAGAGTTGCCTAAGGACCTAGTTACGTGTGCAGGTTGTTTGGGAGTCTCTTGGAGGCGGTTATACATCAGAACTTGTCTACAGATCCGTTGAAACATGCATTCTTGAGTTCAGCCCTTTACAAAATGGTTTATCACAGAACAGCAGAACCGCAGGCCAAAAACTGACAGATAATGACAATCTATGGAGTAGAAAATATTGCTGCCGCTGCAAGTTTATATAGCTGGTTACTGTCATCATTTAATGTGGCACCAGACAGCGCCATTAATGTGATTGAGATTTTACTAGCCTATTAAATTAAATAATCTTCCTCTTTTATGAATGTGATAGAATGAAAGTTAAACAAGTATTTGGTGCTTCGTATTGACCTACTTGATTCAAGTTGGAATAACAGACTTGGCGAAAATTAATTCTAGAAAAATCTTTTACGAATATAAAATTTAGTAGCTTTTATTGCTTTGTATATGGACTCATCCATAACTGCTTGGGTTTGCTTTGAGTTATCCACACACTGAAGCACACGGTTAGTTTGGCTTTTGAGATGGTAAGTGAGGAGGAGACATGACGCAAGTGTGAATCGATTAAACTGCATTTTGGGGAATTAGCGGCCTGATTGCTTTTGTGTTTATCAGCCTCAGTTCTCACAGCATAAAGACCCAGATACACTCTCTCCTTTCATGACGTTCTGATGAGATTTCACACAGTGAAGACTCATCAACCTCTTCAAACAGAGACTATGAACTCGAATCTTAACTTGGTCGTCCATTTCTGTCGTCCATGTCAGCGCTGTACATCAGTCCACTCATCTGGGTAACTAAAACGGGCACTACTTTTAACCCTTGTACCACACCATAGACTTGCACTCTCTCATTTCATACAAATACAACTGCTGCCATCTCACATCTCAGTTATCATTATAGTGCCATTATATAGTATATTTCTTAATATTTTGAATTAGCTTATATTTTTATATTTTCAGTTTGACTTTTAGTTTAGTTTTTAGTAATTTTGTGTAAATTTTTTTTGTCATTTTTATCTTTTTTAATTTTAGTAATTTT